>JAECWL010000116.1:0-38224 GCA_018150545.1 Drosophila ercepeae | reverse complement strand
TACCTGTGATCTACAATTTAAAAAATGAGTTTATTTTTTTTAATTTTGATTGATGCAGGTGCAACTGCAAAAAATTAATGCCTATTCAGAAAAGGAGGTGAATTTATGCAAATACATGTGATTGGTATATTAAATGTCAAAACAAAATATATACACAGGTAGCAAATTTAGCAGTCACTAAGCCTGCATTGATCATGTACACATTATTCGTTGGCTAAATATCAGGTGTATTTTTACTGTGACACTTATTAGGAAATATATTAGTAGGTGCATGCTGCAACTGTGAACATTTGGACCAATAAAATTGTACGTAAACAAGTGCAAATATTCAAAGGTGACCTTTTTACCTAATTATAAGGTAAGTGGGTTTACCCACAGGTAGGGTTAAATGCGGAAAATATTCGCGGGGTATCCCCTTTTTGCGGTTCGGAAGAAGGGATTAACTTATAAAGATATGTAATTTCAATTTGAAGGATAAGTATCTTTTTAACAGTGAACAAGTGAAAGTCATATATTATAGTGTGCGTGTTTTTAATTGTATCGTTATCGCGCATCAGTATATCTTTACCGTGACTGTGTTTCGCCGTTGTAAAAAGGAGTATTTTCGCAGCGAGTCTTTTTTAAATTTCTTATTTTTTTGTTTACCGTCCCTATTATTTATTTTTATTATAATTAGTATTATTATAATAATTATTATTATTATTATTATAATTATTTTTTACTTAAAATTTTTAACCATGCCTAGAACCACAAGGGTTTCAGCAGCAAATAGGTCTCAGAGACAGCGAGTTAGGAAACAAATGTATTTGACTAATATAGAACAGGCAGAAGACCGTAAAGCTGTAATGGCAGCATCCCAAAGAGAGCGTAGGGCTAATGTAAAGATTAGGGAAAACGAAAGGGCTCAGAACAGTCAGAGCCACCAAGTTCGTAGGAGCAATAGAAGATTTAGGGCTAACGAGCAGGCAAATGACACACAAAAACGTACAGGCAGACGTGAAAATACAAATTGGAACAATTAGCCGATACTTTAAGGCGTTCAAGTCGTCGAGGAAACCAGCAGTATCAAGCAAACGAACAAGTTCAGAACACCATTCAGCACAGTGTTCGCCGATCTGATCCGTCAGTTTGGCAACAGGAACAAGCCGCTGATACTACGCGTCGTTCCAGGCGCCGACAAGACCTACAATACCACAGAACTGAACAGCAACAGAATACGGAACAGCACACTGTTCGCCGATCTGATCCTGCAGTTCGGCAACAGGAACAACCTGCTGATACTTCGCGTCGTTCCATGCGCCGACAAGACCTACAATACCGCAGAACTGAACAGCAACAGAATACGGTACAGCACACTGTTCGCTGATCTGATCCTGCAGTTCGGCAACAGGAACAACCTGCTGATACTTCGCGTCGTTCCAGGCGCCGACAACACCTACAATACCGCAGAACTGAACAGCAACAGAATACGGTACCGCACATTGTTCGCCGATCTGATCCTGCAGTTCGGCAACACGAACAAACAGCTAACACTTCGCGTCATTCCAGACACCGACAGAACATTGAAGACAGAATTCTGGAGAGGGCAAGAGATAGGTCTCAAAGGGATGAAGCTAGGAACTACCCAATTTTAGGATCTTAGAGCAGGCTAGGAATACTAGTGCCAGGCGAAGTGCACGTTTGCAGGCCCGACAGGCAGGCTTAGATGCAAATCTAAGCTTGAGTCAGCGAGTTAGCCAATACAGGGTTTTGGAAAGTAATCGTAGGGCAGAAAATAGAAGAAATACAATTCGTAATAGGCAGGTCAGGGAAAGTAGCCCCTTAGGAGGTACCCAGCGTATGCAAACGAATTGTTAGCTTAGAATCTATGATAGGTAGCTATAATAGAATAATGAAACAGGGGCCTGACAAGGTTTGCCTTTGCTGCAAGGGATTGTGGTTTCAGAATTGTTGGCAGGATCAGCTCAAGCCCCCTTAAACGACCAAATGGATCCTTGCTAACAATCTAGATATCGAAGAGATTAATCCGGCTGGTCAGGATACTTTATTGGAAAATGTCCCTGTAGAAAATGTGGCCATGCAAAGAGTGGTTATAGCTCCTGGGGAAGGTCAGCGTCCTCTAGATATGATTAAAGATTGTGATTCAGAGGAGCTGGCCTTCCCAACCATCTTTGCTGGTCAGAAGAGGAAGTGTAAAGAAAGCTTTACCACAATAGTTAGGTCAGAACTTAGGAATTTTAATAGGCGGGGCTGCAGGACAGATAAGCCATTCCTAAACTTCAAAAAGATTGAAATGCTTAATATTAGGAATAATACTTTTATTTGCTTGCGAAAGCACAGTGCCAATCAGGCGATTTCAGCTGCCACTGCCCTAAACGAAAACCACTTAGAAAACTTGATTCGCCACGATGATGGATATAGAGTTTTGAAAAGAATTCGAACTTCTCCGTCTCATTGGGAGGCGGAGAAGAAAAACGTAATGGCAAATGATTCGGCAGTTTGGTCTGCCTACATTTTTCATTACTTTTTCGGCAGCTGAGACTAGGTGGACTGAGCTCTTAGTCCTTCTTTCCAGAAATGTCGATAAAGTTGACATTTCTGAGGAAGAGCATCAAACTTATGTTTTGATGATAAGGCTCGTCTTATTAGAGCAGACGCCGTCACTTGTACTAGGTATTTTGATTTTAGGTATAGGCAGGTCCTTAAACTAATGAAGAAGGAAGGGGGTGTATTTGGTAGTCATCCTGTGACCAAATACTATTGGCGAGTTGAATTTAACAGCGAGGTTCTCCCCACATTCATGGCGTGTTTTGGCTGAAAGATGTCCCTAAAGCTAATTTGAACGATGTGTCATCAGTAGACACTGTTAAATGCTTCATTGATCGGTTTATCACAACTGATACAAGCAACCCTGAAATAGCCCCATTTCTTGATTATCAAATGCATAATCACGGGCATTCCTGCAGACGGGAAATCAGAAGAAAAACCGTTTGCATATTTGGCATTCCATATCCCGCAATGCCTCAAACGGAAATTCTGTTTCCGTTTGATGAAGACACGTCAAATGTCGAACAGCATAGGGAAAATTTTGAAAAAATACAGTCCTCTTTGGACTGTAATTATGATCAAGAGACAGTTAATAATCTTTGTGACTTTAATTATTTTCTATCTCGCGATCAATTTAATTTGGAATATAACGCATACTTATGCGCACTAAGGTCTAATCTTAGAAAACCAAAAGTATTTCTGAACAGGCACCTTCTTTTGATGCAGCGTGCGAATATTGATATTCAGTTTATACTGGATCCTTACGCATGCTGCAGCTATGTCGTTAATTAACAAATCTCAGAGGGGAATTTCAAAATTATTGCGTGAGGCTGTAAATGAAATTAGCAGGGGCTATGTGACAATAAAGCAAAAGTTACAGCATATTGGTACAAGTTCATTTCCGGTACGGAAATATCAGCACAAGAAGCTGTCTACTGCTGTTTGGGCATGCAGTTGTCCTGCAGTAGCAATGCCTCAGTTTTCATTAACACTTTGCCACCAGATCAGCTTGTTAGAATTCTGAAATCCTGGCAACAGCTTGAAGAGCTTGATCAGGACTCGACACACATTTTTTACAGCTACAGCAAGACTCGGAGGGTCACTCGCTACAGAATGGAATCAGATGATGAAGCCGATGCACCCCCAGCATCAAATGAGACAGGTGTTTATCCTCTAAATAGCGGCATAGGCTTTGTAAGAAAGAGGAAAACACCATGCACAATTAGATATAGGAGGTATAATATTCATACCGATAGGCAAAACTATTTTAGGGAAGTAGCAATGTTGTATTTCCCATGGAGAAACGAGACCTCAGAGCTAATCTCAAAAGATTGCGAAGTCATTTGCACTGAGAATCGGGAGCTCATTGAGGCCAGCCGTAGGAAACACAACGTTTTAGATGATAGTGAGCTGGAAGATGCTCTTAATAATATTGTACAGGAAGAGGAAGGGATTGCTGCTGAAAATCAGGAAGAGGTAGATAGGGATTTCAGGGTTTTAGGATTACCAAAGATAAATCCTCAGCTCAACATATTAAATTTAAATGAGGATTATAATGGAGATAGCTCTGACCCAGAAGGTGGTAATGTCCGTCTGATTAAACTGCCTCCATTAATTTCGTACGATAGCTTGGCTGACATTATAAGATCGCTCAATATTAAGCGAAAGACCTACCTAACACATGTTTTACACAACGTGAAAAACAAATCAACTTTCCATGAATTTGTTGGAGGCGGTGCCGGTGTAGGAAAAAGTCGCCTAATATTGGCTATTTTCCAGTCATTGTCCTTAATGTTAATAGTCGACCAGGAACAGATCCCAACACTATTAAAATTCTTTTATGCGCACCCACGGGAAAAGCCGCATTCGGCATTAGTGGCTCCACTCTGCATTCAATGTTTTGCCTCCCAATTAATCAGTCAGGTTCTAATTTAAGACCCTTGAGCCACGATTTAGTCAATACTTTGCATTCAAGGCTAATTGAACATAAACTTATCATTATTGACGAAATATCAATGGTGGGATCAAAAATGTTTTCAAATTTGGACTTCCGTTTGAAGCAAATTTTCAAAAATACTTCTCCCTTCGGAGGAATTTCTGTAGTAGTCTTTGGTGACCTGCGACAGCTCTCGCCTGTTGGTGATTTTTGGATTTTTGAATCCAACTCCTCCGATCCCTACAACGCTATTTTTGGCACATCGCTGTGGGATCTCTTTAAGTATTTTGAGCTCACAGAAATTATGCGTCAACGGGAGGACCAATTATTTGCGACTGCCTCAAATAATATGGCATCAGGGTGTATGACAGCCGAAGATATTCAGCTGTTAAGCAATCGTGCCCGTCCGCTTTCAGAAGTCCCTGATGATGCAATTCATCTCTGTACCACCAATGCGGCCACCAATGATTATAATACAATTAAACTTACCTCAATTCCCACTGACCAATATTATTCTACTGCTGAAGATTATATTAAAGCTACCCATTTAGATTCTGCAAGAAGGTCCGACATTCTTGAAAGGGTTAAGCTTTTTAAGTCGTCCGATGCACAAGGTTTGTGTACTTCACTTCTCCTAAAGACCACAGCCAAATATATGATTACGGTCAATATTGATACTGGCGATGGGTTGGTCAATGGAGCAACCGGGACTCTTATGCAGATAGATTTAGATTCATCCAACTCTCCCTGCACTCTATGGATGAAATTTTTTGAGGAAAGTGTTGGAGAAATTGCTCGCTCCAAACGCACTCACAATACTGAGTCTTCGTGGACCCCAATTCAGAAAAGTATTACAAATTTTCAATTTAAGAAAAATGAGCAAGTTACGATCGATCGTAAGCAATTTCCAGTTGTGCCTGCAGAAGGCATACCTATTCACAAGAGCCAGGGGGCTACGTATAGCCAAGTGGTGGTCCACACTTCCCTCCCCATGCCTCGCGCTGTACTATACGTAGCCTGCAGCAGAGCCACAACTGCTAATGGCCTCTTCATAATCGGATCCTTTGTCGCCCCCAAGCCACCCCAAAGCAACGACAAAGTGCAAGTTCAATTGCAGAAGTTGCGATCTGAAAATTTACTTCAGACAAATTATGATTATCTGTCCAACAGTTCGAATTTAGATATTTTATTTCATAACACTGAAAGCGTTCATTGTCACATTGACGATATTCGATCGGACAAATTAATGCTTCAGTCGTCCATTTTGTGTTTTGCTGAATCTTGGACTCTTCCGAATGAAAATTTCGATATTCCAGGATTCAGCAACTTTCTTCGCTTAGATTCCCACGAAGCAGAGAGATCTAAAAGAGGTCTCATTATCTACTGCAAAAACGAAATAGTTGACAGGTTTTCAAATTGCTTCAGTTGTAGATACTCTTATAGGTCACTGGTATTTGAGTATACTGTATTTAAAAACAACTCAACAAGTTTCCTAGTGTTATAAAAAAGTAGAAGTTATCCTTTAAGTAAGTTTAAATCTGAGCTTGAGGATGTATTTCAACAGAATAGCCTTTTAGCTAATAATTGTATAATTTTGGGAGATTTTAATTTAAGTTTAGCAAAATTAAGTGAGGGTAGGTCTATTTATAATAACTTACTTAGTAAGGGCTTCAGATCATTGATGGATTTGAAAACGCCCACAACTAATTGTGAATCTCACATTGATTGGGCGTTTTTAAATCTATCTGGAAATGATATTTTAAAAAAAAACTTTTGAAACAGTTTATAGTTTCCATAATGCTATTTCAGTTAGTGTTAAGAATACTTTATAAGAATTATGTGTGAGTTAAGATTAGATTATTCATTGTATAAAATTTTAAATTAAGTAAATTAATTGTATTTATGTATTCAATAAATAATATCTATTTAAAGTTAGAATATTGTTTAATTTATTTATTGATACTAAATAAATGAATTGTAAGCAATACGATTTTATACTTACAATATTGTTTCATTTATTTATTGAAACTAAATAAATAAATTGTAAGCAATGTTGGATTATTATTATATATTATAAATAATAAAATGTATTAAATTTTAAATAAAATAATTTTTAATTTGTTATTAATAAATAAAATCAAATTTATATTGTTATGGTACTCTTTTCTAATAGAATATTGTTTTATTTATTTATTGATATTAAATAAATAAATTCTAAGCAATATTAGATTATTATATATTATAAATAATTATAAATATTGAATTTTAAATTAAATAAAATAATTTTACTTATTTGTTTTTAACAAAAAATACAAAATTTAAATTGTTATGGTAGTCTTTTATAATAGAATATTGTTTCATTTATTTATTGATACTAAATAAAAAAATTGTAAGCATGTCCAAGGGTACAGGGTATTTTGCAGTCGGGAAACTCGACTGCTGCTTCCTTACTTGTTTACTTTTCACTAAGTATGGAGTGGTATTAGTGCATTCGTCTCGCTTTCTTTTTCTATGAAAAAGATGCCTAAATCGGCGGAAGGAAGAACAAAAGCGTGGCGTGAAAATAAACGGAAGTATTATATAACTGAATTGAATTAATTTTTGTAACAGGCCAATGGAGTGTTCTCACAATTATTAACGAAAATTGGAAACGGTGTCACATTGGACCCGAAGGAGATTCAAATGATAGAATCCTTGTTCTATACGAGAGAGGAATCAGATCTTCTTCACGCAGTCTCTACCTCAACAATAATCCTGTCAACGAGTACAATTTGGCAGTATTAAATTCTCCAGAGGAAAAAAAATCGACAGCTATTGAATGCAGAATAGGAAGCCTGTATATGCCAAAGTTTGCATAAAAAATCAGTAATAGACATTGGAGGCTTACCCTTAGTGATAATACTAGTCATAAACAAATAGTAGATAATAACTACCAATTTAGACGTCTGAGATGGTGCGGTTGGTAAACTTATTTATATAGAAAGTAATAGCACTGGTGGTCTCGTGTGTGGTTAGAGTTTACTGATTCGCCTAGATCAAGGCAGAAGATTCGAACTAAAGTTTGCAGCACGTGTTGAAGCTAATAACATCAGTAGTACAGCAGTTTCAACCGTTTGCAGAAGTTCTACAATATATCTAAACAATAATAAGACAATACAGTAAGACAAAACAATAATGGCCAAAAAATATCATCTATCTTTAGTATCAGCTTATGCCATCACTATCCAAAAGACGCAAGTTTAAACGTTCAACGAAATTGTTAATGAAAAACTCACTCTCAGAATCTTCTGTACGTAGCACTATTACGTAGCACCTTACAAGAAAACATATTTTATCATGGACGGAGAAATGCTCAGTCAATGCTTTCTCTTCAACAAGATTTTGAACGCTTATCAACAAAGAATTATTTTGATTACAGATAAGAATTCATAGACAGGCAAGGTTTATCAATAACAGAATTAATTTGCCAAGGCATACAAGCTCAAACAAAGGACATGGAAGATCAGGTATCCAATGATCCAATATATCAATACTTTCGGAGACTTGGAAAGAAATGAGCAAACAATTGAGGTTCCCAATTTTGAAGGCAATGTACAGTTTAAGGGCCGGAGCCCCAGTATAAGAGCCGGAGCCGTAGCTTTACTTAAAAAGACTTCATGAAACAAATGTCATTACACAAAATATGGATATAAATGTAGAATTTACTATAGTTTATTTAAAAAGATAAATAAAATAATTGTTGCAAATGTGCATATATGTGTATGTGTATGTATATGTGTATATGTGTATGTGCATACGAATACATGAGTGTGACCATATGTGGACATGAGCAAAAGCCTCATTGATCTGGTAGAGCAAAGAATATGACAGATACATATGAAAATGTTAACGGAACTATTTCACAAGAAGGAGTCACTGTCTCTCTCTTTCTGTTTTTTGTTTCGGTCTCTTTGCAACACTGAGATCGAGTTCAGTTGCTAGTAGACGACGAGCGCGAGTTACCATCCGTGGGTTAGGGTAACCATGTTTCCATAGTAGTATTGCTTTTGGGATGTTTAAAGGGTTCTAATAAAACACGTCTTCATTGGTTGAAGTGAACAAAACGAATGTTTATTAAGAGCGATTATTGTGCTGCTCACAGGCAGCTCTTATACATATATGTGTGTGTTTTGCTATATGTGTGTGTACTTGCTATAGTTTTATCGCGCTGGCGATCTCTTTCAAATGTCCTCTGACTCTTAACGCACAACTTGGTCCGGTCAATACCAGCAAGGCTCCAAGCAGTCATTGATGCCAAAGGCGGACTAACGAAATATTAGTTGGCTTAAAATAATCTTATTTTAAAATAATATAAAATATTTCGTTTAAGTTAAATAAAAAACGCAAAATCAATTAAAAAAGCTGTGTGTAAATAATTTTGACGCGTAAAAATTGTGTGTAAATACTTCTGACAACATACAAGGATCAGTTCGATGCTTCAATTTTTAGCCCATGAACAGTTATTTTTTCCACTTCTTTTGTTTGCTTCTGTATAGATGTAGAAACACGACAAATACCGTTATGTTCGTTTCTGAGCAAAAAAACAGCAGCAATAAGCGATCAAAGTTGACAATGGAAAAAAAAGCACGTTGTGTAAATAATTTTGACCACCTCTGTATGTAATCGTGTTGTGTGTTCTATTTGCTTCTTGTAACAGGGTGCTGTGTTTTTGTTTTCTTTATTTTTTTTTACTTTCTATATTTTGTATCTTTATTTTATTTATTTTATTTTTTTCTAAACTGTTTGTCTATTTTTAAAATTTTTTTTTTTTTATGAACTTTTTGTCCCTTCTTCGATTCAAAAGTTATTCCGTGGTCTGCTCATATACTTAAGCCACCTTGTGCTAAAATCGTCAAACTTGTGTTTTTTTCGGGAAAGTTGTGCTAGTTAGTTTCTATACTAAGATATTGAATACTAAATACGTTTCCAAAAACAATTTGACCGCTATGGCTAAAAATAAAAATACAAATCCGGCCGAAAGGAAGCTAATATGGCAATATTACGAAAAAACACAAGTATTCAACAAATTTGTAAGACTTTACATTTTTCGCGTGGCAAAGTCAAAAATGCCATTGCATTGATTGCCAAAATCAGTAAAGCCGATCCGTTCTTGACTTCGACGCAAATCAGAGGGCAAATTGGGGCAGATTATGGCGTGAATGTGTCAGCTCAGACCATAAGAAGACGGCTAAATGAGTTCCAGCTATATGGACGTATTGCCCAAAAAAAACCATTGCTGTCCATTAAAAATGTAAAAAAACGACTTCAATTCGCCACAGAGTATATTCAAATAGGTCATAATTTTTGGAACATGATTCTTTGGAGCGACGAATCCAAGTTTAATGTCTTTGGGAGTGATGGTAAACCATATGTCCGACGTCCTCCCAACAAACAATTGGACCCCAAATACACTAAGAAGATCGTTAAACATGGTGGCGCTGCAAATAAAAACGATTTGTGGCGAATTTTGCAAGAAGAGTGGAAGAAAATCACCCCTTTACAGTGCGGACGTCTTGTGGATTCAATGCCAAAGCGTTGCTCCGCTGTTCTTAAGCGGAAAGGTCATCCCACTCAATATTAAAGTAAATTTATTAAAAGTATATGGAATATTGGGCAAATTTTTACTTTCAACCATTTCTTTCCAGGTGGCTTAAGTATGTGAGCAGGACCTTTTGGAGATAGTCTCAGATTTTTTTAAGTTTTTCATTGAAGAAATATTTTTATAACTTGGTTATTCATCTATTTCAACCCTGATATATAGAACTAATGTGACAAAAAAAATTGGAGCTGTAAAATAAAAACTTTTGTTAATTTTCGTTTAAATACTTGGTTGAAGGGTTGTGGCTTAAGTATATGAGCACCACTGTATATGTTTAGATAATCTTGGCGTTATCTTATTTCTTCTGTTTTCTTTCCTAAATACGATGTCTTCTGCTGTTAGTGGTAGTGGGTCTGTCCTTGTTTCATTCTGTTTCTGATTTCTCTACTGTCCTATTGAATACATGTGTCTTTCCTGTAAATAATTCGAATGGTGTTTTATTGCCGAATGTATCGCATTGTTGTAGGTTATTTAGGTTTCAGTTAGAATTTCTTCGTGGTCACAGTTTATTTTATGGTCTTTTTTTACTTTATACATTATTCTGTACGTTTCCGTCAGAGTGGAATGTAGTCTTTCTACTGTGGAATTACTACTAGATTGCTGGAATGAAGTAAAATGAAGTTGCATGTTATATTGTTTACAAAAATCTTTGAATAGTGTAGAGTTAAAATCTGCCCCCTGATCACAAATAATTAGTTGAGGTTTAAATTATGGGAATTTAAAACCAAAATTTTTCAATTCCTTAAGAATAGTAATGGAATTTCTATTCTGGATTGTGTATGCTGCTGCAAACTTAGAAAACTTGTCAATGATTGTTAACATAATTGCGCTGTTAATAAAATACAAATCTATGTGAACTATCTGTAGCGGTAATGCTGGTATTTGATGTACTTAAAATTTAATTTTCTGAGGGTTTCTGTCGTATTTCATAGTCTGACAAATGTCGCAATTATTAATTATTTTTGTTACAACTTCTTTAACTACTGGGAAATAATACAATCTTCTTACATGCAATATGGTATCATCTATTCCCCTCTGATTACTATTTGCGTGATATTTTATTAATATGGAATTTCGTTCTTCAGGATTTAACACCTCTTTGAGGAACAGTGTCGCACGAATAATTTTGCAACCCTTTTTTATACCCTTGAAAAAGGGTATTATAATTTTGTCCAGAAATGTGTAACGCATTAAAGGAAGCATCTCCGACCCCACAAAGTATATATATTCTTGATCAGCATCAACAGCCGAGTCGATATAGCCATGTCCGTCTGTGCGTCTGTCCGTCGGTCCGTCTGTTTCTATGCAAAAAATAAACAGTAGTTTTAAAGCTAGCAATTTGAAATTTTTACCAGATCATTATTTTTGTTGCACGCAGATCAAGCTTAAAAATCGGTCGGATCGGACCACTATTATCATATAACTGTCATGACTGAAAACAAGTCTTTGTATGGAAAACTTTTTTGTTTTCCAAGCTATTGCAACCGAATTCAACACTTATTCATTTGACATAGCCATACATGATTTGTGTAAGTTTGATCCGGATCGAAGCGCTATATCATACAGCTGCTATACAAACGACCGATATGAAAACAAGTCTTTGTATGGAAAACTTTTTTGTTTTCCAAGCTATTGCAACCGAATTCAACACTTATTCATTTGACATAGCCATACATGATTTGTGTAAGTTTGATCCGGATCGAAGCGCTATATCATATAGCTGCTATACAAACGACCGATATGAAAACAAGTCTTTGTATGGAAAACTTTTTTGTTTTCCAAGCTATTGCAACCGAATTCAACACTTATTCATTTGACATAGCCATACATGATTTGTGTAAGTTTGATCCGGATCGAAGCGCTATATCATACAGCTGCTATTCTTATTCAACACTTATTCATTTGACATAGCCATAAATGATTTGTGAAAGTTTGATCCGGATCGGATCACTATATCATATAGCTGCCATACAACGGCCGATATAAAAACAAGTCTTTGTATGGAAAACTTTTTTGTTTTCAAGGGTATACCATCTTCGGCAAGCCGAAGATAACTTTTCTCAATTGTTTTTAAGTATTCCTTATATATCATACATATTCTGTTGAAAATGTCGTTGCTTGTCAAAATCGCACAAAGTCTTCCTGATTTTAAGGTGTCTATAAGTATTTTTAATATATTGTCGTCCGAATATTGTGGCTGTACGAAGGTAATCCTTATTTTGTTTTTAAAAGGTGCTTCAGTTATCTTGTCTACTATTTTCAAAATTAATTGCGTCTTAAAATTGTTTATAGGTTTTTCCGTTATTTTCGCGATTTCTCCTGAATCCCCAGAGTCATCCCCGTTAATTGCTTCTACTGACTCACTTTCATTTATAAATGTTTCGACTTGCATTCTACTTAATGCATCTGCGTTAGTATTAAATTTGCCTTTCTTATAAACGATATCATATTCGTACTCCGTTAACTGTAGACTCCACCTTATTAGTTTAGCGTTATTATACCCTGTACCCATTAAAAATGGGTGAAAAGGGTATCATAATATAGACATGTTCTATATATCGCTTGATAGGTAATTACCATACGCAGTACAAGTTTGTTTTTTTATTTTGATATCACCCCCCGTTCCCCCGCAAACCGCAAAAAACTGCCACGCCCACAATTATTAACCTAATGCTATGCAATTCGGAATATGTTGGTGCTTATAAAAGCTATGTAATTTTTAAATTTGAACCAAATCGGAAGTTATGCCACATGCAAAATCTATGATAAGGGAAGCAGAAGCGCAGCAAAACACGCATTGCGCGACGCCGACTGCGACGTTGACAGCGAAATGTGTACGGCTTTATGACACACGAAACTTATTTTCATAACCAAAATCATACCAAATTTATGTTGTTATGGAACTCTTCTAATAGAATATTGTTTCATTTATTTATTGATACTAAATAAATAAATTGTAAGCATGTCTAAGGGTACAGGGTATTTTGCAATCGGGAAACTCGACTGCTGCTACCTTACTTGTTTTTTATATTATTTAAATAAATTAAAGGCTGGTGATCTGTAAGTTTAGGTTGAAGATTTTGACAATTATGTTTATTTGTATAATATAAATCTTAGAATAAATGCGGTCTGCATTTGTTGGGGCGAATTTGTATATTTCTGCGTGGCGATGACCACCGCTTCTGATCTCCAAATCTCGACTAATTATTCCTATTCGATCTCTTAAGATTACCCTAAGTTCTTATGCAAAGCTTAGGCCTTGACTCGAAAGCTCCGATACTGTTACGTTAAAGCGGGAATACGCAATAAGTATGTAACTCCAGTTAACTCCTCCTTTACTAAGATGAAGGCTGACCTCAGTCCTTTCAAATTATACGGTTGATATGGGAATCCTGGTGATCCGTGCCTCGTTGACGATGGCCTTGGTGGTCCTGTAGTTTCATCACAATGGGCACGTTGGATGGAGTAGTTGATGGTGGAGAGCTCAATGTAAGATCTAAAAGCTTTTTTTAACGCTTTGCTTAAATTATTATAGACTCCAAAAAATATAAACTGCAAATACATTGTTAGTTAATAATAGTGATTATATATAACAAGGTACAACGCTCGTTGATTAAATTTATTTTTTATATTATGATATAAAAATAGGATAAAGAAGGCCATTAATAACACTAAATGGTAGTAGATAGTACATAAAAATAATAATCCTAACGTAAATTATCTTTATGTACTACCCTCCCTTTTATTAAGACACTTGTCCCAATGTCTGCTTCAATTTTTTCTTCTTTGTAGCGTGGAGTAAGTTTATTTCCGAGCCGTTTGTTTTGCTTTACAAAGACAGTGTCCTCGACCTGGAAAGTTCTGTCACATCATGATTTATTAATTCTTCTTAATTGTATTTCTTGTGCTCTGTCAATTTTTTCTGAGATTTCCTCTGCAAATTCTGGGGGCATTGCATGAATTATGTCGATCGGTTTTTTATTGGTGACTGAATTTACTGTTTTGTTGTATTCCACGGTTGCTTGAAGTATGAGATTTACCGTATCAACTATGCTTTTTTCTAGTTTTAGGCATCGTGCTATTTCTAATAGGGTGCTGTGAAACCTTTCGACCTGTCCATTTGAGGTACTATGATAGGGTGGTGAATTTTCCACTTGAACATTGAACTGATTTGCTAAGAGTGACCTAATTGACTCAGAGTTAATAGATGGCTCATTGTCGGAAAATATTGTCTTTGAGTTTGGATATAGGTTCATTAACTGCATTATTGCGGGCTCTATGTCGGCTATCGTTCTGGAGCATATGGGTTGAACGACTGCAAATTTTGAAAATTTATCTATACAGGCTAAAAAATATCTCCTGTCTGTAGAAAAAATATCAATGTGTAATGTCTCGCCGATTTGTGAAGGAATAGGCGTTCTCCCAAGGAAATGTTTTTGCGGATGGAGTACATATTTGGCTTTTTGGCAAACCAGGCAGTTACCTACTATGCTGGCTGCCAGTTGCGACATTTTTGGGAAAAAATAATCTTCCAGAATATGTTTAACATTTTCTTGCGCTGCCCTGTGCGCTCTGTTGTGTTATGTGGTTACTATTTCTTACTGTTCCTCTTTGTTATAGATATCGGTCACCAGCTTTTTTGTATGCCGGAAAGTCGTTGCTGGGAACTCTTCTATAAGTCTGTTCTGGATGAATGCCAGTATGGGCAATTCGCAGTATATTGCATTCACTACATCTTATTTTACTACGTCGCGAATTCTGCCTACTAACGAATCCCTATTTACGAATTATATTACGTGCCTTGACTTGTTACCAAATATAATAAAGGTGCGAGTATTATCCGCTGTGCCTTCTTCTATTATTATTTGGTTTCTAAAGCAGTTGACCGGCTTGTCGACTGTTTCGATTGTGTATGAAAGCGAAATTTCACTATGTATGGTTGTTATATCTGACCGTGGCTTTCTAAAGCGTGGATGGCCTGCCTGGATAGTGCATCTGCAACATGGTTCTCTCTCCCTGGCTTATACAAAATTTTTGCGTTGTGCTCATCTATAAATGCCTTCCACCTTTTGATTTTAGCATTTGTGTTTTTATCTGACACGGCAAACGTTAATGGTTGGTGGTCTGTGTAAATGTTCAGATTTTTAGCGCCATACAGATAGTCCTTTAATATTTTTAAAGCCCATACAATGGCTAGGAGCTCTCGTTTGTTAGTTGCGAAACCAAGCTCTCCACCTTTTAAGAATCTAGATATCATTGTAATAGGCTTTCCGTTTTGTGATAAAACCGCGCCCAGGCCAATATCTGAAGCGTCCGTAGTTAAGTCGAAAGGCTTTGTGTAGTCTGGGTAGGGTAGCATTACATTTTCGGACACTAAGATATTTTTAAGTTTCTGAAATGCAAGGCGTTGCTTATCGTCGAAAATAATGGGTATCTTTTTAGAACGAGTGGCGGAAACTTTTCCGTTTTCCCCCTTGAGGATGTCATTCAAAGGTCGAGCTTTTGAAGCAAAGTCCTTTATAAAGCAGCGGTAATAGCTTGCTAGCCCTAAAAAAGGATCTAACATTGAACAAATTAGTGGGTTCTTCATAGTTATGGATAGCCTCCACTTTTTTAGGATTTGTTGTGATGCCGTCTTTGGATACTATGAATCCCAAATATTCGACACTTTCCTTAAAGAAGTTCGATTTCTCCTTAGACACCCTCATGTTGGCTTCAAGTAGTCTATCAAGTACCCAACAAATATGATTCAGATGGTCTTCAAGTCGTTCGGAAAAAATAATAACGTCATCAACGTAAACAAAACAAGACTTTCCTATTTGGAGCCTGAGTACGTCATCTATGGCACGTTGAAACATACTGGGCGCATTTTTAAGACCGAAGGGAAGTCTATTAACTCGTATTTTCCATGTGCAACCGAGAATGCGGTTTTCTCCCTATCATTTTCTGCAAGTAATATTTGATGAAATCCTGACTTCAGAATAGTGTGGTAAAATATCTGGCTCAAATTTGATAGGATGAATACAGCATTTGGTACCGGGTATTTGTCATCCACTGTCTTCGAGTTTAGCTTCCGAAAGTCTATAACCATCCTTTTTTTCTTATTTCCCTTTTCATCTGTACCCTTTTTGTCGACTACCCAAACCGGATTGTTGTAGGGTGAGCGCGAAGGTCGAATAATTCCGTCTTTTAACAACGCTTTCGTCTCTTCATTTACAAAATCTGCTACGCCCATGGGGTATGGATAAAGTCTGGAGTATACCGGTTTGTCATCTTCCGCCCGTATGGTAGCAATAATATTGGTGTTAAATGGCAGTGCTTTTTCTGGGTCTGCAAAGACACCCAATCGGTTTTTTAACATTGTGTGGAATTTGTCGGCTATTTGGTTTGGTACTACGATGTCCTTTATATCAGAAACATTTACGCTATTGCATTTTACAAATTGAATTGGTTCGACTGAGTTTTCGATTTTTAAAATTTTATTTTTCAAGTCCAATGTTTCATTCATCTGCGTCAATGTGTCAAATCCTAATATAGCGTCAAAGCTTGAGAGGTCCGGTAGAATAAAGAAGGGAATAGTCTTGCTAAAAAGTTCAACAATGCATTTATATTTCACAATGTTGCAACCATGAAGGGACTTAACTAAGAATTCTTTTTGTACCGGTGTTATGTACTTAAGTTCTGCGAGGGGCTGTATATAGTTTTTTGAAGAGCCGGTGTCGATTAAGATTTTTATGGTTTTCCCTGCTATCTTTCTTTCTATGAACGGTAGCAAGGACCTGTGGCTAAAAAATGCACGTTGTCGTAATCTGTAAGTTCCTGGTCAATATCCTCAACAGCTGCTGTTGCCCCTTGTTCATAATCATTTTCATCGGACTCCTTTAGATCTTCTTCTTGAGCTAAATGGTTCACTCGTTGATGTTTCGGTCCTGTAAACCTGGCAGTGCCACTATTTGGTCTTTTTGTTATGTGTTCAAAGCCAATTTGTGCCTGAACAGGCCTTGGGTTATGTTGTTGTTGCTGTTGGGTTGGCCAAACATTTTGATGTTGGGGTAAGTTAGCTTGGTTCAAAATTGGTGCTTGTCTAAATTGGTTGGATCGAATGGTTCGCATAGATACGTCAGTATCAAACAGCTGAGTCGCTGCCTGGACTGGTATTTGAGCTGCTTGCCTGTCAAAACTGGGCACAAACTGACGCTTACTAAAATATGGGTTTTTGTCTTGCATATTAGTGCTTCTATCCCTATTAGTATTTTTTTCCAGTTTCGGAACTTTGTCCCGACAGTTTCTTGAGTAGTTCAGAGCGAACTGTTAACGCTCGTGATTTGACTCAACCTCCTGTGCTAGAGCAAGGGCTGTTGGTAAGTCCTTGGCTCATTTGGAAAACAGGATATCACTCAATGACTTCTTTGTGCCTGTTATAAATACACGTAATGCGTCAGCCCTATACTTTTCATTGAGTGACATCGCCAAGGGTTTATCGCATGTCATTATAGTTTTATTGGTAAGCAGAGTCAATTTTTTCTCAACTTCATCATAAAATTCGGTGAGCGTCATATCACCCTGTCTCAACGTCGACAACTCCTGCTCAATTAGGTAGATAGGCCTTTTGTCAGCGTATGTAAAGTCAAGGCGATTAATTATTGCCTTAAAATTCAGCGGTGTGCTGAACGAAGCTAGCACGTTGTTTGCTGAATTTTTAATTTTATTTCGGATAATACCAAGGGCTTTATAATATTTTAAACTCCCCTCGTATGATTCATAAACTTTAAAAGCGACATGAGCCGCTTTTCTCCATGACACATAGGTTTCGCTTTCGCCCTCGAAGTCTGGCAGCGACTTTACAATGTCTAGAGATTCATTACACTCTACACCTGGTATAATTTCAGCATCTGTGTAAGTTTCAACTTCTGGGGTGTTCACTGTACATTTTTCTATGCGCTCGTTAATCGCTTCTAATTGTTTGTAAAATAATGCTTTTTGACTTGCAAGCGCCCCTGCAACGGCACTTTCTACAATAGCTTTCAGTTGGATTGCTGATAACTCCATTTTACTAGTTCTGTTTTCGGATTTCGCTTTTTTGCTTGCGGTTTCTAATTGTCTAGTCCCTTTTAATATTCTATTCCAACTTGATATTAAGTCGTCTATCTCTTTGTCACCTTCACTCATCAACGTGTCAATAACCTTCAATAACCTTTAATAACCTTCACGTGAACATGAACAAATTTTTTATTTTATTTTTTGAACAATTTGCATGAACAATTTTTTATTTTATCTTTTAATAATTAATCAAGGGGCGTTGTACTTACAATTTGTTTGGTGTTTTGGAATATCTAGTGATTTCTATTATTTCTATTGTAATCTCCGCTTGACTAGGTCTGCTCCAGCTGTTGTGTTTCTCCTTTTAATGTCGTGGGTTTTAGATTTATTTGGGCGCCAGGTTAGGTTGAAGATTTTGACAATTATGTTTATTTGTATAATATAAATCTTAGAATAAATGCGGTCAATAAGTATGTAACTACAGTTAACATGTATAAATCGTAAACTTTGTCCCGTATAAGTATTGTCGAAATTGTTTAACCGCCCAGACTATGGCTAGCACCTCTTTTTCTGAAGCGGAATAATTAACTTCAGCCCTATTTAGCGTCCTACTTGCATATGCTACTGGTTTGTCATTTCCTACTTTTCCTTGTGACAACACTGCATAATTACTAGCGTCTGTCGTTAGTAAGAACGGTTTGTCATAATCTGGGTATTGTAAAATCGGGTCGTTGCATAGTAATGTTTTTGCGTACTGAAAAGCTTCTCTAAATTCTTGGGTTATCTCCACCCCTTTTTTCCTTTTAGTTGACAGTTCAAAGGTTTTATTATTTTTGCTAAGTCTTTAATAAATTTCCTATAATAACTCAATAACCCTATAAATGATTTTATTTGTCTCCTAGTTTTCGGTAAGACAAAATTTTGTATTGCCTCTATTTTTTTTGGATTAGGTTTTGTACCCTCGGGTGTCACTATGTGTCCCAAGAATTCTAACTCTTTCTTCTTGTATTTTAAGATTAGCTGATTTTAATTTATTGAAAACAACTTTTAAATCCTGGATATGCTGCTGTAGTGCTGCTGAATAAACGATGATATCGTCCATATATACTAAGCAACTTTTTCCTATGATTTCACCTAATAAATTGTTAATGAATCTTTGGAAGGTGGCTGGGGCATTGGTTAGTCCGAAAGGCACTCTATTAAACTCATAGTGCCCCCCTACCGCTGTGAAAACTGTCTTTGGAATATCTCCTGGGTTCATTTTTATCTGGCGATACCCGCTCTTTAGGTCTAATGAAGAAAAGTAATTAGCTTTGCCTAAAAATCTAATACCTCACTGATAAGTGGTAATGGTACCCTTAATAGTTTTCTCATTGATTTTTCTGAAGTCGACAACTAATCTACATTTTCATTCTCCGGAAGCGTCTTCCTTTTTGGGCACTAGCCATACGGGTGCACTCCATGGTGAATAACTATGTTTTATAATATCCTCTAATAAGTCTGTAATCTGTCTTTTGATTTCTTGATTTTCTTTCAGCGAGTTCTAAAGGGTCTAACGTAAATTGGGTTTTCGTCCGTTAGTTTTATTGTATGGTTGGTTTTATGTATGGTTTTGTTACTGTTAATTTGTCCCCTTTTTGGTAAAATAAATTCCTATATTATTTGCATAGTTTTATCACTGCCAATTTTTCTTCGCTATTTAGGTGCTCTATTCTTAATTTTAACTTGGTCGCTTTTTCTGCATTTACTTCCTTTTTAGTTGTCTCAGTTATAAAGAAAAACTCACAGAAGTTTTCACTGTCGTACCGCTGTGCAACTATTGGTTTATTAATTGTGATTATCAAATCTTGTTCGGATGCGTTAATTATTTCGACTTTTGCCTTGTAGTTTTCTGTTCTATAAATTCCATCCGTAATGGACAATCCGTCCTGTATATATATTTCGTTTATATATATATCTCGTTCTTTATTTATTACTGGTATTTCTATCAGGGTTTTTGTTTGACCCTGTACTAACGTCGACGTTTGTGATTTCTTCTCCTTTTTTTAAATAACTTAATCGTTGCGTTTATCGTTTCTAACTTTTCTTCCTCAATGTCGACTTTAGCTCCTACTTTCGTTAGGAAGTTCATTCCTAATATTCCGTCAAAAAATGGATGAAGTTTAAATATAAATAAGTGAGAAAAGCTATCTTCGGCTTGCCGAAGATGGTATACCCTCGAAAACAAAAAAGTTTTCCATACAAAGACTTGTTTTCATATCGGTCGTTTGTATGGCAGCTATATGATATAGTGGTCCGATCCGGACCAAACTTTCACAAATCGTGTATGGCTATATCACATGAATAAATGTTGAATTCAGTTGCAATAGCTTGGAAAACAAAAAAGTTTCCCATACAAAGTCTTGTTTTCATATCGGTCGTTTGTATGGCAGCTATATGATATAGTGGTCCGATCCGACCGATTCTTAAACTTGATCTGCGTGCAACAAAAATAATGATCTGGTAAAAATTTCAAAACGCTAGCTTTAAAACTACTATCTATTTTTTGCATAGAAACAGACGGACAGACGGACGGACGGACAGACGGACATGGCTATATCGACTCGGCTGTTGATGCTGATCAAGAGTATATATACTTTGTGGGGTCACAGATGCTTTCTTTAATGCGTTACACATTTCTGGACAAAATTATAATACCCTCTGCAAGGGTATAAAAATGTAAAGCTCCCTCTTGTTTAAATTCATTAAAAATCTTATACATCATTTTAATGTGAATATCGTGTTTATTCAGTACTGTTCGAATTTGTATTGGGTTTCTAAGTGGTTGTTGAGTACCTTCCTGAACGAATTCGGGGCTAATTATAGATATAGTGGATCCCGTATCAATCAGGAATCTCAACTGTCTACCAAATGGTGAATTTTTTTGGACATAAAGGAGTTCTTTTCCGAATCTTGATTGTTCGGTATAGTCTGTGGTTCCGAGGCATTTACTGAAAAATTTTCGGTTTGATTAATGTTGCTAACTTCTGTGTGGAACATATTGTTGTGTTCACTACTGTCAGATTGTTGGCTCCTGTCAGAATTAGTGCCATTTCTAGATCTAGTTGATCCTTCATAGCTCCGTCTCTGTCCAAAGACCCTGAAAACCTTCCTCTCTTGTCCTCTGTTGCTATTTCTATCGTCATTTGACCTGTCTCGTCCTCTCTTGTAATTATTGTTTCGTTGTTCATCTTTATTAGTTGTGTTATTGTATTGTTATTGTTCTGAATTATATCTGGTACTACTTAATAGTATTCGACTTTTCGAATAATTCAGAACAACAACAATACAACAATACAATAACACAACTAATAACGATGAACAACGACGGACAGACGATATAATACGACGATATAATATCGTCCTCGTCCACGTCCCCGTACTCCAGGGTTGTGGTACTCATCTCTATTTCTGTCTCTTATGTAGTCATCTCTCAACTCCTTTGCTATTTCGTTAGCCTGTCTGAGAGTCTTAGGGTTTTGTGCCTTTACTGTCCATCTCAAAGGATTCTTTAAGCCTGCGATGAATTTTTGTATGTACGTTTTTTCATACGAACTTTCTTTTATTTTTCTTATTTCAATGTTAGTTTCATCTCTCTAAAACTTCTAACATTGCGACTCTTATTCCTGCAATCTCTTGATACAGATTCTTAATAGCTAGTCCTTTATAATGAATCTCGCGGAGATCGTCCATTAAATGTTCCTCGCTTCTCGATTCCCCAAAATTATCCATTAAGGCTTGTTTAATGTCATCCCAGTTTAACGGCACTCTTTCTCGAATTAATATTTTGTCTGCCTGTCCAATAACTTTGTCTCTAATTACTCCTAACAGTAATTCCTCATATGCTGTTCGTGATCAGTTTCAATACTCGTTCTACACTTGTAATGAATTTGTTTAGTAATTCTTTGTCTCCGTCATAAGTGGGTAATAGTTTTATTGCGACGGGTATCTGTAGTTCGTCCATTACGTCTCTATTGGTTATTTGTGTCATGGTGGTTTGGTTTATTAGGAATAAATTGTTTTCTTCTTCCTCTTGTTCTGTAAGTTGCAAGTTTCTAATTGCTCTTTCTCTTTCTGCTGCCCTAGCTAGGTTTCTCGTTAATTGTATGGTTCTTCCTTGTTTAGCTGACATGTATTTAGAGATAGACATGAGAAATGAGATTGATAAAAGTAGATATCGTAATGCGGAGGTAATGAAATATTATATGTGTGTATATATATGTGTGTGTATTTAAGTTTATTTTTTATTTTTTTTTGTATACCCTGTACCCATTAAAAATGGGTGAAAAGGGTATCATAATATGGTGCAAATGTATGTAACAGGCAGAAGGAAGCATCTCCGACCTCATAAAGTATATATATTCTTGATCAGCATCAACAGCCGATTCGATATAGCCATGTCCGTCTGTCCGTCCGTCTGTCCGTATCAACGCATAGATCTCAGAAACTACAAGAGCTACAGACATGTGCCATATATCGTTGGATAGGTAATTACCATACGCAGTACAAGTTTGTTTTTTTATTTTGATATCACCCCCCGTTCCCCCGCAAACAGCAAAAAACTGTTTGAACCAAATCGGATAAGAAATACGGAAGTTATGCCACATGCAAAATCTATGGCAAGGGAAGCAGAAGCGCAGCAAAACACGCATTGCGCGACGCCGACTGCGACGTTGACAGCGAAATGTGTATGGCTTTATGACGCACGAAAATTATTTTCATAACCAAAATCATACCAAATTTATATTGTTATGGTCCTCTTTTCTAATAGAATATTGTTTCATTTATTTATTGATACTAAATAAATAAATTGTAAGCATGTCTAAGGGTACAGGGTATTTTTAAATCGGGAAACTCGACTGCTGCTACCTTACTTGTTTAAATATATGTACGTGTGAATATATGTTTATTTACATATATATAGTGACATATCCACAGTACATAAGCACTTAGTATATGCCTACATAAACCACACGCCTACTATATAAGTACACACATAAAATGTAACCCCACACTACCCTACACTATTAAACCGATACACCCTATGTTACCCTTTACTATCCAGTCAATACCAGATAAGAACCAGACTGTTATTCGAATCCTCAAGACATGTCCAGATGGAAAATCCCCAAAAAGAATTACACTGTCATTCGAGTCCTCCAAATGGAAAAAACCCCAAAAATCCAAAACAGGATGTAAACATTTCACCCACTGGTAGACTAAACATTTTATTGCCTAAGTCTTCACCCAATTGTCACGTTCCCACGTTCAAAGCTCGGACTCGTTAAACTCGAAAACAAAAGTGTTAGATTACAAGATCGGAAGACCAAAGTCAAAGATCACTTGTATACAAGAGCAAACGCACTTAAATCCAAGAATAAATTAAAATCAAGAACTCCAAAGCTTTCTCCAAAATTCTCTTAGGACTCTAAGTCCAAAGTCCATATCCAAAAAGCTCGAGACCGAGGCTTGATCGTAAATCAATCCAGATCAATAAGTTAAGTTCAGTTTGAGACCTAAAACTATTCGGGTCGGTGTTCTTCAAATACAAATAACTTGTAAAATTAAATTCGGTAAAAATAAAATTTATTTTTTTACTTACGAATAAACCAAGTTATCTAATTGGCGCAGTCGGTAGGATCACACATTTAAAGAGTCCTTTTAATACGCTATTGGTTAAATAAAGGATAAGCTATAAGACTAGCTATCCTAAACCAACGAATTAAAAAACAGTGATTCAAAAATCGTGATCCGCAAAAGAATCTACGTGCAAGTAGTATTCGAAATAATAAAATCCCGTGCAGTCGGAAACAAAAATTAAATAAAATTTTTTAATTCCGAAAACTTAACAAAATCTAAAAAACAAACACAATGGCAAATCCCCCACAACTCTCCGAAATTCATTTGAACCAATTGTTGGCTCAAATAAAGGAATTGCACTACTACGATGGCACACCAGGAAAATTATCCGGATTCATCAGTCAAGTTGAGCAACTGCTTAGCATGTACCCCACCCAGGACACCCGACAGGCTCATGTTATCTATGGAGCAGTAAGGCGCGTACTCGTGGACTTAGCATTAGAAGCCGTCATCCAGGCCAACGCAACCACATGGATGGACATGAGAGCAGCTTTATCCATATCATTCAAGGATCACAGGCCTTACGTAACACTGGTGAAACAACTGGAGGAAACATCATACCCGGGTAGCATAAGTAAGTTTATCAATATTCTTGAGGTGCAATATAGAAATATTTACGACAAACTTGAGTTAGAAATTGACCCTGTTAGTAAATCGAACTCTATAGAAAACTACCAGATAGAATGTACATGTCATTAGCCCGTAAGGATATTGATACTATCCCAAAACTAAAACAAGCCACAATGGAGCTCGGACTCTATGACGCTAACCCTGAAGACCAATATTTCAGTAAATCAGAATGGCATAAGAAAAAGAATAGGGATAATGGGAATCAAAGAAATAACCAAAGATATTACAACAGACACCATAACTATAGTACCAATTATCCTTCAACAAACCAAAATTCTAATACCCCAATTCAGAATCCAAATCCCAATATTAATCAAGTCCAAATCTCGCCTCGCCCTATTCCTCCCAATCAGAGGGGAAATTAATACGATTTCAGAAATAATTTAAATCAAGGTAGGCAGAATAATCATCTCAATTATCAGCCGTCAACCTCAAATAATGTGAATAATAATAGACCCGTAAAGCGACAGCGAGAAAGCCAGAGTGATCAGAGCAGAATGGATGTAAATTTTCATCAGACTGCCTCGGACACTCAGGACACTGGGGACGAAGAGTCAGTCCCTATGTCCGAATAAACTATCATAATAAAATTTACAAAGGAATGATCGGCACAGGTTCTTCCATCAACATCATAAAGGAAAATTATGCTAGGCTAGAAGAAAACCAAGAAGATCTGACGGTATACACAATAAATGGGCCAATAAAATTAACCAAAAGTATTACGATGAAGCCCAATCCAGTATGTCTGTCCGAACAGAAATTCTATGTTCATAATTTTTCCGATAATTATGATTTCCTGTTAGGTCGAAAGTATCTAGAAGATACAAAAGCAAAAATTAATTATGAAAACGATACAGTAACCTTAGGTTCGAGAACTTACAAGTTCATATACGAAGAAAAAAAAGGCCAGACCGCATCTAAAAAATGCCTTGACCCAGAAGTAAAAGTTGATTCAGCTACAGTAAAGCAAATCGACACAAAAAAGCAAAAGGTTAAGACCGCACCTAAGTGCCTTAAACCTAAGCTTAAACAAAAACAACAAAAGGAGGAGACCGCATCAACTAAATGCCTCACTCCAAAAGTTATTATTAATACAGTGGACAATGATGAAACACATCTTGATCCCACGTCTATTAAGGACGACATAATCAACTACGCGATAAATAATGAATTACGCGAGTGTAACGAATACAGACTTGAGCATCTAAATGGAGAAGAAGTTGAATGTTTAAAAAAGGTCCTATGTGATTATAGAGACATTCAGTACAAATATGGCGAAAATTTGACTTTCACTAGTACTATTAAACATGTCATCCAGACTCATCATGAAGATCCAGTCTATCGTAAACCATATAAATACCCCCAAAGTGTTGACTAAGAAGTCAACAAACAAATTAAAAAAAAGATAGAACAAGGCATCATTCGCAAATCAAAATCCCCGTATTGTTCTCCCATTTGGGTGGTCCCCAAGAAGGCAGACGCCTCTGGGAAACAAAAATTTAGGTTGGTTGTAGATTACAGAAGTCTCAATGAAGTAACTGTCAATGACAAATTCCCCATTCCCCGAATGGATGAGATATTGGACAAACTTGGTAGATGTCTATGTTTTACAACAATTGATTTAGCAAAGGGATTCCATCAAATTCAAATGGATGAAAACTCCATTTCGAAAACTCCATTTCGAAAACTGCATTTTCGACTAAACATGGGCATTACGAATACACACGTATGCCCTTTGGTCTTAAAAATGCTCCTGCAACATTTCAAAGATGCATGAACAATCTTTTAGAAGATTTAATTTATAAAGATTGTTTAGTATACTTAGACGACATTATAATTTACTCCACTTCATTGGAGGAACACATTTTGTCTTTAAGTAAAGTCTTTGGGAAGCTCAGGGACGCTAATTTAAAATTGCAGTTAGACAAATGCGAGTTCATGAAAAAGGAAACAGAATTCTTGGGACACATTGTAACTACTAACGGCATCAAACCTAATCCGAATAAAACGAACGCAATTACAAATTTTCCATTACTGTCTTTGGTAATGGAAAATTTGTAATTGCTAAGCAAATTAAATTATTTTTGGGCTTATGTGGGTTCTATCGCAAATTCATACCCAATTTCGCGAAAATAGTTAAACCCATGACCCTCAAATTAAAGAAAGGTGCGGTAATAGATACTAAATGTAAAGATTACATCGAATCATTTGAAAGAATAAAGGTTTTGATAATATTGAAATATTTTATGTATATTAATTTGGTAACAACCATATTGTGAAAATATGGTCACACTGATCTGAATCAGTTCTTCTTTTTTCTGGAATCTTCTTTTCTTCTGTAGTTAACCTTCGTACGACTCACAACGAAGTCACGCTTACGTTAAATAAAATAATTATTAAATATTAACTAAATCGCGTTTTACTCCACAATTTCCAATAGGTTATGGGCCCAGGAGTAGTAAAGACTTTAATAATTGTGTGTGATCAAGTGGAAAATAATTACTGTCTGTAATTAGCTTGTACATTTTTTATAAACATGAGCGGACAAGGGTTGTGTGCGATCGACAAATTGGACGGCGAAAATTACGCAGTATGGTCGGTGCAAATGAAGAGTGTATTGGTGCACTCAGGTATGTGGTCGTTAGTGTGCGAAAGACGCGTGAAGCAAGAAAGTGACACAGTTGAATAAGGAGCCCAATTCGACGAACTAGACGAAAAAGCACTAGCAACAATATTGCTGTGCGTGAAGGCTTCAGAAATTAATTTGATTAAAAACTGCGCTAGTTCTAAAGAAGCTTGGGACAAGCTTGCAACTGTGTACAAGCCTCGTGGACCCGCCAGGAAAATTACCTTGTTCAGGGAAATTACTCCGGTTGAGTTTGTCGGAAAGTGCGTGCGTAAAAAATTACATAAATGATTTTGTGGATATCGTCGAAAAACTGAAAGATATTGATATGGACATTTCTGAAGATATTCTTACTATTTTGATGCTGTCGGGACTCGGTAAGAAATTCGAAAATTTCGTGGTAGCGATCGAAACGCGCGAACAGTTACCGACTCTCTCTGATTTAAAAGTGAAAATTATAGAAGAGGGAGAGAGACAAAGAGTGAGTTCGGACGAAACGGAATTTTGTGGGCAGCAAGCATTTGTGTCGCGCTCCAGTGGAAAGGGAGAAAAGAAAAATAGATCGGCGCAAATGAACAGTTATGCAAAGAAGAATAAAAAATGCTTTCGATGTGGTCGCGAGGGTCATTTTATTGCGCAGTGCAAAGTGAAAGACAAAAATGATGAAATAGAAACATTTGAAAAAGAGAAGTCGTTTACTATGCTTGCAAGTGTAAATAAAAATGACGTTTTAACGAAATCAATGTGGTGCTTGGACAGTGGAGCAACTGCTCACATGTGTTGTAAAAGGTCGTGGTTCGCGGACATTATGAGCATAAAGAGAAAATATTACTTGCAGGAGAAAATTATATATTTTCGGATGGCGTCGGTACGGTGGTCGTTAAAACAAAGAATGGTCCCGTTAATTTGAAAAATGTGCTTTACCTAAAAAACTTGCAACGTAATTTCATATCGGTAGCGAAAGCCGTGGAAAAAGGGTATAAAGTAATTTTTCACAAGCAAAGTGCGTATATAAAGAACGGTCAAAATGAAGAAGTGTTACAGGCAAGAAAAGCTGGAAATCTTTTTGTTGTTGATACTTCGAACAATCGGCGCATGTACTTGTGTGCAAATGATGAATTGTGGAAGTGGCATTATCGTTATGGTCATTTGAACATGGTGAGCTTAAAAAAGATGGCAAGTAACAATATGGTCAATGGCTTAAAGTCAATCAAAAATGTTGTGGACATAGACCGAATTGCATGTGAAACCTGTGCTAAAGGTAAAATCTGTGTGAAACCATTCCCAAAAATGGCAGAAAATCGTGCGGACAAAGTGCTAGGGCTAGTGCATTCGGCTAGGGCTAGTGCAACATTTATTGTTGAGGATGTTTCAAATTCAAAAGAAACTTCCCGCCTTGAAGAGAGGGCGCTTTTTGCCAAAACATCTTTTCTTATCGATGTATCGATTCAAGTAACACATAACCTAAGAAAGCTGTCAAAGGGAGTAAATAAACCAAAAGTTAATTTAGAAGAAACATTGTTTATTTACCGGCCTAAATAACAAAAGAACCTAAAGTTATAATAGGTTATTGGCCCAGGAACGTTTTGTTCAATTTAAAGTCTGTAGAAAAAGTGAATTACGCTCGATTACAATGGATTTGGCGAAGCACATCACGAAGCTCTCAGGTGCGACCCATTGGCCGATTTGGAAAAGAAAAATCCGAGACTTGATTGACTACCACGATGGTGCTCTCGACGCGTTGGACGGAAAGATTGTCAAACCGGAACCATTGTCAGAAGACGCTTCAGCAGCAGACGAGAAGAAGCACAAGGAGCAGAGCGACTTTTTCCGGAAGGCCAACAGCTACGCAAAATCCATGATCACCACTGCCGTCACGGATTCAGTCTACCAGAAAATTATGGACAAGAATACAGCTCACGATACATGGGATGCCCTGAAAAATCTGTTGGAAGCAACAGCAAAGGATCAAGTTTTCAGGATCTGTAACGAGTTTTTCGCCTTTTCTTGGGATCCAGGTAACGATAGCAAAATTACGCGGTCTCTGGAATGAATTAAATCTTGCCTTAAAGACTAAAAATGAAAATGAGCTCCCAGATTTAATTCTTGTTTGTAAAACATTGCAAATTTTGCCAAAATCTTTTGAAACGTTCCGTCAGAGTTGGATGCTCTTGACAAAAGAAGAAGAAAAGACATTTGATGAACTAACGAATCAACTTGTTATGTCTGAGAGAAACTTTAGGTCAAAAATGGACAAAGAAAAGACGGGTCAAGAGGCATAGGTATCCAGAGCACAAATGGAAAATCCTCAGGATTCAGGAGCAAATGGTCGGAAATACGATACCTGCAACTACTGCAAGAAAAAGGGGCACTGGGTCAGGAATTGTATAAAATGGAAGAAGGATGGACGTCCCAAGCCGAAGAATCAGGATGCTGAAGTAGGAAACTGTGCAGAACCAACGCTAACTCTTGTCTCAGTTCACAACGACGTGTTTGCAGCAGAGGCAAATTTAGAAGACGACTGGTGGATAGACAACGGAGCAACAAAACATGTGGTGAAATCGGCAAAGTATTTTGAGCATTACGAGAAATTTGAAAAACCTAGTTGGATTAAAGCTGCGGGAAATGAAACCTTGTCAGCTTTGGGCCAGGGTACAATCAAAGTCAGAACGATTGTCCATGGAAAAACATTTTTTATGTCCTTGAAAAATGTTTGGTTTGTTCCCAAATTAACAAAAAATCTGTTTTCAGTACTGTCTGCCCAAGACAAAAATCTTTTATAGTCGATTTGAGTCGTCAGCAACAGAATGTAGTCTCAAGGTGAACCACAAAATTGTTCTCACTGGGACCAGAGAAGTAGGAGGAACACTCTACAAAGCAGCAATTCTACCAGAACGAAATGTCGAGGTCAATTTCGCAACTTCAGGATTTTCAACTCTTGAACTCTACCACGAGGGGTGGGGACATCAGGACAAAAACCACATTAGGGAGATGCTCAAAAGAGAAATGGGCATTGAAGTCAAGCTTGAAAGCAATCTTTGTGAGCCTTGCATCTATGGAAAAGCACATCGATTGCCATTTGGAACGAGGAAAATAACAACGAAGCCAGGTGAATTGATATCAGGGGATGTTTGCGGCCCATTTGAGAATTCTTTCCTGATGAAAAGGTACCTCGTGGTCTTCAAGGACCATTTCACGAGATTTCGTTACGGGTACATCGTCAAGCAGAAATCAGAGGTCAAAGATGTGCTGCGACACATGATCTCTCACGCTAAGCAACAAGGGCACGTAATTCAAGAATTTCTGAGCGACAACGGAGGAGAATTCAACTGTTCAGGAGTGCGTGAAATTCTTCAGGAAGTTGGAATAACTTTTCGACTAACTGCTCCCTATACTCCAGAGCAAAACGGGGGTGTTGAAAGAGAGAATCGTACTATAGTCGAAATGGCAAGGACCCTTAAGTATTCTAATCCTGAAACTAAATTTCCAGAGGCAATTTGGGCCGAACTAGTCAGCACAGCAGTCTACATTCTCAACAGCACGGGAAAATCATCGCTGAAAGGAAGAACGCCTTACGAACTGTGGTTGTCCAAGAAGCCAAGGATTAAACATCTCCGAATCGTCGGATCAACGTGCTATGGACACATTCCATCGCAGAAAAGAAGAAAGATGGACGAAAAAGCAAAGAAGGGGTACTTGGTGGGTTACGACGGTGATGAAAGATACGCCTTACGAACTGTGGTTGTCCAAGAAGCCAAGGATTAAACATCTCCGAATCGTCGGATCAACGTGCTATGGACACATTCCATCGCAGAAAAGAAGAAAGATGGACGAAAAAGCAAAGAAGGGGTACTTGGTGGGTTACGACGGTGATGAAAGATATCGTGTTTACTTACCAGAGGAGCACAAAGTAATTGTGTCGAGAGACGTAAAATTTCAAGAAAAATTCAGCGAATGTGATTCAAGTGTCAACCTTCCTTTCAAAGATTCCAAGAAGAAAGATGTCGTAGAAGACAATAAGGAAGAATACGACGTAAGTTCACACAAAAGCGAGGACGAAGATACGATTAAGAAGGAAGACTTCGAAGAAAACACAACTGAGACAGAAAGCGAAGACAATTACGAGACAGGAGGAGAAACGAGCTTCGACGAAGAAATTGACAAAAGTTACAGTTATAACAACAGTTATAAGTGCACGTGTACGAAGTCAGACGTGTTTTCATCGAGCTCCGTATAAAATCACTTGATTTTAGTGAAGTGAATAGCTAATAACATAAAAATAAATACATAAATTGAAAGCGAAAGAGACGCTATTGGCAATGTTAAATTGCTATCTTACAAAACTTTCTGTGTGTGGAATAATAAAGTAAAACTAAAATAAAAAAAAACAAATAGACAACGAACAAATCGATCGTTCTAAAATGAGCCAACGCGAATTGCGCGCTCAGCGGCAAAAACAACAAGACGAGCGCCGACTCTCTTTGCAGCGAAACAATGCATACTTCACCGTCGTGTCTGACGCCCGCGAGTGCCAAACCACCCACCCGGTCAATGACCTAGCACCTGCAGAATGCACACGATCGCGGTCTTGCTCACCAATGCTTCTGACTGCTCGAAGTGAACCCGAACGCACTGAGAGCGTCTCTCTCACGCTCTCCCCATTCCAAACGGTGTCAAGTTCCCTAACTACGAATCCAGTAATCACGATATCTACTGCATCTGCACCTTTAGCAACAACAACTGCAACAACATCAACATCAACTCTATGCTCAATACCGACAGCGGTGTACAATTCCACTGCATCAACAACAACGAATGCAAAAGCACTCACACCGACTCTTGAAAGCGAAAGCGGACAAGAACCAAAACAAAACAAAAAACTTTGTCAAACAGGGCTGGATCGCTACATCCAAATAAAGCGAAAGCTAAGCCCACAACACAAGCAGGCTGGTAATCAGCCGAAAATAAATCGCGCCAACGCTGCCAATGACTCAAGTTCAAATAGGTTTGCACTACTGGATGACTGTGAAGTGCAGGAACAGGAGCAGAAGAAGATAAAGCCGCCACCAATATATATACGTGAGACAACCTCAAATGCGCTGGTTAACAAACTAGTTGCAATTATTGGAGAGAACAAGTTCCATGTTATACCTCTTACTAAGGGCAACATACAAGAAACGAAAGTGCAGGCTCAGGATGAGTCTAGCCACCGATCAGTGACCAAGTACCTGGACGAAGCTGGGAAGAGTTACTTTACCTACCAGCTGAAAAGTGCCAAAGGATTGCAGGTTGTCATCAAAGGAATAGAGTCATCCGTGACCTCATCCGAAATTATCGCGGCACTAAAGGAGAAGAACTTCAACGCCAAAACGGTGATCAACATTCTCAACAGGAACAAAGAGCCGCAGCCACTCTTTAAAGTCGAACTGGAGCCATCGAGTCAGAAAAACAACAAAAATGAAGTACATCCTATATATAAGCTACAGTATCTACTGCACCGAAGAATAACCGTAGAAGAGCGCAGGCAACCTGTGCAGTGCACCAACTGCCAAGAATATGGACACACCAAAGCTTACTGCACCCTAAAATCCATCTGCGTCGTTTGCAGCGATGCCCACAGTACTGTAAACTGTCCCAAGAACAAAAAAGACAGCTCAATTAAGCTATGCAGCAACTGTGGCGAAAAACACACAGCCAACTGGCGAGGATGCATTGTTTACAAGGAGCTCAAGAGTCGCCTAAACAAACGAGTGGATTTAGCTCGTGATCGTATCACACCAACAATTCACAAAGCAATGGAACCGACTAACATCCCTTCGTCCGCCAGCCACCGAACGATGCCAAATTCTTCCTTTGCAAGTGTACTAAAATCAGGGATCCAAGTACCAACAGCAGTCACCTCCAGCGTCCAGCATAAAATTAACCAAATAAACACAAATAAACAAATAAACACACAGAACATGCAACAGCAGCCAATTGGCTTTGAAGCGATTATGCTTTCGATGCAGCAAAGCATGAATGACTTCATGACCTTCATGCAAGAAACTATGCAACAGCTTATGAGGAACCAAAACATCCTTATTCAAATGCTCGTTTCTTCTAAAACAGGATAATGACTCCCTTAATAATCGCTACCTGGAACGCTAATGGCGTTTCGCGGCACAAGCTAGAACTTGCTCAGTTCTTAGCCGACAGAAACATTGACGTTATGCTACTCTCAGAGACTCACCTTACCGAAAAGTACAACTTCCAGATACCAGGATATAAATTTTACTTTACGAATCACCCTGATGACAAGGCCCATGGAGGCACTGGCATACTAATACGATTGCGAATTAAGCACCACTTCCTTGGCAGTTGGCAAGAAGACTGCTTACAATGTACCTCTATAAACCTCCAATGCCATGACGGTGCTCTCACTCTGGCTGCTATCTATTGCCCACCTCGCTTCACAATCTCTGAGGAAAAATTCACAACACTTTTTGACTCGTTTGGTGAAAGGTTTGTTGCAGCTGGCGATTGGAATGCCAAGCACACGTACTGGGGATCTCGGATAGAGAACCCTAAAGGAAAACAGCTGTACAACGCAATCATCAAACCGCAACGCAAACTAAACTATGTTTCCCCTGGAGCGCCCACATACTGGCCAGCCGATCCCATGAAGCTTCCAGATTTGATCGACTTTGCAATCACAAAAGGATATCCCAATCAATGATTACAGCTGAGGCACTTCCAGAACTCTCATCTGATCACTGTCCGGTGCTATTTCATCTTTTGTACCAGCTACAACACATCGAGCGACCGCATAGGCTCACAAGCAACAGGACCAACTGGGCGAGGTACAAAAAATATGTTTGTTCCCATACCGGCCTTTCTAGCCCCCTGGAAACCGAGCAGGACATTGATCAGTTTGCTGATGATATAGAATCAATACTTGTTGCAGACTTCTCGCAGACTTACAAACGCGCTCAAGAAAGAAGAAGCGGCCGCACAACTAAGGTACATCGAGAATCTCACACCCACAGGCACAAAGAACTCGTTGTGGAAAAACCACAGGAACCTACAGGCACCAACAGAAACGGTTGTACCTCTCCGTAATTCTACCGGAAACTGGTCTCGCAGTGACACGGACAGAGCAAGAGTCTTCGCTGATCATCTTAAAAAAGTATTTCAACCAAATCCAGCCACTAACTCATTTACTCTCCCGCCTTTAACTGCATCTGACTTAGCACCACAAGATCCGGTAGTATTTCGGCCAAGCGAGATAACGAAAGTCATTAAAGAGCAACTGAAGACTGGCTACGACTTAATAACCCCGAAAATGATCATCGAGCTCCCAATGTGTGCAGTCCTAAGAATCTGCTTGCTCTTCAACGCAATTACTAAAATTGGATACTTCCCTCAAAAGTGGAAGAAATCAGTTATAATTATGATCCCTAAGCCCGGGAAAGACAAAACACAGCCATCATCATACAGGCCAATAAGCTTACTTACTTGTCTCTCCAAGTTATTTGAAAAAGTTCTGCTACTACGCATCAGCCCCACCTCAAAACACACAACACACTCCCATCGCACCAATTTGGTTTTCGGGCAAAACACGGAGCCATCGAACAGGTTAACCGCATCACGTCAGAAATTCGCACTGCCTTTGAACATCGTGAATATTGCACAGCTCTATTCTTAGACGTTGCTCAAGCATTCGATAGAGTATGGCTGGATGGACTTATGTTCAAAATAATCAAACTGCTGCCTCAAAATATACATAGGCTTCTAAAGTCCTACCTACACAAAAAGAGTGTTCGCGGTTAGATGCAGTTCAAGCACTTCAAACTATTATACCATAGAAGCCGGAGTGCCTCAAGGAAGCGTTCTCGGTCCCATTCTATATACACTATACACATCGGACATTCCGACAAACATTCAACTTACCACATCAAATTTTGCAGATGACACTGCCATTCTTAGCCGGAGTAAATGTCCCCTTAGAGCAACTGTTATTCTACAAAATCATTTGGAATCTCTTGAAAAATGGTTAGCTAACTGGAGAATTAAAGTAAACGAAAGTAAATGTAAACACGTAACGTTCACACTGAACAGACAAACGTGTCCCCAGCTTACTCTAAACGGAGCACGAATCCCCCCAGTCAAACACCGTCACATACTTGGGTATCCATCTTGACAGGAGACTCACCTGGCGCTCACACATAGCAGCCAAAAAAACTCAACTAAAGTTGAAGACCAACAAGCTCCACTGGCTAATCAACTCTCAATCCCCTCTTTGCCTTGAATACAAAATACTCATCTATAACACCGTGATCAAGCCAATATGGAAATACGGCTCTGAACTCTGGGGAAATGCCAGTCGTAGTAACATCGAAGTAATTCAAAGAGTTCAATCTAAGACACTTAGACTCATCACTGGTGCTCCTTGGTATATAAGGAACGAAAATATTCATCGAGACTTAAATATTAACACCGTTTCTGACGAAATCTTCAATCAAAAAGCCAAACACCAAACTAAATTAACATCTCATCCAAATCCTCTTGCACGCTCGCTAACCAGAACTTCCAGTTGGAGTAGACTTCAACGTGCCGATCATCCACTCGCTCAGTTCCGATATAATTAGAGCCGTCTTTAAAACTAAACGCATCACTAAAAAAATGGATTTTAGTTATAATATTAGTCTAAGATTTTAAAACTTGTTGTTAGTCTCTATTAAGAAGAGAAGATCCAGCAAATAAAATAAAATTGGAAAAAAAAAAAAAAAAAAAAAAAAAAAAGAACAACAGCTCGCCGATGTGATGACCAAGCCGATCCCCAGCACTCAACTAAGGATTGTCTGCGTCAAGATTGGACTGTCTTAAGAAAGAAAAAGGAGGGATGATTTATTTGCATTGTATAGACTCATTAAGTTTTCAATTATGTATGTCAATATAAAGTTTTGAATTTTCACAAGGGAAAGTGTTGAGGATGTTTCAAATTCAAAAGAAACTTCCCGCCTTAAAGAGAGGGCGCTTTTTGCCAAAACATCTTTTCTTATCGATGTATCGATTCAAGTAACACATAACCTAAGAAAGCTGTCAAAGAGAGTAAATAAACCAAAAGTTAATTTAGAAGAAATATTGTTTATTTACCGGCCTAAATAACAAAAGAACCTAAAGTTATAATATTTATTGATGACTATTCGCGTTATATGTTCGTATATTTTTTAAAGACCCGTGATGAATTGCATCCCGCGTTTAAGACTTTGTCGCGTTCGCAGAAAAACAGACCGGTGAAAAACTTAAAGCAATTCGCAGCGATAACGGTCGCGAATATATAAGCCACGAGTTTCAGAAGTTCCTATCTGAAAACGGTATTAAGCGGCAATTGACAGTACCGTACACTCCGCAGCAAAACGGGGTGGCTGAGCGCGCTAACCGGACACTTGTGGAAATGGCAAGGAGCATGCTAATACATTCAGGAGTGAATGAGTTCCTGTGGGGAGAGGCAGTTAGGACTGCAGCATATCTACGCAACAGATCGGAGACAAGGTCGTTGAAGAGTCAAACACCATTTGAACTATGGACAGGTAAAAAGCCTTCGATATCGCATTTCAAAATCTTTGGATGCAAAGCGATTGCATTAAATAAGAAACATGCAGGAAAGTTCAAGCCGAAAGGCATTGAATGCATGATGATAGGGTATTCAACAACAGCGAAGGCCTACAGATTGATGCGCATTGGATCGAACCAGGTAATCGAAAGTAGAGACGTCGTTTTTCTAGAGGAAACTATAGGGTATCCGAAGAATGGAAACAGCGAGAACAAGACGGCACTTATTGACGAAATTGGAGTTGATTGTTCGCAGATTTTGGCAGTGGACAACAACAAAGAAGATGCTGAGGTGCTCGAGGAAGAGCAAATTGACAGCGAGATTAATGAAGCTGATATTTCTGATGATTACGAGAGTGCGAAGAGCGATTCCGAAGAACGGGAAATTCGTGGTCCTGGTCGTCCTAAGAATATAAAAACTGGAAAGCCCGGGCGTCCACGAAAACAATACAACTTGTTGAATATGATGAAGGTTCAAGATGTCAAGGTACCTGTTACGTTTGCTGAAGCGACACAGTCTGAAATGAGTCAAGAGTGGGTAGCATCAATTCAGAAGGAGATTGACGCCCTCGAAGCTAATCAGACATGGGAGTTACAGAACTTACCAGAAGGTAAGAAAGCCATCGGTAGTAAGTGGATTTTTGGCATCAAAGGAGATAAGGATGGCAATGTGATGCGATTTAAATCGAGGTTGGTGGCTAAAGGATGTGCACAACAATATGGTATCGACTTTTTTGAAACGTTTTCACCAGTTGCCAGATATTCGTCGGTGAGACTTATTATATCTATGGCTGTTGAGCATAACTTATTTCTACATCAGATGGATGTATCGACAGCTTACTTAAATAGCGAATTGAGCGAAGAAGTCTATATGAAGCAACCTGATGGATTTGAAAATAAACATCATGGAGTTTTGAGACTAATGAAGTCACTTTACGGACTAAAACAGAGCGGTAGGGAGTGGAACGCCAAGCTCAATGAAGTCTTGCAAAAAATGCATTTTGTTCCCTGTGCCAGCGAGCCGTGTGTGTACACACGCAATGAGAAGGACAATATTAATATAATTGCAGTATATGTCGACGATCTTCTTATTGCAAGCTCATGTAAAAATAATTTGATTGGTATAAAAGAGTCAATTGCCAAAGAGTTTAAAGTAGTAGATAGCGGACAGCTTAATCATTTCTTGGGCATCGAAGTTGAGCGAGAAGGTGAAACTGGAGCCATATCCATAGGTCACAAGACATATATCGAGAGTATGCTACACACCTGGGGCATGTTAGATTGCAAATCGGTAGCAACGCCTTTGGAGGCAAATTTCCAAGTTAAATGTACTGATCCTAACTGCAAGCCTGTTAACGAAAAGGACTACCAATCACTTATAGGATCACTAATGTATTTGGCAATTACAACCAGGCCAGATATAATGCATTCAGTTGCAAAACTGGCTCAAAGAAATGTGAACCCACATAAGGAGCATGAAGTCGCTGCCAAGCATATACTAAGGTATTTGAAGGGCACCTTAAACTTAAAGCTT
>JAECWL010000115.1:0-333616 GCA_018150545.1 Drosophila ercepeae | reverse complement strand
GTGTAATCGATAGGCGTAGTCAGTATTTTCGTGATAGAGATAGAATTTAGTAGATAAATGTCGGCCGCCATCAGAAGTCGCGAAAAATTAAGCTTGCATTGTCGCACGAGTGTTTGGTGGGCAAACTGCGGTAAGATAGGATAAGAATAATTTATGTTGAATAACCTTAAAAAACGATTATAGAATAAAACGAGCTACTACTGACGGAAGAGTCTTTCCTTTCCTTCGGGATCCAAAGGGGGTAGCCGTTGAAGGCAACTCCACTCGAGCGACGACATCTTTTATTCGCAGTCCGAGGGAGACTGCAAGGGCAATTTGCGCTGGAATGACGGCTTAGACGGCCAGCGAGGAGGATTTGTGAGCGCAGCCAGCGGTCACGAGGCGCAAGGAGCGTCAAGCAGCGGCGGCCGCAGCCAGTGGCCACGAGGTGTCGGAGACGCCATTTTGGAGCGCGCACAGGCGCCGCCATATTGAAGCTGGGGAAGATGCAGCATTCCCCCAGGAAGAGTGCCCGGCTGAATGGAGGGGAAGCCACCCCCATAACAACGAGAGCGGATCAGCTGCAAGTGAATATTGGAGCAGGAACCCGGCCGCTGGTGAATATCACGGCGGCGACGATTTCTTGCCCGGCCACTACGGTGACTATAGTAGCTTCCCAACCTAGAAGTACTGCCGTCACAGCTGCGAGCCCAGCGCCGGAGATGAACCAGCCCCCACGTTGGATCTCATGGAGAGAATCGCAGCGTTGGAGAAGGAGCTGGAACAAGTTAAAGCCCTGCGAAGTGTGAGCACCGTCAATTGCGCGCCAATCGCAGTTGCCTCAAGCGCAGTTGGCGCCAACGGTGGAGTGTCGGGTCAGCCGCCATCCTGGAGCGGCCCGCCATTACCCACATCTAACGGAGAGGCCTTACATAACGGGGTCGGGTCGGTGCCCTATAACGGTAGGGGTGCGAGCGGTGCGGCCTGCCCGCTGGCGCCATCTTGGAGTGGACCCCCATTGCTAACAACTAGCAACCAATTTGTGGAGCCACTGTGTGCAACAAGCACTGCGCAGCCAGCGCATGGATTCGTGCTACCGGGCGTGAGCGTCCACAATGTGGCAACAGCATCGCCATTTGTTGGATCCTACGCCGCGATGACGCCGAATGGAACCAAGGGAGCATATAGGCCAAGGAAGCTTCCGGACTTGCCTGCATTTGGAGGCCACGCCAAGGAGTGGCCGGTCTTCAGCTGTGCGTTCGTGGAGACGACACGAGCGTACAATTGCACGGATCTGGAGAACAACCAGAGACTGCTGAAGGATGAAGCCCGTGAGACAGTGAAGGCGCTACTAATTCATCCAGGGAATGTCAGCGCTGGGATGGAGCAGCTGCGCTTTAGGTTCGGCCGACCGCAGCAGCTTATACGCAGCCAGCTGAACAGCGTGCGAGAGGTGGAGCCAATTTCGGAGCACAATTTGGCGAAGATCATTCCTTTCGCTACCCGAGTGAGTAACCTCGCGGCCTTCTTGCAGTCAGCGAAGGCGGAGCAGCACCTGGAGAACCCAACCCTCATGGAGGAGCTTGTGGCCAAGCTTTCTACGAGCAAGCGAGTGGACTGAGCCAGGCATGCTGCAACGATTGTTCCCTTTCCCACTGAACCGAGGCGTCGAGTTCTGCATGCGAGCATCGACCATAACGAAGGCGATCAACATGATGATCGTGATGGAGGTTGTCCAATCTGTGGAGGACAACATGGAATCACGAGTTGCAGAGAATTCGTTAAAGCTTTGCCGCCGGGAAGGTGGAGGGTTGTGAAGAGCCACCGACTCTGCTTTACGTGCCTACGAAGCGGGCACATCGCTAGATCCTGCTATATGCGAGGTGAATGCCAGATCAATGGATGCCGAATGATGCATCACCGTCTGCTACATGGCGCGGACGAGGAGCGAAGGCCGCAGCAGCGAGGTGGTTTCAGACGCCACGGAGGGAACCAGCAGTTCCCAGACGCAGCCCGGCCAGGATGCATTCGGTGCGAGATGGTCACAGTGACCAAGAGGGGAACCAGCACCCAGCCGTTTCCAGAAACAGCCTGGAGAGAGGAGCTCCGCGTGAAGCGGGAGCGCCAATGCAAAGGAATTTGAGCTGCGTCGACGCCGAAGGAGGCCGCCTACTGTTCCGTATACTGCCAGTTACGCTTTACGGAGCTGGGCGGAAAGTGGATACGTATGCGCTCCTAGATGATGGATCCTCCGTCACGATGATCGATGACGAGCTGCGAAGAGATCTTGGAGTGCAGGGAGAGCGTCGTCAGCTAAATATCCAATGGTTTGGAGGTAGGGCAACCAGAGAGCCTACCAACGTGGTGAGTTTAAAGATAAGCGGAGTTGGAAAACTCACTCGCCACGTATTGAGAAATGTGTATGCCATTTCGAGCCTGAGTCTGCCAATGCAGACATTGAGTCGACAGGATGTCCAAGGCGTTAATAGGGACGCGCGTCTGCCAATGAAGCCCTATAGCAACGCGCTTCCGAAGCTGCTCATCGGCCTGGATCACGTACATCTCGGATTGCGACTTAGAACGAGGCGGTTCGCTAGAGAGGGACCGTACGCGGCCAGAACCGAGGTGGGCTGGGTTGCGTTTGGGCCTGTAAGTGGGCAATCGACTACGCCATCACCGAGGTCCTGTCTACTTGCCGTGTCAGTGGATGACGCGATGGAACAGATGGTGGAGGACTACTTCGACATGGAGAACTTTGGAGTGAAGCCCGCGCCACAGGTCGCAGCCAGCCACGATGTGCGGGCACAAAGAATGCTTGAAGACACCACGGTGAGAGTGGGGCGTCGCTACCAGACGGGATTATTCTAGAAGGACAAACACGTTGTGCTGCCACAGAGCTACGAGATGGCGTACAAGAGGCTGGTCAACTTAGAGAAGAAATTGAAGCGCAATGAGCCGTTGGCGCAGGAATATGATCGGATTATAAAGGATTACGTTTCTAAAGGATACGCAAGGAGGCTACACCCGGATGAGGTCGCGGTGAGGAGCGACCGGTTATGGTACTTGCCACATTTTGGTGTCGAAAACCCCAACAAGCCCGGTAAGGTACGGCTTGTGTTTGACGCTGCAGCCAAAGTTGGAGGAATCTCGCTAAATTCGGAGCTGGACAAAGGACCTCAGCACTTTAAGCCTTTGCCAGCTGTGCTATTTCATTTCAGAGAGGGAGCAGTCGGAGTCTGCGGTGACATCAAGGAGATGTTCCACAAAGTGCTAATCCGACCCGAGGACAGATGTTCCCAACGATTCCTTTGGAGAGATGGCGACGACAAGAGAGATCTGGATGTCTATAAGATGAACGTAATGACGTTTGGAGCAGAATGATCGCCGAGCGCTGCACATTACGTGAAGACCGTGAATGCCCTGAAGTTTCGGGATTCGGATCCGAGAGCAGTCAAGGCTATCACCGACTACCATTATGTCGATGACTATGTGGACAGTTTCGCTACAGAGAGCGCGGCTATTAGCGTATCTACCCGAGTGAAGGAGATACATGCGGATGCTGGATTCGAGTTATGCCAGTTTTCATCCAGCTCGCCCACCGCGGAGACGGCTTTAGGACCTGGACGCGTCAAGAGCGTCGGATGGGGTGAGGCTGAACAAAAAATCCTCGAAATGCGTTGGTAGGTAGCAACGGATGATTTCAGATTCAACGTGGAGTATCATCGAGTGCCAAGCAGCGTTCTGAGTGGAGATCAAGCCCCTACAAAGAGGGAATATTTGAGTCTGGTGATGTCAACGTTTGATCCGCTGGGATTCCTGTGTTGCCTCATGATTACAGCGAAGCTGCTGCTGCGAGAGATTTGGAGGCAGAAAATCCAGTGGGACGAACCACTACCAGAGGAGTTAAGCAAAGCATTTGCGACTTGGCGCAAAGAGATGGACGTCTTGTGATAGTTCCGATGTCCTCGCCATTATTTTGGGCGTGGCGCAGTCCAGGCCATAGAATTGCACGTCTTCGTGGATGCTAGTCAGGCAGAATTCGCTGCGGTGGCCTATTGGAGGGTCACATATGAAGACGACAACGTGCTGGTGAGCTTCGTATGTGCAAAGACGAAGTGCGCCCCGATGAGAACAATGACGATCCCACGGCTGGAGCTGCAGGCAGCAGTTCTCGGAATCAGGCTGATGAACACTGTCAAGGAGGAGCACAGTGTGGCCATCATGGACCTAGTGTTATGGACGGACTCAAAGACGGTGCTAAGATGGATCGGCAGCACCCACCGCCGGTATAAGCAGTTTGTTGGCAACCGAGTGGCAGAGATTCTCGAGTCGTTAAAGGTTTCTCAATGGAGATGGGTACCTACGGCCGACAATGCGGCGGATGATGCGACGCGGTCGCAGAGTGGAGTCGACCTTAGCTCAGATTCAAGGTGGCTAAGAGGACCTGCATTTTTAAGGCAGCCAGCAGCCAGCTGGCCGAGGCCTGAGGAAAGAACTGAGCGTGTTCCAGATGCCCCCGATGAAGAAGAGATGCCCAGTGAGATTGCATTAGTCGTGGCAAACGAATTTGTTATTCAGTTTCAGAGATTCTCAAGCTTCAATCGCCTGGTGAGGATCATGGCCTGGGTCCTACGGTTTGCGCGCGTATGCCGTAAACAGAGAAGCAATCTCGAGGAATATGGCCTTACTGCAGTAGAATGTAAGGACGCGGAGAACCTGTTGTTCAGACTGGCACAGTTGGAATCGTTTCCCGACGAGATTAGGTCGGTGGAAACTGGACAGGACGTCGCTAGCTCGAGCGACATTCGAGGGTTGGTACCCTACCTGGACAAGAACGGGATTCTGCGAGCTTACGGCAGAATTGATGCCGCACTGTGCATGCCGTACAGTGCGAGGAGGTGTCACACCGTAATACTGTCACACAGGCACAGTCTCACAGAGCTGATTGTGCGACATTTCCACGCCAGGATGAAGCATCAAAATGTGAATGCTACGATCGCTGAGATTCGGACGATATTCTGGGTCACGAAGATGAGTGATCTCATCGTGCAACGAGTGCAAGTTGCACCGAGTGCGGCCGATCCCGCCGGTAATCTGTCCAGAGGACAGATTGGATGCGGATGGATGGCCATTCAAGTACAATGGATTGGACTACATTGGGCCACTGTCGGTGACTGTGTCCCGTCACAAGGAGAAGCGTTGGGTCACCTTATTCACGTGCTTGACGACAAGGGCGATTCATCTGGAGCTGGCGTATGACCTGTCGAAGGATTCCTGCATAATTGCGATCAGGAATTTCGTTTGCCATAGAGGGCCAGTACATAGATTGCGCAGCGACAACGGCATGAACTTCGTGGGAGCTGACAGGGAAGCCAAACGCTTTGGTGACGTGTTCGAGATGGAGATTCAGAGTGAATTGTCAAGCAGAAGCATAGAGTGGGTTTTCAATGGCCCACTAAACCCGTCTGAGGGCGGAGTATGGGAGCGCATGGTGCAGTGCGTCAAGAGAGTACTGCGTCATACCCTGAAGGAAGTTGCGCCGAAGGACTACGTATTGGAGAGTCTCCTGTTTGAGGCGGAGAATATTGTGAATTCGCGTCCGCTTACCCATGTGCCTGTGGATGCGGAACAGGAGGCCCCGTTGACGCCAAATGACTTACTTAAGGGAGTAGCCAATCTGCCGGATACGCCTGGATTGGATGCGGAGCTGCCAATGGAGGGTTCTACAAGAAAGCAGTGGAGGATAGCTCGCATGCTGCGAGACCGTTTCTGGAGGAGGTGGAGAAGGCGAGAAGTGGTGCCGAAGAACGGAGCCCATCCACCAGGGTGATATGGTCTTCGTCTGCGATCCCGCCTCACCCCGGCGAGAGTGGTGCAAGGGCATCGTGGAGGAGGTCTACAGCGGAGCAGATGGAGTCATCAGGCGCGCTAAGGTGCGCGTGAGCCACAACGGCCTATCGAGGCCGATGAGGCAATGATGCGACCCGTCTCTAAACTTGCAGTCCTGGATTTGAGTGAATCGGTTATTCACGGGGTCGGGGATGTCGCGGATCGATCGGTGTAATCGATAGGCGTAGTCAGTATTTTCGTGATAGTGATAGGATTTAGTATATAAATGTGTGCGGGCACACTGTCGGCCGCCATCGAAAGCCGCGAAAAACTTAGCGTGCATTGTCGCACGAGAGTTTGGAGGGCAAACTGCGGTAAGATAGGATTAGTATAATTTATGTTGAATAACCTTAAAAAACGATTATAGAATAAAACGAGCTACTACTGACGGAATAGTCTTTACTTTCCTTCGGGATCCAAAGGGGGTAGCCGTTGAAGGCAACTCCACTCGAGCGACGACATATATATATAGTGACGTATTTGGGTGGTCCAAACCGGCCACTTCAATTATTTCATAGAACTATAAACAGTTATGCACTTAAGCGATTTCCATAATGTATCGCAGCTGCGCAGCATCCGTTTCCAATAAAGAATTCTTTCGCAGCCGCACTTAGCCATTCTTGTAAACATCCTAAATCCTGCCCTAAGCAGATTTGACTGCTCGCTTTGAATCTTTTCCTAATCTTAAGAATCCAAGAGCAAGGCTCTCCAGAAATACAAATATTGTTAAAATACCGAGGCTTCTCTTCAACCCAATGTACATTTGATTTTTAGTCTTAAGCTGACATTTCTTAAATAAATACATTCAACAAAATTGTTCGTGTTTTCAATTTAAAGTCGGTTCAGCGTTGATCTTTGTCTTCGGTATAGACGGATCATTTATTCGACTAAAAAAAATTAACAACTACGTAAGTGGCGCAGTCGGTAGGATGATACTAATTGATGCGATATTAAACATATTCAATTCTCTGTGTATCATCCGCTAAAGAACTACAACTTCAATATCTCGCGTCGGTAAATTAAGTGATAGCGAAATTGAAAAACTTAAAATTATATAAAATTTTAAGAAGACGCCTTTGAATTCACTGAGTAGTAAATCCACAAAAGGTTACTCAAAACAAAGTGAAATAGCTAAGTGCGCAACACTAAATAAACGTAACTACAACTAAGTGAACTACTATAATAACAGTTAAACTAAGTGAAAACCAAATAAACTTAACTAAAAATAAGCGAACAATAATAACAACAATAATAATAACAGCGAAAATAAGTGAAAATTAAATAAACTTAACTACAACAAGTAAATACTTAAACCAACTTCAAATACATAAACACTAATCAAAATTCAAACCAACAAACCACGATGGCCGTAGCAGCACCCGCACAAATAGAATTGTCTGACTCGAACATGATTCAAGTAGAAAGACAAATACACGCAATCGAGGTTTTCAACTGAGATCGTAACACTTTGTACACTTTCATCAGTCGCGTCGACTTCATCTTGGCTCTGTATCAGACCACAGATGAAAGACAAAAGTTAATAATCTTTGGACACATCAGTGGCGATGTTATCCGCACCCTCGGAGTAACCAACCTCAGCAGCTGGAGCGAACTCAGGACTCAGCTTATACTTAACTACAAGCCCCAAGCACCGAACCACCAACTTCTGGAAGAATTCAGGAACATACAATATCGACGTAACATTCGACATTTCCTTGAAGAAGCCGAAAGAAAACGACAGATACTTATAAGTAAATTAGAACTAGAAAATAATACTAACGAAACCATTCTCTATACTAGATTAATACAAACCAGCATCGAAAATCTAATTCAAAAACTTCCAAGCCACATTTATCTCAGAATAGTTAACTGTAATATTCCAAACCTAAGATCACTAATAAATATATTACAAGAAAAAGGTCTTTATGAGGCACCAACCTCAAATAAAGATAATATAAAGCCAACTTCAATTCCAAACAAAATAACAACCAACCCCCAAAATAGACAAATGAATAACCAAATTAGACCCTTTGTACCCTTACAACCATTCTATAATATCGTCTATCAACCCTATCACCAAGCACATTCTCATATGCCCAGGTTTAACCCAAACCCGGTTCCTCAATACCAAAATAGACCCATTTACCCACAATCTAACATACCCATGTCACAAGTACCCAGACCAAACCCAGCTTTTAACAGACAAAATATTTTTGACCAAAACCGATTTGGACCTAGCCACACTAACATGCCCACAACATATTCTCAAAACAGAAACGTACAAACCAATAACCCAATAAAAAGACAGAGACCATCAGACAGTGGACAGTCTAAAATGAGCATAGAAGAGCTAAGATACCAGCAAGTAACGTCTGATCTATTATATTCCAGTGATATTTTATTAAGTTGTGTGTTTTATTATAATCTCTTTTTCAGCCTTTTTTAGGTTATATATTACTTTAATCGATACATCGATAAGAAAAGATGTTTTGACAAAAAGCGCCCTCTTTAAGGCGGGAAGTTTCTTTTAAATTTGAAACATCCTCAACACTTTCCCTTGTGAAAATTCAAAACTTTATATTGACATACATAATTGAAAACTTAATGAGTCTATACCATGCAAATAAATCATCCCTCCTTTTTCTTTCTTAAGACAGTCCAATCTTGTCGCAGACAATCCTTAGTTGAGTGCTGGGGATCGGCTTGGTCATCACATCGGCGAGCTGTTGTTCTGTCGGAATTTGCTCAATCTTGAATTCCCCCTCGGCGATTTTCTCACGGATGAAGAAATGCTTGTTGGCGATATGCTTAGTCCGGCGATGAAATTCCGGGTTCTGAGCCAACTTCATGGCTGCAGTGTTATCGACCTGAAGAATCGGGACTCGGTTCAAACTGTCGATTTCCTGAAACAATCTTTTTAACCAAATTATTTCTTTAGCAGCCTCACTAGCTGCTACTATTTCAGCCTCTGTCGTGGACGTGGCCACCGTTGCTTGTCTTTGACTTTTCCAGGAGATTATTCCTGAGGCAAACTTGAGAATAATCCCGGAGGTAGATCTTCCTGTCTTTGTACAGCCACCAAAGTCTGCATCGCTGTAACATTCGAGGATCCCCTCCTTCTGTCTCCGATAAGTTATTCCGAGGTCGACGGTTCCGGAAATATATCGAAAAACCCTCTTTATTTGGGCGACATTTTCGTTTGTAGGGTTTTCTAGTGATCTTGAGAGAAATCCAATACTGAATGCCAAGTCTGGCCTTGTTCCGAGCATAAGGTACATAACTGCTCCGATGGCTTGGCGATAAGGGAACGCAGTTGGCTTTGATTCTTTCCCTGCTGACGAAATCTCCGAATTCTTGAGAAGTGGGGAAGAAACTGCTTTGCATTCCGAAAACTGAAAACGCTCCAGAATCCTTTTGGCATATCCTTGTTGACCAATTTTTATTCCGTTCTCTTGCTTCTTGATTTCGAGTCCTAAGAAGCACTCGGCCTTGTTCGTGATTATTTTAAATTCTGCTTTTAGTTCATTTAGAAAAACTTCCAAATCTTGAACATCCGTCGCTGCGACGAGTCCGTCGTCTACATAAATAACAAGTAGAATCCTTTTGTTATTTCTTTCCCTGATGTAAAGACATGGATCCGCCTCGCTGACTTTGAAACCGAGTTTCTGCAGGAAACCTCCAAAGCGCTTTTGCCAACATCTTGGTCCTTGTTTGAGTCCATAAAGGCTCTTTATCAATCTGCAAACCAACCCTTGTCCTTGCTCGTATCCTTCAGGTTGTTGCATGTAGATCTCTTTGTCGTCCAATTCTCCGTACAGGAAAGCAGTCGAGACGTCGAACTGGGCCAAAAACATGTCATTCTTCGCTGCAACACTCAACACTGAGCGAATTGTCTCCATTCTTGCGACGGAACTAAAAGTTTGATCGTAATCAATCCCTCGTCTTTGAGCAAATCCTTTTATGACCAAACGAGCTTTGTATTTATCAATATTTCCGTCGGGGTGGGTTTTAACTCGATAGACCCATTTGCACGGGAGTTCTTTCGAACCTTTTGGAAGTCTTGTCAATTTCCAGGTTTCATTTTCGTGTAAAGACTTAATTTCCTTGTCCATTGCTTTCTTCCACTCGAAGTTGCTGTTGACGGCTTCATGGAAGGTGTCTGGACTCTCCAACACGAAATTCTCAGCTGCTGATACGTAATCATCCAGATGTCCTGGCCTTTTTAACAACGAACGATCTCTCAACCTCATCGACTGTATTCCTCTTTTGTCAATTTCTTCGTCGAAGTTCGTTTCTCCTCCTGTCTCGTAATTGTCTTCGCTTTTGTGTGAACTTACGTCGTATTCTTCCTTATTGTATTCTACGACATCTTTCTTCTTGGAATCTGTGAAAGGAAGGTTGACACTTGAATCACACTCGCAGAATTTTTCTTGAAATTTTACGTCTCTCGACACAATTACTTTGTGCTCCTCTGGTAAGTAAACACGATATCTTTCATCACCGTCGTAACCCACCAAGTACCCCTTCTTTGCTTTTTCGTCCATCTTTCTTCTTTTCTGCGATGGAATGTGTACATAGCACGTTGATCCGACGATTCGGAGATGTTTAATCCTTGGCTTCTTGGACAACCACAGTTCGTAAGGCGTTCTTCCTTTCAGCGATGATTTTCCCGTCCTGTTGAGAATGTAGACTGCTGTGCTGACTAGTTCGGCCCAAATTGCCTCTGGAAATTTAGTTTCGGGATTAGAATACTTAAAGGTCCTTGCCATTTCAACTATAGTACGATTCTCTCTTTCAACACCGCCGTTTTGCTCTGGAGTATAGAGAGCAGTTAGTCGAAAAGTTATTCCAACTTCCTGAAGAATTTCACGCACTCCTGAACAGTTGAATTCTCCTCCGTTGTCGCTCAGAAATTCTTGAATTACGTGCCCTTGTTGCTTAGCGTGAGAGATCATGTGTCGCAGCACATCTTTGACCTCTGATTTCTGCTTGACGATGTACCCGTAACGAAATCTCGTGAAATGGTCCTTGAAGACCACGAGGTACCTTTTCATCTGGAAAGAATTCTCAAATGGGCCGCAAACATCCCCTGATATCAATTCACCTGGCTTCGTTGTTGTTTTCCTCGTTCCAAATGGCAATCGATGTGCTTTTCCATAGATGCAAGGCTCACAAAGATTGCTTTCAAGCTTGACTTCAATGCCCATTTCTCTTTTGAGCATCTCCCTAATGTGGTTTTTGTCCTGATGTCCCCACCTCTCGTGGTAGAGTTGAAGAGTTGAAAATCCTGAAGTTGCGAAATTGACCTCGACATTTCGTTCTGGTAGAATGGGCTCGATTGCTGCTTTGTAGAGTGTTCCTCCTACTTCTCTGGTCCCAGTGAGAACAATTTTGTGGTTCACCTTGAGACTGCATTCTGTTGCTGACGACTCAAATCGACTACTAAGATTTTTGTCTTGGGCAGACAGTACTGAAAACAGATTTTTTGCTATTTTGGGAACAAACCAAACATTTTTCAAGGACATAAAAAATGTTTTTCCATGGACAATCGTTCTGACTTTGATTGTACCCTGGCCCAAAGCTGACACGGTTTCATTTCCCGCAGCTTTAATCAAACTAGGTTTTTCAAATTTCTCGTAATGCTCAAAATACTTTGCCGATTTCACCACATGTTTTGTTGCTCCGTTGTCTATCCACCAGTCGTCTTCTGAGTTTGCCTCTGCTGCAAACACGTCGTTGTGAACTAGGACAAGAGTTAGCGTTGGTTCTGCACAGTTTCCTACTTCAGCATCCTGATTCTTCGGCTTCGGACGTTCATCCTTCTTCCATTTTATACAATTCCTGACCCAGTGCCCCTTTTTCTTGCAGTAGTTGCAGGTATCGTATTTCCGACCATTTGCTCCTGAATCCTGAGGATTTTCCTTTTGTGCTCTGGATACCAATGCCTCTTGACCCGTCTTTTCTTCGTCCATTTTTGACCTAAAGTTCCTCTCAGACATAACAAGTTGATTCGTTAGTTCATCAAATGTCTTTCTTCTTCTTTTGTAAATAGCATCCATCTCTGACGGAACGTTTCAAAAGATTTTGGCAAAATCTGCAATGTTTTACAAACAAGAATTAAATCTGGGAGCTCATTTTCATTTTTAGTCTTTAAGGCAAGATTTAATTCATTCCAGAGACCGCGTAATTTTGCTATGTGAGTTGATACATCGTTACCTGGATGCCAAGAAAAGGCGAAAAACTCGTTACAGATCCTGAAAACTTGATCCTTTGCTGTTGCTTCAAACAGATTTTTCAGGGCATCCCATGTATCGTGAGCTGTATTCTTGTCCATAATTTTCTGGTAGACTGAATCCGTGACCGCAGTGGTGATCATGGATTTTGCGTAGCTGTTGGCCTTCCGGAAAAAGTCGCTCTGCTCCTTGTGCTTCTTCACGTCTGCTGCTGAAGCGTCTTCTGACAATGGTTCCGGTTTGACAATCTTTCCGTCCAACGCGTCGAGAGCACCATCGTGGTAGTCAATCAAGTCTCGGATTTTTCTTTTCCAAATCGGCCAATCGGTCGCACCTGAGAGCTTCGTGATGTGCTTCGCCAAATCCATTGTAATCGAGCGTAATTCACTTTTTCTACAGACTTTAAATTGAACAAAACGTTCCTGGGCCCATAACCTATTATATTCCAGTGATATTTTATTAAGTTGTGTGTTTTATTATAATCTCTTTTTCAGCCTTTTTTAGGTTATATATTACTTTAATCGATACATCGATAAGAAAAGATGTTTTGACAAAAAGCGCCCTCTTTAAGGCGGGAAGTTTCTTTTAAATTTGAAACATCCTCAACACTTTCCCTTGTGAAAATTCAAAACTTTATATTGACATACATGTAAGATTAGTTATTATAATGATGTTTATTTGTATTAAATTTAGGTAATGGTATGAGTAATGATATGATGATGTAATACGACTAATTTAATGACCGCGGCTGGACTGCTCTCGACTGCTGACTACTGACGACTCTGCAACGACGACTCAACTACGACTGCCCACTGTCGCTTTCCGACTTCTTGTTACTGCCGATCCTCGACTTTTGTATTACACTGCTGTACTGCTGACGTGTGCGCCTCTGCCAACCATACCACCGTTAGCCTTCTTACATTCGGCCATTCTGATTATTCATCAGTCTCTGATGACCACTCGCATTCGTTGTCTACCACAAACCTCCATAGCTTCATATGATCGCAACTTGTGGATGTGAGGTTAGGGCCTTCAACACCTGCTGACTTTCGAACATCATATCGGCCGTTTCTCTTTATTTTTGTTACCTCGTACGGCCCCAAATACTCGCTGGCCAACTTCTTGCCTGCCACAAATTGGGTGCGACGTATTGCGACAAGATCTCCGATTTGATACCCATGCTCGCCTTTTCTTTTTGTGTCGTAATGCTTTTTATATGAATCCTGTGCCCGCTGTATTTCCAATTTAGCATTGTGCCTCATTTGCTGCCGCTCTTCATCAAAAGCATCGTACATTTCTTGCTGAAGTAAATCCGATATATACTGGCCTGGAATATTGTTCATCTTTACACCAAACATCAGTTCAAATGGAGTCCTCTTTGTCGACGCATGCACATTGGAGTTTATAGCTTTCTGCACGGTTGGTACAAACTTATACCACTTAGCTGGCTCTTCGGACGACAATTTTGCAACGATGGAAAGTACGGCACGATTAACTCGTTCAATTTGACCGTTCCCCCTGGGAACTCCTGTTGTACTCCATATATGCTCAATGTTATTCTCTTTTACGTACTGCTCAAACATGTTCGACGTGTATGCAGCTCCTCGGTCTGTTATGATTCGGGCTGGATTTCCAAAAGTGTTGCACCAAATTTCAAATTTTTTCAGAGTCTCTTCGCTGCTGGTTGTCTTTGTGGGAAAAAGGCATACAAACTTGGAGAATGCATCAACAATAGCAAAAATATATTTGTACTGCTTACAAGTAGCGTCCATAGGACCCAAGTGATCTGCGTGAAGAGTTTGAAGCGGCTTATCTCCTTTGTCAATGCAACTCAGGAACCCCTCCTTCTTGCCAAGCTTTTTTTTGCAAATGATACACTTTATGCAATTGGTAATAACTTCATTTACTTTTTGCTCCAAGTGTGGTATCCAATAGCTTTGTTGGACAGCGTGCATTGTTTTTTGTACCCCAAAATGGCCGACATTGTGAGCGTCGACAATCACTTCACGCTGCATTACCTTGGGGACAACTATCAAATCGTTTCCAGACACAGCCTTATAAATCAGACCACCTTTTTCCTTAAAATCATCATATGGCCGACTTTTGAGAATTTCTGCCACAGTTTTAATCATTGTATCATTTGCTTGGGCCCTCTTCATTCTCGCAGTTATTTCCAAAGACACGACCATAACCCGCTGCGGATAACGACTTACACAGTCCACATGCTTTAACCGCTCACCCGGACGATGCTCCACTTCAAAGTCGAAGTCCTGAAGGTAAATTACCCACTGTACGACATCGCGTGGGACATCCTTCTTATTCAGCGTCTGCTTGAACGCAGCACAATCAGTTACCAGCTTGAATTTTATGCCCAACAAATAATGGCGAAATTTCTTGAGTGTGAGATAAATAGCCTTTGCTTCCAAGATATAACTATGCCGAGCTGCTTCTGCCTCTGTTGTCTTTTTACTCCAGAAGTGTACTGGGAATAGCCTATCGCCGAGCCACTGCATGAGAACAGCACCAAATCCCTCCTTTGATGCATCAGTGTGAACTTCAGTTCTGGCATTGCGGTCGTACAGCTTCAACACAGGTTCCTGAATAAGAGCATTTTTTAAATTTTGAAAAGCCTGAAGTTCTTCAGCTTTCATTTGAAAAGCTACATCTTTACGCAACAGATTAGTCAACGGCCTGGCAACTTCTGAATAGCCTTTTATAAATTTGCGAAAAATCCAGTAAGTCCCAAAAATGACTGTACGGCTTTTATATTCCTCGGCACAGCAAATTTACCAACAGCATTCGTCTTCTCTTCTCCTGGCCAAACGTATCCGTCTTGAACGAAATGTCCCAGGAAATTCACCGTAGTTTTCAGAAAATGACATTTTTGCCATTTTATTTTAAGACCGTATGTTGCAGCTGTTGAAAAGACCATCTTCATTTTTGATAAACATTCGTCGACGGTTGCTCCATAGATTATAATGTCATCCATATAAAGCTCTAGCACATCTTGATTTAGCAGATTTCGAAACACGAAATTTACATATCGCATAAATGCAGCTGGCGAGTTACAAAAAACCAAAAGGAGCACGGTTAAACTCGTATAGCCCATTCTTCGTTATAAAAGCTGTATATTTCTTGCTGCTTTCGGCGATTGGCACATGGAAAAACCCGTTTTCCAAATCCATAACAGTGTAGAATTTGGCCTTCTGCAGCTTTTCGAGTACGTCATCGATGATCGGCACGGGGAAGCAATCCTTTAACACCATTGAATTCAGCTTCCGGAAATCGACGCACATACGGTGTGAGCCATCTTTTTCTTCACCAAAACAATACGGCTAGCAAAATTCGAAGTCGACTGCCGAATAATGCCTGTGTCAAGCCAATCGTCGATCTGTTTCTTGACTGTTTCGGCTTCAATAATGGAAAGGCGACTGGGCGACTGGTTAAACGGTGCAATTTCTCCATCGGGAACAATGTGCAGCATTACTGGAAACTCTTCAACTGACTGGTTTGGTTTGTAGTCGTTGATCATCGCACGCACCTCGTTCTCGAACTGTAACGGCACATCTATATCAGAATTTGTATTTGCAACATTATAAATACTTATCTGATTCAGGTTTCCACAAGTTTTCTCCCCCAGCAGGGAAGAAAACTTGTATCCAGCTCCGGACGACGTGAAGTTAAATTGGCTGATAAAGTCATATCCCAGCAGTGCATCATGTTGGAGATCTCTATCCGCAACCACGACAAGTTTGTGGTATATTTTTTCTTCATCGACAGCAACTTCTGCTACAAAGCAACCAACTGGACGAGTGATGTTGTTGCCTAGACCACGTAAATTCAACATGTAAGGCTGCAGCTGGACATTATGAATTTGGTCGTAAACACTTTTCTTGAGAAGTGTCACATCTGCTCCTGTGTCCACCAGACAATTCACCTCCACGTTGTTCACCCTTACTGTTTTGAATCATGTTCATTTTGTGCAACATTTATACCTGCTGTAGCTGCTGTTGTTGGACAGTTCTTCGATATGTGACCGCTTTGGCTGCAACGGAAACATTTTGTGGCTGCTTGGCAATCCTTCCTTAGATGGTCAACAGAACCGCAGTTGAAGCAGTGGTTCTTCCTTTGTGTACTGTCGGGCGGTGATTTCCGGTTCGGCTGGAACGACTTCTTTTCCACTTCGGATTTTTCAGCTATTCGTTCATAAACTCCGTACTGGTCCTGCAGCTCACGAAAAGATTTGCAATTATGAAGGGTGTACTTAAAATCGCTCTGCAGCTGTAACCCATCCACAACGTAGCGTATTATTGACAGTGTGTCAATAACTCCTAGCGACGCAATCTTCCTCATATGGAGCACATATTCGTGAAACGTCTCTTGTTTGTGCTTACGGCGTCCACGCAACTCGGCATGTACATCGGCGCTACATTTATAGTCGCGATCAAACTCATCCTCCAAATGCATCCTTAGGTCAGCATAGCTATAAACTTCTGTTGAATCTAAAAACAACTTAGCCATATGGGTTATTTTTGCGCGTGCCTGCACATACTTCTGCTTATCGGTGAGCCCATACGCCTCCGCATTCAACTCGAAGTTTCGGAACCATTGTTTAACCGGTATGTTTTGCCCGTTAAACTCTGGAATAATTTTTGTAAAGCTCTCTGCGACAATTGTACAATCATTTTTGCTTTTTTCATCAATTTGCATTTTCAGCGTGAGCAATTGAACTAGTTCTTGTAACGTTCGATTGTTGTCTGCTACGGAACTTCTCTCGGCTTCTATCTCTAATTTGTTGTTTCCCTTTTCTCGGTTGTCCTCTAGGTTTTGCGCTGCTGCTTTCGGTAGCGTAAGCTGTGTATGCTTTTCGTTCTCGGTCATTTCGACTTTTTGCGACGATCGCAGAGTATATGGATCTCTAACTCTGACTTGCGACGTTGCCGACTGTTTCTTCTCTTTTTCGTTTCCACTCATAAAATTAACAGTTATTTTTTCTAACTGCGCAAAATGATTTCAGCCTTTTCACTTGTACTTCGAATTTTATTTTTTCAACTTTTTTTGAACTTCTTTTTTTGAACTTGTGTTATTATTACTGCTAAAGAACACAACGGCACTAACAGTTTTTATTTGTTTTTTGGCTACGGTTGAGCCCCCAAATGTAAGATTAGTTATTATAATGATGTTTATTTGTATTAAATTTAGGTAATGGTATGAGTAATGATATGATGATGTAATACGACTAATTTAATGACCGCGGCTGGACTGCTCTCGACTGCTGACTACTGACGACTCTGCAACGACGACTCAACTACGACTGCCCACTGTCGCTTTCCGACTTCTTGTTACTGCCGATCCTCGACTTTTGTATTACACTGCTGTACTGCTGACGTGTGCGCCTCTGCCAACCATACCACCGTTAGCCTTCTTACATACATAATTGAAAACTTAATGAGTCTATACCATGCAAATAAATCATCCCTCCTTTTTCTTTCTTAAGACAGTCCAATCTTGTCGCAGACAATCCTTAGTTGAGTGCTGGGGATCGGCTTGGTCATCACATCGGCGAGCTGTTGTTCTGTCGGAATTTGCTCAATCTTGAATTCCCCCTCGGCGATTTTCTCACGGATGAAGAAATGCTTGTTGGCGATATGCTTAGTCCGGCGATGAAATTCCGGGTTCTGAGCCAACTTCATGGCTGCAGTGTTATCGACCTGAAGAATCGGGACTCGGTTCAAACTGTCGATTTCCTGAAACAATCTTTTTTAACCAAATTATTTCTTTGGCAGCCTCACTAGCTGCTACTATTTCAGCCTCTGTCGTGGACGTGGCCACCGTTGCTTGTCTTTGACTTTTCCAGGAGATTATTCCTGAGGCAAACTTGAGAATAATCCCGGAGGTAGATCTTCCTGTCTTTGTACAGCCACCAAAGTCTGCATCGCTGTAACATTCGAGGATCCCCTCCTTCTGTCTCCGATAAGTTATTCCGAGGTCGACGGTTCCGGAAATATATCGAAAAACCCTTTTTACTTGGGCGACATTTTCGTTTGTAGGGTTTTCTAGTGATCTTGAGAGAAATCCAATACTGAATGCCAAGTCTGGCCTTGTTCCGAGCATAAGGTACATAACTGCTCCGATGGCTTGGCGATAAGGGAACGCAGTTGGCTTTGATTCTTTCCCTGCTGACGAAATCTCCGAATTCTTGAGAAGTGGGGAAGAAACTGCTTTGCATTCCGAAAACTGAAAACGCTCCAGAATCCTTTTGGCATATCCTTGTTGACCAATTTTTATTCCGTTCTCTTGCTTCTTGATTTCGAGTCCTAAGAAGCACTCGGCCTTGTTCGTGATTATTTTAAATTCTGCTTTTAGTTCATTTAGAAAAACTTCCAAATCTTGAACATCCGTCGCTGCGACGAGTCCGTCGTCTACATAAATAACAAGTAGAATCCTTTTGTTATTTCTTTCCCTGATGTAAAGACATGGATCCGCCTCGCTGACTTTGAAACCGAGTTTCTGCAGGAAACCTCCAAAGCGCTTTTGCCAACATCTTGGTCCTTGTTTGAGTCCATAAAGGCTCTTTATCAATCTGCAAGCCAACCCTTGTCCTTGCTCGTATCCTTCAGGTTGTTGCATGTAGATCTCTTTGTCGTCCAATTCTCCGTACAGGAAAGCAGTCGAGACGTCGAACTGGGCCAAAAACATGTCATTCTTCGCTGCAACACTCAACACTGAGCGAATTGTCTCCATTCTTGCGACGGAACTAAAAGTTTGATCGTAATCAATCCCTCGTCTTTGAGCAAATCCTTTTATGACCAAACGAGCTTTGTATTTATCAATATTTCCGTCGGGGTGGGTTTTAACTCGATAGACCCATTTGCACGGGAGTTCTTTCGAACCTTTTGGAAGTCTTGTCAATTTCCAGGTTTCATTTTCGTGTAAAGACTTAATTTCCTTGTCCATTGCTTTCTTCCACTCGAAGTTGCTGTTGACGGCTTCATGGAAGGTGTCTGGACTCTCCAACACGAAATTCTCAGCTGCTGATACGTAATCATCCAGATGTCCTGGCCTTTTTAACAACGAACGATCTCTCAACCTCATCGACTGTATTCCTCTTTTGTCAATTTCTTCGTCGAAGTTCGTTTCTCCTCCTGTCTCGTAATTGTCTTCGCTTTTGTGTGAACTTACGTCGTATTCTTCCTTATTGTATTCTACGACATCTTTCTTCTTGGAATCTGTGAAAGGAAGGTTGACACTTGAATCACATTCGCAGAATTTTTCTTGAAAATTTACGTCTCTCGACACAATTACTTTGTGCTCCTCTGGTAAGTAAACACGATATCTTTCATCACCGTCGTAACCCACCAAGTACCCCTTCTTTGCTTTTTCGTCCATCTTTCTTCTTTTCTGCGATGGAATGTGTACATAGCACGTTGATCCGACGATTCGGAGATGTTTAATCCTTGGCTTCTTGGACAACCACAGTTCGTAAGGCGTTCTTCCTTTCAGCGATGATTTTCCCGTCCTGTTGAGAATGTAGACTGCTGTGCTGACTAGTTCGGCCCAAATTGCCTCTGGAAATTTAGTTTCGGGATTAGAATACTTAAAGGTCCTTGCCATTTCGACTATAGTACGATTCTCTCTTTCAACACCGCCGTTTTGCTCTGGAGTATAGAGAGCAGTTAGTCGAAAAGTTATTCCAACTTCCTGAAGAATTTCACGCACTCCTGAACAGTTGAATTCTCCTCCGTTGTCGCTCAGAAATTCTTGAATTACGTGCCCTTGTTGCTTAGCGTGAGAGATCATGTGTCGCAGCACATCTTTGACCTCTGATTTCTGCTTGACGATGTACCCGTAACGAAATCTCGTGAAATGGTCCTTGAAGACCACGAGGTACCTTTTCATCTGGAAAGAATTCTCAAATGGGCCGCAAACATCCCCTGATATCAATTCACCTGGCTTCGTTGTTGTTTTCCTCGTTCCAAATGGCAATCGATGTGCTTTTCCATAGATGCAAGGCTCACAAAGATTGCTTTCAAGCTTGACTTCAATGCCCATTTCTCTTTTGAGCATCTCCCTAATGTGGTTTTTGTCCTGATGTCCCCACCTCTCGTGGTAGAGTTGAAGAGTTGAAAATCCTGAAGTTGCGAAATTGACCTCGACATTTCGTTCTGGTAGAATGGGCTCGATTGCTGCTTTGTAGAGTGTTCCTCCTACTTCTCTGGTCCCAGTGAGAACAATTTTGTGGTTCACCTTGAGACTGCATTCTGTTGCTGACGACTCAAATCGACTACTAAGATTTTTGTCTTGGGCAGACAGTACTGAAAACAGATTTTTGCTATTTTGGGAACAAACCAAACATTTTTCAAGGACATAAAAAATGTTTTTCCATGGACAATCGTTCTGACTTTGATTGTACCCTGGCCCAAAGCTGACACGGTTTCATTTCCCGCAGCTTTAATCAAACTAGGTTTTTCAAATTTCTCGTAATGCTCAAAATACTTTTCCGATTTCACCACATGTTTTGTTGCTCCGTTGTCTATCCACCAGTCGTCTTCTGAGTTTGCCTCTGCTGCAAACACGTCGTTGTGAACTAGGACAAGAGTTAGCGTTGGTTCTGCACAGTTTCCTACTTCAGCATCCTGATTCTTCGGCTTCGGACGTTCATCCTTCTTCCATTTTATACAATTCCTGACCCAGTGCCCCTTTTTCTTGCAGTAGTTGCAGGTATCGTATTTCCGACCATTTGCTCCTGAATCCTGAGGATTTTCCTTTTGTGCTCTGGATACCAATGCCTCTTGACCCGTCTTTTCTTCGTCCATTTTTGACCTAAAGTTCCTCTCAGACATAACAAGTTGATTCGTTATTTCATCAAATGTCTTTCTTCTTCTTTTGTCAATAGCATCCAACTCTGACGGAACGTTTCAAAAGATTTTGGCAAAATCTGCAATGTTTTACAAACAAGAATTAAATCTGGGAGCTCATTTTCATTTTTAGTCTTTAAGGCAAGATTTAATTCATTCCAGAGACCGCGTAATTTTGCTATGTGAGTTGATACATCGTTACCTGGATGCCAAGAAAAGGCGAAAAACTCGTTACAGATCCTGAAAACTTGATCCTTTGCTGTTGCTTCAAACAGATTTTTCAGGGCATCCCATGTATCGTGAGCTGTATTCTTGTCCATAATTTTCTGGTAGACTGAATCCGTGACCGCAGTGGTGATCATGGATTTTGCGTAGCTGTTGGCCTTCCGGAAAAAGTCGCTCTGCTCCTTGTGCTTCTTCACGTCTGCTGCTGAAGCGTCTTCTGACAATGGTTCCGGTTTGACAATCTTTCCGTCCAACGCGTCGAGAGCACCATAGTGGTAGTCAATCAAGTCTCGGATTTTTCTTTTCCAAATCGGCCAATCGGTCGCACCTGAGAGCTTCGTGATGTGCTTCGCCAAATCCATTGTAATCGAGCGTAATTCACTTTTTCTACAGACTTTAAATTGAACAAAACGTTCCTGGGCCCATAACCTATTATATTCCAGTGATATTTTATTAAGTTGTGTGTTTTATTATAATCTCTTTTTCAACAAACACACATGAAAAACTCTTACCCCCCGGAATACAGAAAACTGTAAAACTTTTCAGCGAAATATACTACTTCCCAAATAGCCAACTCCTCATTCAAAATATAATTAACGAATGTCAAGTTTGTAACTTAGCAAAAACAGAACACCGAAATACAAAAATGCCAATGAAAGTCACCCCTAAACCCGAACATTGTCGCGATAAATTTGTAATATATATCTACTCCTCTGAAGGAAATCACTATTTGAGCTGTATCGACATTTATTCTAAATTTGCCACCCTTGAGCAGATAAAAACAAAAGATTGGATAGAATGTAAAAATGCTCTAATGCGCATATTCAATCAGTTGGGAAAACCTAAAATCCTAAAGGCATTTTCTAGCTTAGCCCTCAAACGTTGGCTCGAAACTGAAAATGTGGAATTACAACTTAACACTACAAAAACAGGTGTTGCAGATATAGAAAGGCTCCACAAAACGATAAACGAAAAAATCCGCATTATAAAAAATTCCGATGACAATGAAGCCAAACTCAGTAAAATAGAAACGATCCTATACATTTACAACCACAAAACCAAACACGATACTACTGGACAAACTCCGGCCCACATATTTATTTATGCTGGACAACCAATTTTAGATACACAACACAACAAAGAAATTAAAATCAACGAAATAAACAAAGACCGAACAGAATACAACGTCGACACTAGATATAAACAACGTATAAACTAGATATTCGACGGACCGTTGCAAAAATATTTATATATTATTGGAAATGGCCATGCAGCTTTCCAGACTCGGACTTTTTAACCCCAAATTACTAAAATATGACAAACTTGAGAATGTCAACAGCCAAAATATTTTAAACATTAAAACATCCACTTGGATTAACTACAATGATAACCAATTATTAATTATATCCCACATACCCATTTACTTTTCACTAATAAACACAATTAAAATAATCCCTTACCCAGATTCCAACGGTTATCAGCTAGATTACACAGACTCACAATCATATTTTGAAAAAGAAAATAAAGTTTATAATGCCGAAAATAAATAAATAAATAATGAATGTGTCACCAATATTATTAAACACTTGAAACCAATTTGTAATTTTAAGCCAGTGGACACGAACGAAATAGTAAAATACATAGAACCAAACACAATTGTAACCTGGAACTTAACCCAAACCATTCTTAACCAAAATTGTCAAAATTCAATTAATAATATAAAAATAGAAGGAAACAAGATGATAAGAGTAACGCAATGTAAAATAGAAATCAATAGTATAATTTTAAGTGAAAATCTGTTAAAACCAGAAATAGATTTGACACCACTATACGCACCACTTAATATAACAAAAATAAAAATTGTGAAACACAACGACATTGTTGAGATGATTTCAAAGAACAATATTACACTTTACATATTAATGACCATTGGAATAATTGCACTTATTTTGTTGTACTTATATTTAAGATATGTAACATTAAACCCATTCATGATTCTGTATGCAAAACTTAAATTAAGAAAAAATCAAAACACACCACAACAAATAGAAATAAAAGAAACTCCATTTCCCATACTATATCCATCAATCCCAGCCCAAGTATAGGCTTCTCTTTAAGGGAAGGGGAGTGACGTATTTGGGTGGTCCAAACCGGCCACTTCAATTATTTCATAGAACTATAAACAGTTATGCACTTAAGCGATTTCCATAATGTATCGCAGCTGCGCAGCATCCGTTTCCAATAAAGAATTCTTTCGCAGCCGCACTTAGCCATTCTTGTAAACATCCTAAATCCTGACCTAAGCAGATTTGACTGCTCTCTTTGAATCTTTTCCTAATCTTAAGAATCCAAGAGCAAGGCTCTCCAGAAATCCAAATATTGTTAAAATACCGAGGCTTCTCCTCAACCCAATGTACATTTGATTTTTAGTCTTAAGCTGACATTTCTTAAATAAATACATTCAACAAAATTGTTCGTGTTTTCAATTTAAAGTCGGTTCAGCGTTGATCTTTGTCTTCGGTATAGACGGATCATTTATTCGACTAAAAAAACAACTACGTAAGTATATATATATATATATAATAAAAAAAAAAATATAATGACCAATCACATTTACCAGCTGTCGTCTCTTTGCGGGTATCAATCCGATTATAAAGGGATCGGCCCATACCCGCCAAAAAAACTCGGTTGTTTAATATATTTAATTTTTTTTCTTTCGTAGGTATATTTTAATTCTAAAGGTTCGGTCGGTAATGGCAACCATGGATATCACAAATTACACCGACGCGCATACTGTAACAGTTTATAAAGGAGAGGGGGAAATAAAAATGTCATCTATAAATCTTATTCACATTATACTAAAAATACGCGAGCACACAGTAAATGACCTAAGAAATAGCTACTTATACCACACCTTAACTCATGAAATAGTCCAAATACTTTCAGCATTAGGCACTCTTACTTCATCATTCAAAAATAGACAGGCCAGATCAATTAATTGGATTGGATCAGCCTGGAAATATATTGCAGGAAACCCTGATCATGCTGACTTAGTAATGATCGAAAATAATCTTAACGACCTAATTTTAAACAATAACAATATAACATTTATAAATACCGGACTAAAGAACAGGATTAACAATTAAACTAAAGTTTCAAATATGTTGGCAAATTCGATAAAACGTGACGGGTTTTTTAATAATGAAATAGCGAATAGTTTACAGAATCAGGCTAGTTTAATGAAGGAAGAAATAGTAAACATTAAATACGCCATTCAATGGGCAAAACTAAATATTATAAACACATTACTCTTAAATAAAATATAAATTGCAGAAGACCGTAATATATTCCATAAAGGCAACCTAACTTCCTTGTCCGTTGAAGAAATGTTAGATTTTGTCGATGTCTCTGTACTCCAAAATAAAAAATCAGTTATTTATATTGTCAAAATCCCAGAATTAGAAACAACAACATATCAAAACCATTTAATGAAACCTGTAATAAAAAACCATTCAATTGTACACCTAGAAACTAACGAAATATTCCAATACAGAAAACAAATGTTAAAAATTCCAATAAATTGTAAATAAATAATCTAAAAATTTTTACTTAGACTTAAATAACACAAAATGTATTTTTTAATTAGTTCAGGGAAAGGAATCGCTGTGTTTCCTTTAGTAACGCGAAACACATTCAAGAAATATAAGAAATCGACAAAAGGATAATTCGACTTAACAATTTTAATGGCAATATAACTGACAATTACCTAACTCAACATCTGATGGGCACCTGCTTAGTGCACTTCTGGAATGACACAATAAATATAAAAGGCAAAGAATTTAACAACAAACAAACCACAATTATGAAACCGGGAATACCACTTATACAGATGACTCCAAAAATAGACGAACGACTACAAATTTTATCTCTAAAGGCACTAGAAACTCTCCAGATAAAAAAACACAAAACACCTAAAAGAATTGAAAACACACTCTATGGCAAATCGCATAGCCATATTCACCCTTATTTGCGCCATAATTATCATTGTTTCTACTACAAAATTCTTTTGTCCACCAAAAGAGAAATTTATTTTACAAATACAAAAAAAAACTTAACTAAATAAAACAATCCCGATAAATACAATAATATCACAACCTTATATGATCTATCCAGAATTCAACAATATTCCATACTTTTAAAAACCGCTCGAGGACTATCAGGATTTTAAGGAGGTAGAGTTAACTATAACAAATATAAAACAACATAAAACGATTACTTGGAACTACAAGAGCTAACTAATCAATATATAATAAAAATTATAGCTAATAACAATTTATTGTTATTTAACAACATTTAAAAGGATTGCCTAAACAATAAATAACAAAATATTGAACAAGAACTGCAACATTTTAATGCATTGTTCAGTTTAATAAACTAAAACATCCGCTTGGAACGTTAAAATTGCCACAAACACCGCCCTCAATTTCTTTGCGCGCGCACTTTCGCACCTTGACGACAAATTGCTGACATTGCAGACCATGGTCAGTTCAAACCAGATCTGCAGAGCTCTGCCGCGTCGCTGTCTAACACCCATACCTAGCTTGGGATATTCTTAAATCTTTTCTGTTCAGTCACAATATGGAGTTGAATAAAACCACAAGGTAAATATCAAAGTTTTTAATTAAACGGAAACTAATTTATACGATTGCACAAACGCCACTAAAATATAAAAGACGGGTTATTCTGCGGCAAAGTAGTCGGTAGAAAGTAATGTCCGTTTCGAGGCAGTAAGTGCTTCAGGCAGCCGATCAGCTGGCAGTTGCAACCGATAAGACAGGATAGGAGATTTCCGGATATATGTAACCATCGACTGGTGATAATTTGTGAGCACCGGAGCGCAGGCTACCTTTAAACGGCGCGGTGTTGCCTTTAATACAGGGTCCGCCACGAAACTTTTTTTTTTTAAATGCAATAAAACAAAAACGGTTCATCCGATCATCAAATTTATTTTTTCATATTAAAGTACAATCCTTCCGGTAACTTATGGAATACAAGTTCGTTCAAATGGCTGCCTCGGCTGGCCTTGCAGTACGCCATACGGCCGACCCAATTTTTGAGGACATTTCCGATTGTTTGCTGCCGTATTTCGGCAACGACGACGCGAATGTTGTCCTTCAAAGCTTGAATTGTCGCTGGCTTGTCCACATAACACTTGTCTTTGACGGCGCCTCACAAATAATAATCCAACGGTGTCACAGCTCCGAGGCGGCCAAACGACATCAGAATTTCGGCCGAAAGCAGTGCGCACAACATCGATCGTAACGTTGGCTGTGTGGCACGGAGCGCCGTCTTGCTGGAACCAAATGTTGTCCAAGTCCTCCTCTTCGATTTACGGGAAGAACCAAACCGTTAACATGGCGCGGTAGCATTCGCCATTGACCGTAACGGCGGCTCCTGCCGCATTTTCGAAGAAAAATGGGCCAATGATGCCGCCGGCCCAAAATCCGTACCAAACAGTAACTCTCTGAGGATGCATTGGCTTCTCTTCGATCACGTGCGGGTTTTCCGTCCCCCAAATACGACAATTTTGTTTATTGACGTAGCCGCCAACATGGAAATGAGCTTCGTCGGAAAAGATGATTTTTTGGTAAAATTCCGGGTCTTCGGCCAAGCGCTCATCTGCCCATTCGGCAATCGTATACACAACCATTTTCGTTCAGCGGAAGGATAAAACTAACTTTCTGTCAAATCAGATGTAACATCAGTGTTACCACACTCAAAATAACCACTAGTTAAAAAAAAATAAAGGTTATATGGCGGACCCTGTATATCACCTTAGCATTTCGATATCTGTGTGCTGCATGGAGAGATTTAGCACCCTTGCGGAATCTTTTAAATCTTGCATCCGTGAGTAAACCAACACCTTGCATGTCAAAACTTTTTTTTGTATTTTATATTGTTCGAAATCCGATTGAATGGATCAGCACGGTGTCGCCACAATGTGAAATATGTACTATGTACCATTAAATATGTACTATAATTATTAACTTCTATAGTTAACTTGAAATGTAAATTAAAACAAAGAAGGGACAAAATTAAATGAGAAGAAAATTACAACAAAGCATAATGAAAACAACGGCTAGTTTTGTAAAACAAAACTAAATACCGATAGTCATATATATACCTAATAATAAGAATAAAAATTAACAAAGAAAAGCTTGGAAACAAAAAAAATGTGGTGAATTTTTTTTCTGCCCCTGTGCCCTGTCGATACAAAATTTAAACCCATCCATAAAGCGATTAGGCTTTACAATTATAATCTATGCACAAAAGCTTCCCAGCAAATCTAACCGCACTTGTCTGGCAACAAATTGAACTCTGAATTGGCCTTCTATTCAGAGTTCAATTTGTTGCCAGATAATTAACGATACTCTAAAAGAAAAGAAAGAATATACATCCTACCTGAGAGGAAACATAGTTTATTAATTAACGTATAAAATTGATGAATTAGCTAAAAGTATATCAATCGTTTATAACCCAGATTTTTTAAGAAATAAACACTTCGGGACACTTGTTCATAGTAATAGAATATGTATGATATCGAAAACAAGTGCAACTTAAGTTACTAGTCGAAGGGTTCTTAGGGTATCTTCGGGTACAATAATAGTTTTTAAAGATTATGGCAGGGTGGCGTAGAGACAGCGAGAGTCGATCATCACCTTAGACCTCGCCCTGAACATAATAGCAGCAGTCCTTTCGTTTTTATTTTGCTTGTTACTACGTTTCTACTTTTAATTTTTTTGGTAAAATCGCTCGAATAGCTTAGCGATATGCTTTTATTAATTTCGTAAAGTTAGTCTACCGTAATTAGTTTCTGTAGATATCCTGAAATTGAATTTATGTAGATATTGTTAGAAATGCTGCAAAAACCCACCCCACGCCGATGAACTATGGCGAAAAAGGATTCCGTTCGCTACCATTCCTAAGCCGACTTTCTGAATAAGAGAAGTCCCTATACCTACTGGTCGTATACCTGTATATTCGATGTACCTCCGGGCTTTTCCTCAAGGGCTCTTTAAGTATGTGTTGGCGCGCATCAAACACAAATCCATTAAATCCATTGAAATATCTACTTATTGTAACAAATAATCTTAAGTTCCAGTCCGGATGCTATAAACGTACTTGAAGGCAACATTGTATCTTTTCGAACTACATTGGCTATTTTCTCCTGCCATCACTCTGGCAGTGCTCTTTTCTAGTTGTCCTAGTTGGTTAAACATCTATCGTGTCGGGTTAGACAATTCCATTCAATTTAGACAATACCATTCGATGTTTTTCAGCTGATAATACCGTCACCTCAAATTTATCTTCAAAGCTTTCTTCAATAATTTGCAATTCCAAGTATCTCCACCGCCTCACTAAATAATTGCTTTCCATAAATAAACACACATTCTTCTCCACATTCTTCTCCCGCTCTTCGACCCATTCATTAATGTCGGGTGAACCATTACACGAAATTTGCGACACACTTCCTTTTACATCCTTTTTTGTAAGCCATATCTTTTCCAAAGTAGGTCCCTCTGCTTGACGATCCTTCAACCCACCTTTGCCCTTCAAAAGTTTCACAAAATTACCTTCTCCTTCATTCCTGGAAATTACGGTTGCGGCTACAGTTTTTTTTTTTTTTTTTTAATTTTTTTAATTTTATTTGCTGGATCTTCTCTTCTTAATAGAGACAAACAACAAGTTTTAAAATCTTAGACTAATATTATAACTAAAATCCATTTTTTTAGCAATGGGATTAGTTTTAAGGACAGCTCTAATTATATCGGTACTGAGCGAGTGGATGATCGGCACGTTGAAGTCTACTCCAACTGGAAGTTCTGGTTAGCGAGCGTGCAAGAGGATTTGGATGAAATGTTAATTTAGCTTGGTGTTTTGCTTTTTGATAAAGAATTTCGTCAGAAACGGTGTTGATATTTAAGTCTCGCTGAATGTTTTCGTTCCTTATATACCAAGGAGCACCAGTGATGAGTCTAAGTGTCTTAGATTGAACTCTTTGAATTACTTCGATGTTACTACGACTGGCATTTCCCCAGAGTTCAGAGCCGTATTTCCATATTGGCTTGATCACGGTGTTATAGATGAGTATTTTGTATTCAAGGCAAAGAGGGGATTGAGAGTTGATTAGCCAATGGAGCTTGTTGGTCTTCAACTTTAGTTTAGTTTTTTTGGCTGCTATGTGTGAGCGCCAGGTGAGTCTCCTGTCAAGATGGATACCCAAGTATGTGACGGTGTTTGACTGGGGGATTCGTGCTCCGTTTAGAGTAAGCTGGGGACACGTTTGTCTGTTCAGTGTGAATGTTACGTGTTTACATTTACTTTCAGTTACTTTAATTCTCCAGTTAGCTAACCATTTTTCAAGAGATTCCAAATGATTTTGTAGAATACCAGTTGCTCTAAGGGGACATTTACTCCGGCTAAGAATGGCAGTGTCATCTGCAAAAGTTGATGTGGTAAGTTGAATGTTTGTCGGAATGTCCGTAGTGTATATAGAATGGGACCGAGAACGCTTCCTTGAGGGACTCCAGCTTTGATTTCACGCTCAGCAGATGTTGAGGCGCTGCATCTTACGGAGAATAATCTTTTATGTAGATAGGATTCGAGGAGTTTGTGCATACTATTGAGGAGTAATGTTTTGATTTTGTACATGAGTCCATCGAGCCACACCCTGTCAAACGCTTGGGCAATATCAAGAAATAAAGCAGAGCAGTATTCTCGTTGTTCAAACGCAGTGCGTATTTCCGTGGTGATCAGTGTACCTGTTCTATTGTACCATGTTTTTCTCGGAACCCAAATTGATGAATTGCGACTATGTAATTTATACTAAGATGGGGACTGATGTGCGATAAGATGAGTTTTTCGAATAGTTTTGATAAGCAGGACAGAACACTTATTGGTCTATATGAAGATGCTTGTGTTTTGTCTTTACCAGGTTTTGGAATCATAACTATAGTTGACTTTTTCCATCTTTGAGGAAAATAACCATATTTAGTCATTGCGTTGAAAAGCGTGCATAAATGATTTACAGCACAACTCGGTAGTTCTATGATCATTTTTGGAGTAATTCTATCGTGGCCCGGTGCTTTGTTCGGCTTTAATAGCTCTTTGATTATTTGAGTAATTTCGCTTGATCGGAATTTCAGGAGCGTAGTGTGTATTATGTCAGGGCTTGAGAATTCCGGAAGCTCAAATAAATTGGTCGCAGGATTTGGTTGGAAGACTTCTTGGAGGTGTGTTGCAAACACGATCGCCTTTTCTAAGTCACTTCTAGCCCATCTTCCTGTAAGACTTCGGAAAGGGCTGTCTGTTTCAATAGGGGCACTGAGACTGCGCGCTTTCCAGAGTGGGTTTTTGGCACATGTTGGAGAGAGTTGTTCGATGTATTGGTGTTGTGCAAGATTTTCATCTTGTTTCAGTACTCTAGAGAGTTTTCGAGTTGCAGCTTTTAATTTCTCTTTGCTTGCTGGTGATCTGTTTTTTTCCACTCTCGTCGTAAATGTCTTTTTTCTAAAAAAAGCTGTTGAATACTGATGTACTACTTTTGGTTTCATTTGAGGTGTAGATACGCGTGCAGCAGTGGTGAGAATAAATTCAAAGGCATTTACAGATTTATTAATGTCAGCTTCGTGGTGCAGTGTTGGGCCTAGCTCAATGTGTGAGCTTATATATTTTTTGTAGCGGAGACAGTTTGTTTGGTTGGATGTAATAATATCACGCCGTTTCAACGTTGGTGGTTGTTCGAACAGTTGAAGAAGGATAGGAGAGTGGTCCGAGGACAAATCAGCTATTGCTTCTATCCGCGTTAGTTGTTTTGGTATGTTTCGGGTTATAGCAAAGTCTATAAGATCCGGTTTTTTGTTTGGATCAGCTGGCCAATATGTAGGCCTACCCGGAGATATGAAGTCAAGTTTATTCGATCTTGTGATTAAAGCTTTGTATAATTGCCTTCCTTTTGGGTTTGTAAGACGGGAGCCCCAGTGCGTGTGTTTGGCATTATAATCGCCTGCTGATATGAAATGGGCACCTAGTTGGTTGAAATATTCCATGAAGTCTTCTTCCGAAATAGAAAACCGTGGTGGGCAGAATATTGAGGCAATACTAAGACTGCCGAAAGACACTTTAATACTTATTGACGTAGCTTGCAAGTAATTGGTTGCGAATGGTTGCAATTGGTGGTGCTTGATGCGTCTCTTGATAAGGATGCCTGTTCCCCATGAGCTTTGTCGTCTGGATGATTCGTTGAGTAAAAAGTGTACTCACTAAGAAAGAAGTTATTTTTATTTGTGAGATGGGTTTCGGAGATTAACATTATATCAATGTCGTGTTCCTTTAGAAATTGAATAAGTTCGTTTTTGTGCTGTGAAATGCCGTTAGAATTCCAGAAACATATCTTTAAAATAGCCATTTATGGTTTGGAGTGTTGGGATGCAAGCATTTCCATGAGTATGTTTTGATTTCGCATGAGGTCTTGTATTGTAGATTGCATAAACTGCATAAATTCCATCATGCTTTTATGAAGTGAACTAATTAGTGATTCAATTCCAGTTGATGGCTGTTCTAAGATGTGGTGTTTCTCTGATGTTGATTGGGCAGGTGGTGTTAGGGAGATTGCCGACTTAGAAGCTGGCTTTACTATGCCTGTCAAGGCATTTGCAAATGATACTCCTGGAATTGTGCATACAGGTTCAAAGGAGGATCTAGTTGCTTTTGTGAAAAAGACTCCCGGTGTTGATTGAGATGGAGTTACAGAGTTCTGTTTGGGGAATGGTTGCTTAGAAACGCGACTTTTGAGGTCTTTGTAGACTGGACACCCTCTAAAGTTTGCTGTGTGGTTTCCACCACAGTTGTCGCATTTCCTTAGATTAGGGTCGTTTTTATTATTTGGACAGATGCCAGAGTCGTGCAAGTCTCCGCAACCTACGCACACTGGGCGTAGTGTACAGTAGGTTCTAGTGTGTCCATACTCCTGGCAATTCGTGCATTATACAGGAGCATTACGCTTATGTGGCTCCTCCACTGTTATTCTGCGGTGGAGTAGAGACTGGAGTTTATAGATTGGATGGACGGAATTTTTGTTTTTGGGTTTGTTTTCGGGGCTTAATTCCACCTTGAGAAGAGGCTGTGGTATCTTAGCTCTATTTATAATGTTGATAGCCGATTTCACCTCAAATCCTTTCTCTTGTAGAGCAGAGATGATTTCTGCAGTTGACACAGTTGGTTCGATGCTTTTGATTACCACTTGAAGACCCTTACTGCTCTTTAAATGGTAGGTATAGTAATTTTTTTTTGTAGCTCTTAGGTCTTTCTCAACGGTGCGGTAGTTATTTTCATTGTTAACTTGAAGCTTGACTTCGCGTATATTGCCCTTATTTATATGGGTCACATAAATGTTGTTGGTGCCTATTACCTCCGTAAGTCCTTCGACGATCGAAGAACAATTTGAGTCTCTTATGTAGACGGGAGGGGGTTTTGGCTTTGCAGGTTCTGTGGCCACTTTTTCGGGTTCGTCTTCAAGGTGTTCGCCTAAAATTTTGAACCTATTATCGTTTGAAATGTTTTCTTGATTTAATTTTGATTCGGAGGTTTTATTAAGCTTTGGATTATTGCCCAACTTTTTATTGTGCGGGCTTATTTTGCGCTTGGAAACTTGTATGTATCGATCCATTCCGGTCTGTATAGTTGGACGTGAGTTTAAAGTTGAAGTAGGTTTTTTAGGTAATTGACTCGGAAACTGCTGACTTTGCAGTATTGGACGGTCGGGCATAGCAGCAGTGGTCATTGACGTTGCCGTTGATGTTGTTGTTGCAGTCACTGTGGACTGAGACAGGGAGAACGAAGGTTGCGTAGTTGTTGTTGATGTTGTTGATGTTGTTGGCAGAGAGAATGCCGCGCATTCTACACTCCAACTTTTTTTTGAGCCCAGGGGAGCGGGAGAAATAGATCGATCGCTTGCATTGCTTGTTGTTGCTGTTGGGGAAATTATTGACAGGTAGGCATTATTGCGAGCCACTGAGAGACGACGATCGTCTTGCTCTCTTTTCCGTTGCATTCTGATTTCGTCTTGAATATTTTTGTTGTTGGCACTTTTACCGATTGCTTTTGCATTATTATACATTGGCATTGTTGATTTTATGTTTTTCTTAGATTACTTAATAGAAGTAACACAAGGTTTTGTGTGCTTGCACATTGCACACAGTAGCGTCTTTTCGCTTGGTGGTGGTACCACTTTATATGTTTTAATGTAAAGTTTTACACTGTTGAGATTCACGGAGCACAATTGTGAGACGTCTGCACTCTCGTAATTTCCGACCAGCATACAGTTACGGTTTGATTTATCGATATCCTTATTCAGAATTTCTTCCGCTGCTATTTAACTTTTTTCAGTTTAAAATTGAAAGTCTGTTAATACTCTTTTATATTTTTACTTTATTCTTTCTCAGTTGACTTCTTTCGCAAATTCGCCACAAGCAATCCCTAGCTGCTCCCCATCTACGTACGTGAAACAATGAGCCCCAATCTGATAAACTCCTTTACCCGCCTCAGCCGCCAGCATATTCTTTATGTAATGTCACTGACCAAGGACTACTGAAAAAAAAAAACTCCAGATTCTATATGAGGAGACCTTCCAATTGGTAACCAAATCATTACAAGCCAAAAAAAACAAAACAACAAAGTGCTGCAACTAATAAGAGAAAGTTCGTGCTTTGAACTGGAACGCTTTTTGGTAAAAGGATCCATAAAAGTAGTTAAACGAAATTAAATTCCACAGAGTATGTTTGAAGTTGAATTAACTTCCGAAACGAATCAAGAGAGCAAGAGAAACTCATCTCACCCCATCTATAATCTGCAATACCTTCTACGTCGTAGAATACATATTAAAGAGTAACAAAAACGGGAGATAATAAGTAACCAATATCACCTGATGGGAATTGTTACAAACCAGTATAACAAACCTCTATTAAAATTTTGCGTCTGGAATTCAAATATAATATCCTAGCACAAGCTAGAAAAAATTGATAAAAGATGAAAATTTATATATTTTTTATCTCACAAACTCATCTAACAAGCAAAATAGTTTCTTCAATAATAATATCTCGGCAGGAAGACCTACCTACTGCGCAACTGACCGCAACAAACAGATATTTAATTGACTATCAAGAGAAGGATTAATGGTAATGCCAAAGAAAGTGTATCTGAATTAGCATTCACCTCTTTGAGCACCCTCAGTTATTCAAAAGCACACAGTTCTTAACAACAAACAGAACGAATTGGCTTTAATAGGAAACGTAGATCAATTCCCAAATCAGCCTAATTCCTTTCAACATCAACAGCACTTAGTACATAGAACCCACAGTACAAAACCTACTTACAATAATCTCAACCATAATGATTACCTAACTCCTAGCTTGCGCTAAAGGTAGATATAGATCATACAACTTTTTAATGCCACTATAAAATTTGGGCAATTTCCACAACAATAGAAAAAGTATGCTATTATTATGATAACGAAACCAGGAAGAGAGGAAACTCTTGCTTCTTCATATCAAATTAATTATTCTCCACAGCATATTATACCATAGACCGCAACATCATCTTTGATCACCAAAAATCAAAACTTCATTGAAGCACAGTTATTTGACAGAGTAAAGAAAGGTCTTATTTATAAGATTAAGATGATTCTTCCGCAAAACGTACACAAGCAAAAACCGAGTCTATATGGTAAGATAAGAGTTGATTAACTAAGGAACTTAGCACATAAAGAAGCGTCCTCGGACCCAAACTTGACTTAATACATACATACAGTAGATATTCCCATGCACCACTAGCTTATGAATCCACGTTCTCTTGGAGCCAAATGCTAATACTAATATGATGACTGCTACGACTAAGGATAAAGCATCTTCTTGAACAATCTTCGAATCCTCAGTAACAGACGAACCAGACAACTAAAACCGATGCAACAACCGATGCACCGCGCATGCAAATCATCAAGCGAAAGTCATGTGTGTTCCTACCCAATGTCAGGAAGAAGTCAAATCATTGTACCAAGACGCGTCATCCTAGCTATAGCGGCAGCTTAAATCACTTTGGGTTGCTTCCACCGTTCCCAGCTAATGAAGATTCTGACTATGGATTTGAAGAGCTGACCGAGAAGCCCAGTACCAGCAATTGAGCACTTACTGCTGCGGCGAAGCATTAACAGCGCAAGGCTAAAAAAACGCATCCCTGCCTTTGAAAAACATCACACAATTCGCAGATATAAACAAGGTCTCTGCTAAGGCATCGATGGGCGGAGTTATGAGGCTCTACGCGGCTGACGCTACGCGGCAGACTTTCCGCAGCATAGTCAGCTGGCTCGAGGACGAAAAGCTAGAGTTTCACTGGTACCAGCTGAAGGAAGTCAAGCTATTCAGAGTGTGCAATAACGACTTGCACCACAGCGTTCTGTGTCCAATGATATCGCCAGACCAATGACTGGAAAGATTCGGCCACAAGGTGCTAGATGTATATACGCCGAAGAGGCGAAATGAGCCAGGCATTCCAGAAGCCAATCCCATCAACCTATTCTTTCTGAACATCACCGCTGCAGCGAACAAGAAGAAAATTCTGGCCCTCAAGGCTCTATGCCATATTAAGTCCCTTCGCAAGCGAAATGCTACAATCCAATGACAACGATTCCAGCAATTTGGTCACACGGCCAAATACTGCCGCACGGCGCACATATGCCTAAAATATGCCGGCGAACATCCAGCCAAAGACTGTACTTGACCCCTAAACGAGCCATTCATTTGCTGCAGTTGTGGTGAACAGCACCCACAGCTACAGTATGTACAGGTTGACATAACAGCTACAGCATATCACAAGGTTGAGCGGCTAATTACCAGACGTACTAACATGGAATGATTCCAAAAGCACCTCGTGTCGCACTGAACCTTGACACGGCGATGAATTCCGAGAGGCACATATTAAAAACAATTATCTCTCTCACCCACAAAATCAAGGCAGCAGGTTAAATTAGCCACTAACACGGCTCATTGCTGAGAAGAGACGCTGACGCTCTAGATGGATAAGGTCTCATGAGGCAGATTGGAATAGACGAAGGGTTTGCTCCATCGCGCTTTGGTTAAACATAAATCAGCACGGAATATGCCTCATGGGGCGGTTTTGCAATAAAAAACGGTTAGGTTCACGGTTAGAGTCTTGAGGGTAGAGGACAGATGCGAAGAAAAAGCGATCGACATCTGATAATTGACAAAACATAAGACCATGTAAGCCACCAATGAGAAGCTGCAAAGACGACGTTGATCCGCTGACAAAAAAAGCAGCGAACCAACTCATGGTCTACTAAGACTTACAGCACGATTGGGATAGTTTAGTTAGTTCAGTTGCAAGTTAAATTTTAAAATAATAAAGATCACGTCAAAAAATTATTTCATCAAATATCTTTCAATTATCCTTTAAAGGATAACTTAATTGGAGCCAAGCAGGGACCGGTACGCGTAAACGATACAACAAAACGTCTTGTAAGTTCGCGTCTTGCAACAATTTGCAGCAACTGGCCTATCGCGAGTGATAAGAACGTGCAACTCCGAATAAAAATAACCCAATTTCCGTCGTTCAAATTAATTCAATGGAAAATCAAATTTTCTCATACAATTAAAGGTAGACTCCAAATACTGTTGGCAGGGCCGCAGGACACCCTTTAAATTTGGTACGCAGGACCGCAGGACCCTCAAAAATTAAAAGAAAATAAACCAGACACTGGTTTGAAACAAAAGAGAACAAAAAACATATTTATACATATTCAATTTGTTAGAAATATACATATTGCTAATAGGCAGCGCACTCTTATACGCATTCTTATACGCACTCTTCATTATACTTATACATGTATATATCGTATGTCGAAGTTTGATTACGAGTTGCTACCATCGTGCTCAGCATTTAGTTGTGCTCGTAACTGGTTTAGCACAAGACTGACTGGACTACATCAAGCTACTACTTATCTATTTTCTGAATAATTTATCCTCTCTTTGACTTTTCCTCTCTTGCCTTACTGCAAATCGTCCAAATAAACACAGTGTCTCAACACACTATTAATTTCGTTCTGCCACATATACATATTTGTAAGCGCCTTGCATGTCCCAACATTTAGGTAAGTCAGTCGTGGTTGAACGATCAGTACAAGAACACCATATAATGAATTCATCAGGTTATGTGCCCAGGGAGCTTAACAATTATAATTGTGCGCGAAGTTTTTTTTAATTTTATTTTTTTTATTTATTAAGGCAACCGGGGTCACCAGCGACCTCTTTAGGGATCGTGTTATTAGGTCCCTCGGCTGACACCTTTTCAGGCTCCTTAGCATCGTCCCAGTGGCAAGTCGTTGTGCCAGTCTGTTCCTGTGCCCCTGTAGTCTTATATTGTAGTGGCTGGAGTGGTTATTAATCTCGTCAAAGACTGTGGCCAGCTTGAGATCTTTGTGCAAATGTACCACTCGCATCCGTTGATCAATCTGAGTGTTTTGTTTTGGCCGTCTGTACTCTTTTGATTTGACTATCACAAGATAATCCACAAATTTGGCACCCATACCTCAAAATCGGCTCGATAATTTGCTTGTAGATGGTCACCTTATTATCCAATGACAGTATGCTTCTTGAACTTAACAGCCAAAAATGTTTGTTCATTACATTCGTATGCGGGTTCTAATGGCGGTGATGTGCTTGGCGAAGGTGAGTCTGCGATCCAATGTAAGACCAAGGTATTTAGTTGAATTGGTCTGAATTGGCAGGCGGGGTTTTCCTTAATAAGGAAAAAAAACATTGGTGGATTTATCGCTATTTATGCCGATGTTCCAACGCTTCGCTCATTTCGCGATCGTTGTGGCAAATTGCTGGATTCCATCAGCCGCAGAGGCTTCACAGCTTGATCTATGGGTGATACAGACGTCGTCAGCAAACGTGGCCAGCATGATAGACGGATTGTCTGGTTGCGGTATATAGTATCACTACTGTAAAGGCAGTACAGGAGCGGCTACAGGACACTACCATGTGGGACACCAGCCTTTGCTTCGTATTTGGCAGAGATGGTTGAATGGAACCGAATCGCGCACTGCCTTCCCTTAAGGTATGACCTCAGTAGGTGGAAATATGGGGCAGGTAGTCTCTCCTTTATTTTAACCAGTAGAACTGTATGCCATACTCGGTCGAACGCTTCCTTGATGTCCAAGAAGAGGGCATTGCAGAATTGTATCCGGTCAAATGCCGTCAGTACTTGCTCAACAAGCCGATGAAGTTGCTCCACCGTACCATGACCAGCTCGGAACCCGAACTGGTGCCCAGGAGTAATCCCCTGAGTGTCCATAATACTAACAATCCGGGCAGCAATCAGTCTCTCAAAAACCTTCGAAATCGAAGGGAGGAGACTGATCGGCCGATAGGACGCGGGGTCCATCGCCGACTTGCTCATAGTTATTAATGCGAGCCTCAAGTGTGCAGGGAAGCATTGCAATCTCATTATGGCGTTGAACAACAACGCTATGTAGAGAATTGCGTGAGTTGGTAATGCCTTTAGTGTGGCGTTGCATATAGTATTGTGGCCAGGTGCTCTGTTGATATTTAAGCGACCAATAAGTTCGGATATCTCACTGGGGGCAAAATGCCTAATAGGCAGGTCCATATGGAGCGCTTGAGGCAGCCTGGCATGCGTCTCGCTGACTTGCTGCGAGCTCACTAGCTGAAATGGCTGAAAACGTTTAGCCAGGTGCCAAGCAAAAACCTCAGCTTGCTGCAAGTCCGTCCGACACCATGTCCCGTTGCTGTCTAGAAGCGGCGCCTTCATGGTGCAACTCCTTTTGATGGCGCGTGTGGCCTTCCAAAGTGAGTGCGTCGCGTCATTATCAGATCCAGTGTTCGCCAGTCTTGCATTGAACCATCCAGCTTTGTGATCTGCCACTGCCCGTAGAAGTTCGCTCCGTGCTCCATCCCACGTTGTTTTTTCCAGGGGGTATCAAGACCTCATCCACCTTGTGCGTAGGTGTCTCTTTTCACGGATTAGAAGCTAGATCTCGTTGGTGATCGGGATACCTGATGCTGCGGGCTTCCGGGGCAGAGTGTGTGCTGCCATTTTTTCAGCTGTCTTGACTTTGCTGGTGACAAATTCAACGGCGTCTTCCAAGTCATCCCCAGAGTTGATCTCAATATCGAGGTGCAGAGATCTCTCAAGTTGTCCTTTGAAGAGTTCAAGGTTGCTTCCCTTGGTTATCAGCCTTTCCGACGTCATGTACGCCATAGCGGCTCTGTCCAGCGTGATTAATAGCGGTAGATGGTCGGAGCTGAGCTCAACGACAGACCGTATATCAACGTGGATCCCAGGATACCCCTTGTCAGGGCCAAATCGATGAAGCCAGGAGAGCCTCAGTTGCCAGGCGGGTGCCGTGTGGGACCTGTGGCAAGACAATTCACCTCAGTGCTCAGGGCAAGATTCGCTAGCGCACGACCTCGTTGGTTACACCTTCCTGCAACCCAGAGCCAGTGGGACGCGTTCCAGTCACAATACACCGCCACAATATACCTTGGGCAGTTATGGTCTAAGATGTCGGTAAACTCCTCCGTAGTCCATGCAAATCTCGGTGGGCACTGCTTCAAAGTTAATGGTGCCGAGTACTAATTGTATGACTGCAGACGCAAGTTGCACCTTGTCGGCAGTAATTGGGGTTAGCGGGAAGTGGACTAGGCTGGACTTAGCCAGGATAGCTGCTTCTCCTGTTGCGTTGCCATCGCTTGGGTCGTTTGCGGGATAGGCATCGAAGCCGTACAGCCTAGGCGCGCTCGGCAGTGAGTCTCGCTAAGCAGCAGTATGTCGATTTATTCTCGCCGCACCAGACAATCTAGTTCGGACAACTTAGTGGACACACCATTAGCTTTCCACACTAAAATGCGCAGCGGCATTATTTTGAGGCTTGCTGCACTTGACGAGCAGAGAGTAACCTGATAATTTGCCCCTGCTTTTGTGTCTGTTCCTGCTGCTGCTTCTGCAACATCAATAATATGTCCATCTGTTTGTCTTGGATAGAGCGTAGAGCATTGATGCTATCGTTGAGCGTTTTCAGTATTTACTCTATTGTGTTGCCGCTTGCCATTGGATGCTGAGCTGGATCGCGACGACTTCTTGATCGAGTGCGGCTTTTTTCATGACGCTGATGTGCCTGATTCTGGTTATGCTCCGTGGTTCTGCCTCTTGTTATGTCCGCGTAAGAGACACTACCCCTGGTGATGGCCACCTGGCCGCTGGGGGCAAGTTGGGGCACCGGACGCTCGTTGACTGATCTTCTAGCACGCATGCCGCGCTTGGGCCTGGAGCGTTGTAGAAATTTTTTTTTTTTACAATTTTATTTTATTTGCTGGATCTTCTCTTCTTAATAGAGACTAACAACAAGTTTTAAGATCTTAGACTAATATTATAACTAAGAATCCATTTTTAGCGATGGGTTTAGTTTTAAGCACGGCTCTAATTATGTCGGAACTAAGCGAGTGGATGATCGGCACGTTGAAGTCTACTCCAACTGGACGTTCTGGTTAGCGAGCGTTTGGTGCTTGGTGTTTTGCTTTTTGATGGAAAATTTCGTCAGAAACGGTGTTGACATTTAAATCTCGATAAATATTTTCGTTCCTTATATACCAAGGAGCACCAGTGATGAGTCTAAGTGTCTTAGATTGAACTCTTTGAATTACTTCGATGTTACTACGACTGGCATTTCCCCAAAGTTCAGAGCCGTATTTCCATATTGGCTTGATCACGGTGTTATAGATAAGTATTTTGTATTCAAGGCAAAGAGGGGATTGAGGGTTGATTAGCCAATGGAGCTTGTTGGTCTTCAACTTTAGTTGCAATTTTTTGGCTGCTATGTGTGAGCGCCAGGTGAGTCTCCTGTCAAGATGGATACCCAAGTATGTATACCCAAGTATATGATTCGTGCTCCGTTTAGAGTAAGGTGGGGACAGGTTTGTCTGTTCAGTGTGAATGTTACGTGTTTACATTGACTTTCATTTACTTTAATTCTCCAGTTAGCTAACCATTTTTCAAGAGATTCCAAATGATTTTGTAGAATAACAGTTGCTCTAAGGGGACATTTACTCCGGCTAAGAATGGCAGTGTCATCTGCAAAAGTTGAAGTGGGAAGTTAAATGCTTATCGGAATGTCCGATGTGTATAGTGTATATAGAATGGGACCGAAAACGCTTCCTTGAGGGACTCCAGCTTTGATTTCACGCTCAGCAAATGTTGAGGCGCTGCATCTTACGGAGAATAATCTTTTATGTAGATAGGATTCGAGGAGTTTGTGCATACTATTGAGGAGTAATGTTTTGATTTTGTACATGAGTCCATCGAGCCACACCCTGTCAAACGCTTGGGCATTATCAAGAAATATAGAAGAGCAGTATTCTCGTTGTTCAAACGCAGTGCGTATTTCCGTGGTGATCAGTGTACCTGTTCTATTGTACCATGTTTTTCTCGGAACCCAAATTGATGAATTGGGATTATGTAATTTATACTAAGATGGGGACTGATGTGCGATAAGATGAGTTTTTAGAAAAGTTTTGATAAGCAGGACAGAACACTTATTGGTCTATATGAAGATGCTTGTGTTTTGTCTTTACCAGGTTTTGAAATCATATCTATAGTTGACTTTTTCCATCTTTGAGGAAAATAACCATATTTAGTCATTGCGTTGAAAAGCGTGCATAAATGATTTACAGCACAACTCGGTAGTTCTATGATCATTTTTGGAGAAATTCTATCGTGGCCCGGTGCTTTGTTCGGCTTTAATTGCTCATTGATTATTTGATTAATTTCGCTTGATCGGAATTTCAGGGGCGTAGTGTGTGCTATGTCAGAGCTTGAGAATTCCGGAAGCTCAAATAAATTGGTCGCAGGATTTGGTTGGAAGACTTCTTGGAGGTGTGTTGCAAACACGTTCGCCTTTTCTGAGTCACTTCTAGCCCATCTTCCTGTAAGACTTCGGAAAGGGCTGTCTGTTTCAATAGGGGCACTGAGACTGCGCGCTTTCCAGAGTGGGTTTTTGGCACATGTTGGAGAGAGTTGTTCGATGTAATGGTGTTGTGCAAGATTTTCATCTTGTTTCAGTACTCTAGAGAGTTTTCGAGTTGCAGCTTTTAATTTCTCTTTGCTTGCTGGTGATCTGTTTTTTTGCCACTCTCGTCGTAAATGTCTTTTTTCTAAAAGGAGCTGTTGAATTTGCCTATTTGTACGGTACTGATGTACTACTTTTGGTTTCATTTGAGGTGTAGATACGCGTGCAGCAGTGGTGAGAATAAATTCAAAGGCATTTACAGATTTATCAATGTCAGCTTCGTCGTGCAGTGTTGGGCCTAGCTCAATGTGTGAGCTTATATATTTTTTGTAGCGGAGCCAGTTTGTTTGGTTGGATGTAATAATATCAGGCCGTTTCAACGTTGGTGGTTGTTCGAACAGTTGAAGAAGGATAGGAGAGTGGTCCGAGGACAAGTCGGCTATTGCTTCTATCCGCGTTAGTTGTTTTGGTATGTTTCGGGTTATAGCAAAGTCTATAAGATCCGGTTTTTTGTTTGGATCAGCTGGCCAATATGTAGGCCTACCCGGAGATATGAAGTCAAGTTTATTCGATCTTGTGATTAAAGCTTTGTATAATTGCCTTCCTTTTGGGTTTGTAAGACGAAAGCCCCAGTGCGGGTGTTTGGCATTATAATCGCCTGCTGATATGAAATAGAAAACAGTGGTGGGCAGTATATTGAGGCAATACTAAGACTGCCGAAAGACACTTTAATACTTATTGACGTAGCTTGCAAGTAATTGGTTGCGAATGGTTGCAATTGGTAGTGCTTGATGCGTCTCTTGATAAGGATGCCTGTTCCCCCATGAGCTTTGTCGTCTGGATGATTCGTTGAGTAAAAATTGTACTCACTAAGAAAGAAATTATTTTTATTTGTGAGATGGGTTTCGGAGATTAACATTATATCAATGTCGTGTTCCTTTAGAAATTGAATAAGTTCGTTTTTGTGCTGTGAAATGCCGTTAGAATTCCAGAAACATATCTTTAAAATAGCCATTTATGGTGAGTGTTGGGATGCAAGCATTTCCATGAGTATGTTTTGATTTCGCATGAGGTCTTGTATTGTAGATTGCATAAACTGCATAAATTCCATCATGCTTTTATGAAGTGAACTAATTAGTGATTCAATTCCAGTTGATGGCTGTTCTAAGATGTGGTGTTTCTCTGATGTTGATTGGGCAGGTGGTGTTAGGGAGATTGCCGACTTAGAAGCTGGCTTTACTATGCCTGTCAAGGCATTTGCAAATGATACTCCTGGAATTGTGCATACAGGTTCAAATGAGGACCTAGTTGCTTTGGTGAAAAAGACTCCCGGTGTTGATTGAGATGGAGTTACAGAGTTCTGTTTGGGGAATGGTTGCTTAGAAACGCGACTTTTGAGGTCTTTGTAGACTAGACACCCTCTGAAGTTTGCTGTGTGGTTTCCACCACAGTTACCGCATTTCCTTAGATTAGGGTCGTTTTTATTATTTGGACAGATGCCAGAGTCGTGCAAGTCTCCGCAACCTACGCACACTGGGCGTACAGTAGGTGCTAGTGTGTCCATACTCCTGGCAATTCGTGCATTTTACAGGAGCATTACGCTTATGTGGCTCCTCCACTGTTATTCTGCGGTGGAGTAGAGACTGGAGTTTATAGATTGGATGGACGGAATTTTTGTTTTTGGGTTTGTTTTCGGGGCTTAATTCCACTTTGAAAAGAGGCTGTGGTATCTTAGCTCTATTTATAGTATTGATAGCCAATTTCACCTCGAATCCTTTCTCTTGAAGAGCAAAGATGATTTCTGCAGTTGACACAGTTGGTTCGATGCTTTTGATTACCACTTGAAGACCCTTACTGCTCTTTAAATGGTAGGTATAGTAATTTTTCTTTGTAGCTCTTAGGTCTTTCTCAACGGTGCGGTAGTTATTTTCATTGTTAACTTGAAGCTTGACTTCGCGTATATTGCCCTTATTTATATGGGTCACATAAAAGTTGTTGGTGCCTATTACCTCCGTAAGTCCTTCGACGATCGAAGAACAATTTGAGTCTCTTATGTAGACGGGAGGGGGTTTTGGCTTTGCAGGTTCTGTGGCCACTTCTTCGGGTTCGTCTTCGAGGTGTTCGCCTAAAATTTTGAACCTATTATCGTTTGAAATGTTTTCTTGATTTGATTTTGATTCGGAGGTTTTATTAAGCTTTGGATTATTGCCCAACTTTTTATTGTGCGGGCTTATTTTGCGCTTGGAAACTTGTATGTATCGATCCATTCCGGTCTGTATAGTTGGACGTGAGTTTAAAGTTGAAGTAGGTTGTTTAGGTAATTGACTCGGAAACTGCTGACTTTGCAGTTTTGGACGGTCGGGCATAGCAGCAGTTGCCGTTGATGCCGTTGATGTCGTTGACGTTGCCGTTGATGTTGTTGTTGCAGTCACTATGGACTGAGACAGGGAGAACGAAGGTTGCGTAGTTGTTGTTGATGTTGTTGATGTTGTTGGCAGAGAGAATGCCGCGCATTCTACACTCCAACTTTCTTTTGAGCCCAGGGGAGCGGGAGAAATAGATCGATCGCTTGCATTGCTTGTTGTTGCTGTTGGGGAAATTATTGACAGGTAGGCATTATTGCGAGCCACTGAGAGACGACGATCGTCTTGCTCTCTTTGCCGTTGCATTCTGATTTCGTCTTGAATACTTTTGTTGTTGGCACTTTTACCGATTGCTTTTGTATTATTATACGTTGGCATTGTTGATTTTATGTTTTTCTTAGATTACTTAATAGAAGTAACACAAGGTTTTGTGTGCTTGCACATTGCACACAGTAGCGTCTTTTCGCTTGGTGGTGGTACCACTTTATATGTTTTAATGTAGAGTTTTACACTGTTAAGATTGTTAAATTCACGGAGCACAATTGTCAGACGTCTGCACTCGCGAACGGTCTTGGCAATCAATCTTGGCGTTGTAGAAATGCCTGGAACTTTGCACATCCGGAGTAGTTTGCAGGGTGCTGCTCTCCACAATTGTAGCACGTACATAGTTCATTTCGAGGCCGAGTGCAGCTGCTTTCGGGGTGTTTACACAGACGTGAGCTTTTCGGCAGTATTTGGCCGAGTGGCCAAGTTGCTGGCATCGGTGACACTGCACAACAGATGTTCTTTTCCGAAGCGAATCGACTGCAACCCTTATGTGGCACAGTGTCTTGACATTTAATACGTCCTTATTATTTGACGCAGTGGCAATATTAACAAAGAACATATTAATCGGTCTCGCTTCGGGGCAGCCTGGTTTGTTGCGGCGCTGGGGCGTGTGTGCGTTTAACATCTTGTGGCCAAGCTTTGCCAGCTCTGCATTGATGTGGCTGTGAAGAGTGCTATGGTGAAGCCCTTTTATGCATATCCGGAATGGCCTATCTTCCCTTAGTTGATAGCAGTCGTATTCATAGTGCTCTTCATCAAGCCACTTGACAATAGAGCGGAAGGTGTTGGCGTGGGCCGCGTAAAGGCACATAAATCCACCCATGGAGGCCCAAAACTCCACCTTATTTACGTCAGTGATCGTCCTAACGATTTGCATCAGAATATTGACGTCGAAGATGCCTTCAACAACGATGGGTGGAGGCTTGGGAGGGGCTTTGCCAACAGTACGCGTTGTCGCAGCTCTGGCGGCTTGTTGGCTAGTTCTAGGCTGATCACTTAATTCTTCAGCATTGCTCTCGCTATCCATTTCCGTGGTAAGTTAGGTGAGTAGTTGGAATTTGTTAGTGTTACCACTGTACTTATGTTGATTTACCGAGTTTTCGTCTAGATGCGCTTTTTTCCTAACTAATTTCTGAGACGTACCTGGATCTATCCTACGCTTGATCTTTTGGAAGCGCTGCGCAGACTCCAAGGCGGGCGCCGTGGTTTGGTAGTTGTTATGTTTAAAGGGCTCAAGGCCCTTTGTGCAGAGCCACGTCCAGATTTCATTGCCGCCGCCATAACTTCGGTTGGCCTAACTTCTTCGGCTTCTTCTGTCCTAGCGGAGTCTGCTTTGTACGTTTTTCGTATTAATCCAGATTTCATCGAACACTTGAAAGTATGCAATGGAAATTAGGAGACAGGTTGCCAAGATCCTAGCCGCGACTTGACCTTGGCTAAAGCTTAATAAGAGCTTATGAGTAAACAGATGTTTTGTTTGCTCTATCCGGCATGTGAATGCCATATGCAAGTTAACTATATGCAATTCACATGTATGTTAGGTATGCAGTAGATCAAAATCTGAAGAGCTGCGTTGAGAAGGAGTGTTAGAAGTTAAGAAGTGAGTACTGCAACCAGGGGACTACAAAATTACGTAACGGCTTTCGAAAAGTGGGCAATGGAATGGAATATAGGAATTAATTGCAGCAAATGTGCTTGAGTAACATTCGCCAAAAGACATTTGAATTGCCCAGAAATTACAATGCTTGGCTCCACACTTCAACACAAAACCCACTACAAATACCTTGGTGTGATTTTACACAGAGGATTAACGTTCCAAGGGCACATAACTATGATTAAACAAGCTGTGCTTTCAAAGGATACAAAAATGTCATGGCTCCTTTCGCCGAGAAAAATCCATTTTGAGCCCAATTTAGAAGTATGGTATCGAAGTATACGGAATTACATGTAAATCAAACCTGAACACAATAAGAGTTGCGCAAAGCAAGATAATAAGATCTATTTGTAACGCCCCCTGGTACATGAGAACAAAAGACATAGAGAGGGACCTTAAAAAAGTCAAGATAGGCGATGTATGCAGGACACACGCGGAAAGATACTTACGACGACACAACCACACATTGGCGAGAAGGCTTACCCACCCCCCCACGAAAAAGAAGACTCAAGAATTATTAACCCCCAGATCTTCCTTCCAGATTTTTCTAAAAAAATATTTGTATTGTAAAATAATTGAATAGTAAAATGTAATGTAAATGTTTATAGTAATTTACTAGATGTGCAGTATGTATTGACATACCTTTGAGTAATCAATTTTTTATGTACAACCTGTAAAGCTGCCACATATAATGCCTTACATTTGGCGGTCCCGGTCCCGGTCTAAAGCCATACATCTGAGGCTCTTTTGGCTGGAAGCATTTTGCGAGTGCAGACGTCTGACAATTGTGCTCCGTGAATTTAACAATCTTAACAGTGTAAAACTCTACATTAAAACATATAAAGTGGTACCACCACCAAGCGAAAAGACGCTACTGTGTGCAATGTGCAAGCACACAAAACCTTGTGTTACTTCTATTAAGTAATCTAAGAAAAACATAAAATCAACAATGCCAACGTATAATAATACAAAAGCAATCGGTAAAAGTGCCAACAACAAAAATATTCAAGACGAAATCAGAATGCAACGGCAAAGAGAGCAAGACGATCGTCGTCTCTCAGTGGCTCGCAATAATGCCTACCTGTCAATAATTTCCCCAACAGCAACAACAAGCAATGCAAGCGATCGATCTATTTCTCCCGCTCCCCTGGGCTCAAAAGAAAGTTGGAGTGTAGAATGCGCGGCATTCTCTCTGCCAACAACATCAACAACATCAACAACAACTACGCAACCTTCGTTCTCCCTGTCTCAGTCCATAGTGACTGCAACAACAACATCAACGGCAACGTCAACGGCATCAACGGCAACTGCTGCTATGCCCGACCGTCCAAAACTGCAAAGTCAGCAGTTTCCGAGTCAATTACCTAAACAACCTACTTCAACTTTAAACTCACGTCCAACTATACAGACCGGAATGGATCGATACATACAAGTTTCCAAGCGCAAAATAAGCCCGCACAATAAAAAGTTGGGCAATAATCCAAAGCTTAATAAAACCTCCGAATCAAAATCAAATCAAGAAAACATTTCAAACGATAATAGGTTCAAAATTTTAGGCGAACACCTCGAAGACGAACCCGAAGAAGTGGCCACAGAACCTGCAAAGCCAAAACCCCCTCCCGTCTACATAAGAGACTCAAATTGTTCTTCGATCGTCGAAGGACTTACTTCAAGCTTCAAGTTAACAATGAAAATAACTACCGCACCGTTGAGAAAGACCTAAGAGCTACAAAGAAAAATTACTATACCTACCATTTAAAGAGCAGTAAGGGTCTTCAAGTGGTAATCAAAAGCATCGAACCAACTGTGTCAACTGCAGAAATCATCTTTGCTCTTCAAGAGAAAGGATTCGAGGTGAAATTGGCTATCAATACTATAAATAGAGCTAAGATACCACAGCCTCTTTTCAAAGTGGAATTAAGCCCCGAAAACAAACCCAAAAACAAAAATTCCGTCCATCCAATCTATAAACTCCAGTCTCTACTCCACCGCAGAATAACAGTGGAGGAGCCACATAAGCGTAATGCTCCTGTAAAATGCACGAATTGCCAGGAGTATGGACACACTAGCACCTACTGTACGCCCAGTGTGCGTAGGTTGCGGAGACTTGCACGACTCTGGCATCTGTCCAAATAATAAAAACGACCCTAATCTAAGGAAATGCGGTAACTGTGGTGGAAACCACACAGCAAACTTCAGAGGGTGTCTAGTCTACAAAGACCTCAAAAGTCGCGTTTCTAAGCAACCATTCCCCAAACAGAACTCTGTAACTCCATCTCAATCAACACCGGGAGTCTTTTTTCACCAAAGCAACTAGGTCCTCATTTGAACCTGTATGCACAATTCCAGGAGTATCATTTGCAAATGCCTTGACAGGCATAGTAAAGCCAGCTTCTAAGTCGGCAATCTCCCTAACACCACCTGCCCAATCAACATCAGAGAAACACCACATCTTAGAACAGCCATCAACTGGAATTGAATCACTAATTAGTTCACTTCATAAAAGCATGATGGAATTTATGCAGTTTATGCAATCTACAATACAAGACCTCATGCGAAATCAAAACATACTCATGGAAATGCTTGCATCCCAACACTCCAAACCATAAATGGCTATTTTAAAGATATGTTTCTGGAATTCTAACGGCATTTCACAGCACAAAAACGAACTTATTCAATTTCTAAAGGAACGCGACATTGTTAATCTCCGAAACCCATCTCACAAATAAAAATAATTTCTTTCTTAGTGAGTACACTTTTTACTCAACGAATCATCCAGACGACAAAGCTCATGGGGGAACAGGCATCCTTATCAAGAGACGCATCACGCACCATCAATTGCAACCATTCGCAACCAATTACTTGCAAGCTACGTCAATAAGTATTAAAGTGTCTTTCGGCAGTCTTAGTATTGCCTCAATATACTGCCCACCACGGTTTTCTATTTCGGAAGAAGACTTCATGGAATAATTCAACCAACTAGGTGCCAATTTCATATCAGCAGGCGATTATAATGCCAAACACCCGCACTGGGGCTCCCGTCTTACAAACCCAAAAGGAAGGCAATTATACAAAGCTTTAATCACAAGATCGAATAAACTTGACTTCATATCTCCGGGTAGGCCTACATATTGGCCAGCTGATCCAAACAAAAAACCGGATCTTATAGACTTTGCTATAACCCGAAACATACCAAAACAACTAACGCGGATAGAAGCAATAGCTGATTTGTCCTCGGACCACTCTCCTATCCTTCTTCAACTGTTCGAACAACCACCAACGTTGAAACGGCCTGATATTATTACATCCAACCAAACAAACTGTCTCCGCTAAAAAAAATATATAAGCTCACACATTGAGCTAGGCCCAACACTGCACCACGAAGCTGACATTAATAAATCTGTAAATGCCTTTGAATTTATTCTCACCACTGCTGCACGCGTATCTACACCTCAAATGAAACCAAAAGTAGTACATCAGTACCGTACAAATAGGCAAATTCAACAGCTTCCTTTTAGAAAAAGACATTTACGACGAGAGTGGCAAAAAAACAGATCACCAGCAAGCAAAGAGAAATTAAAAGCTGCAACTCGAAAACTCTCTAGAGTACTGAAACAAGAAGAAAATCTTGCACAACACCAATACATCGAACAACTCTCTCCAACATGTGCCAAAACCCACTCTGGAAAGCGCGCAGTCTCAGTGCCCCTATTGAAACAGACAGCCCTTTCCGAAGTCTTACAGGAAGATGGGCTAGAAGTGACTCAGAAAAGGCGAACGTGTTTACAACACACCTCCAAGAAGTCTTCCAACCAAATCCTGTGACCAATTTATTTGAGCTTCCGGAATTCTCAAGCTCTGACATAACACACACTACGCCCCTGAAATTCCGATCAAGCGAAATTAATCAAATAATCAAAGAGCAATTAAAGCCGAACAAAGCACCGGGCCACTATAGAACTACTCCAAAAATGATCATAGAACTACCGAGGTGTGCTGTAAATCATTTATGCACGCTTTTCAACCCAATGACTAAATATGGTTATTTTCCTCAAAGATGGAAAAAGTCAACTATAGATATGATTTCAAAACCTGGTAAAGACAAAACACAAGCATCTTCATATAGACCAATAAGTGTTCTGTCCTGCTTATCAAAACTATTCGAAAAACTCATCTTATCGCACATCAGTCCCCATCTTAGTATAAATTACATAGTCGCAATTCATCAATTTGGGTTCCGAGAAAAACATGGTACAATAGAACAGGTACACTGATCACCACGGAAATACGCACTGCGTTTGAACAACGAGAATACTGCTCTGCTATATTTCTTGATATTGCCCAAGCGTTTGACTCATGTACAAGATCAAAACATTACTCCTCAATAGTATGCACAAACTCCTCGAATCCTATCTGCATAAAAGACTATTCTCCGTAAGATGCAGCGCCTCAACATTTGCTGAGCGTGAAATCAAAGCTGGAGTCCCTCAAGAAAACGTTCTCGGTCCCATTCTATATACACTATACACATCGGACATTCCGACAAACATTCAACTTACCACTTCAACTTTTGCAGATGACATTGCCATTCTTAGCCGGAGTAAATGTCCCCTTAGAGCAACTGTTATTCTACAAAATCATTTGGAATCTCTTGAAAAATGGTTAGCTAACTGGAGAATTAAAGTAACTGAAAGTAAATGTAAACACGTAACATTCACACTGAACAGACAAACCTGTCCCCAACTTACTCTAAACGGAGCACGAATCCCGCAGTCAAACACCGTCACATACTTGGGTATCCATCTTGACAGGAGACTCACCTGGCGCTCACACATAGCAGCCAAAAAAACTCAACTAAAGTTGAAGACCAACAAGCTCCATTGGCTAATCAACTCTCAATCCCCTCTTGGCCTTGAATACAATGTAAGATCAATAACCTCTACTTTGGGGTTTTAGGTTCTTTGGGTTTTATTTAGAGTTTGGAAGCAGCGAAGGTGCCGCTTCCAAGGTTCACTTAACTCTGATTTAACATTATTACTTAAGTTCTAACTAAGCCTCGGTATGATCGCTGCGCTGCCCACTGTTGCTAAGCAGCGAGGAACTGTTATGTTTATTCTATATTATGCTTCTATATGTTTATTACATATATTATGCTCTCTTAAGTTAAAGCGGTATATGCAAAGAGGGTATATGCATACACTTGCACTTTCTGTGCCGATCGAAAGTAAGTACTCTTGGTACAGTAGCTATTCAATATGTATGCATACTACAGTTCAATATGCTACACCTCCCTTTTTAAAGAAATGACGTAATATATGTAGTCATTTAGTTCTTAATATTATTATTGTTATTGATTTTTCTTATTAACTATTAGCAATGTTTTGTCTCAAAGCATTTTTGTATAATGACAGAATAATACAAAAAATTTATGTTGAATTACGATATTTTTGGATTTATGTTTAACTTTCTTAGAAGGAAAAATAATTAAAAATTTTTTTTTTTTTTTTTTTTTTGAGGTTGATCAGACCTTTTCTTAAGTGAAATGAAACGTTTCATTGATTATATATTTTTAGTCTATCCTTATGTACTTTTTGCTTCTTTTGTTTTGTATCTCTAATTACTATTTTATCTCTGTCTTCTATGGTTTCAACAGTATAAGGGCCTAGATATACTGGATCTAACTTATGACCCGATTCGTTCCTTAGTATAACTTTATCTCCTATTTTTAATTGAAAATCTGAAGTTTTCTTATCATAAAGTTGTTTTCTATAAGACTTAGCTTTTTCTAACATAAGTCTAGCTCTTTTATATGCTATTTCTAATCTAAATTTTATTTCCTTTGAGTAATCTTCTATATTATATAGTGGTTCTATCCTATCTGTTTTATTAAAATTTGCGAACTGCCTTGGTAATCTTCCAAAGACTAGTTCATATGGACAATAATTATGCATGACTGATGGTGTTGTGTTGAAACAATATGTAAAGTATTGTATCTAAACGTCCCAATCAGTTTTATCTGCAGAGATGTATGAACGAATGTATTCATTGAATGTTCTATGACTTCGTTCGATTGTCCCTAAAGTCTGGTGGTGATATGCAGTGGATGTAAGATTTTCAATCTTCATATATTTACACTTATCTTGAATTACATTGTTTTTATACTCGGTACCCATGTCCGAAATGAACGTCTTCATTGGACCGTACTTTAGTATAAAATTTTCGAATATAGCTTTTGCGACAGTATTTGCGCTCTTATTCGCTACAGGTATGGTTACTAGATACTTCGTCAAATCACATATTAGTGTGACGATGTATTCGTTGCCATATTCTGATTTCGGTAGTGGACCAACTGTGTCCACTATCACTATATCAAAAGCATTTGTTGGGGTTTCTGTGTGAGTCATTGGGGTCTTTGTATGTGTCGTTGTTTTTGACATTTGGCATTTATGACATCTACGTATGTACTCTTTTATATGACGAGTCATATTTTTCCAATAATAGTGTCTTTTTATTTTCGCTAGCGTTCTTGTAATGCCTGTATGACCTCCTTGAATTGGATCGTCATGATATGTAGACAGTATCGATTGTATCTCTTTTTCAGTTTTTATAATGGTCACCGGCTGGAGTAGCGCTACTCTTAATGATTTCAATTTTATATTGCCCATATTTTTGAAATTATCTATTGAAATGGTTTCAAAGATTTTTTCACTCGGTGCCAATTTGAGTTGTCTGATTTTTAGTATACCGGCTTGCATTTCAAGCCTTTGGAAGAACTGACCTAAATCAAAAATTCCATTGGTATATAAATCGTCAACATCAATTCTTGCAATAACTTTATTTCCTCGTTTTAGTAAACAAATAGATTCAGTTATTCGCAAGGTCACTACTTTTCGTACTTCATCATTTGTTATGACTTCGTGTACGTTGGGCTTAGATACATTTTGGATACTTTGCCTAGGCAATAGTTCCTTATTTGTTACTGTACAGTTTTCTTGTCTACTTTGTTGCCTGGTAGTGACTTTCAGGACTTTATGTTGCATGTCTTTGAGTTCCTTTATATTTATACGTGAGAGTGCGTCTGCTACAAAATTATCTTTCCCCCTTAGGTATTCTACTGTGAAGTCGTATTCTTCAAGCTCTAGCCGCATGCGAGTTAATTTAGAACTGGGATTAGTCATAGAAAATAGGTACGTTAATGGTCTGTGGTCCGTTTTAATGGTGAAATGTTTGCCATAAATGTATGGTCTAAAATGGGTAATTGCCCAATGAATTGCCGCTAGTTCTTGTTCCGTTGTACTCTTATTGCTTTCTCCTTTTGTAAATGAACGTGATGCATAAGCTATTGGGATCTGAATCCCGTCACGGTTCTGAGTTAGAACCGCTCCGCAAGCTTGTTTACTAGCATCCGTTATAATGCAAAATTCTTTGCGAAAATCAGGATATTGTAATAGTGTGGGGTGCATAAGATTTTCTTTAAGGTATTCGAATGCGTTCTGGCATTCGCTTGACCATTCAAAAGGGACATTCTTTTTACATAATCTAGTTATGTGCCGTGAATAGTCGGCGAAGTTCCTTATAAATCGACGATAATAGTTGCAGAATGCTACAAATCGTCTCGCACTGTCCGCATCATGAGGGACAGGATAATTTTTGATGACGTCATATTTCTTGTCATCTGGCAATACTCCTTTGTCTGTGCATTTGTGACCCAGGAATGTCACTTCGTGCATGAAAAATGAACATTTTTCTGGATGCAACTTTAGGTTATATTTCCTACATACATTAAAAACGTCAGTTAAGTTTTTAATCATTTGTTTTTCGGAACATCCTATCACCATTAAGTCATCCATGTAAAGGAATGCCTGAGAGGGTTCTAATCCCGAGAATGATATAGTCATCATCCTCTGAAATGAATTTGGTGCTATTTTAAGACCAAATGGTAATCGCGTGAAGCGATATGAGCCATTGCTCGTTGAAAAGGATGTTATATTCCTAGAGTTTTCCTCAAGTTCTATTTGGTGGAAACCTGACATCAAGTCAAGGCATGAAAAGTATTTAGTTCGACCTAGTTGATCTAAAATGTCATCAATTCTAGGGAGTGGAAATTTGTCAGAAAGAAGTTTTTTGTTTATTTGACGATAGTCAATTACTAATCGCCATTTTTTCTCTTGTGAATTTGGTAATGATTTTTTTGGTACTAGCAAGAGTGGGCTGTTATATTCAGATACAGACGGTTCGACGATTTTGTCGCTTATTAATTTCCCTACTTGTTTTTGAATTTCCTCAATATGGCTATGCGGGCTTCTATAGTTTTTTATATAAATGGGTTCATCATCTTTAAGTCTTAATGTTTGTTTATAAAAATTATTTGTTGATATTGGTTCGGTTTCCAGTCCGAACACATCACTATACTGTGTGCATAATTCTGTTAATTGATTTTTAAATTGGTCTGGAAAATTTTTCTTTAGTTTTGAAAGTATTTGCTCGCTTCTATTTCCAGTGTCGGTATTATGAATGTCATAATCTTTTAGATTTTCATATTGTATTTTATTTACTTTGACCACTTGGTCGAAATTAGTTGTATTTAGAAGTCGAACGTATACATGTTTGGATGCTGCTATTGTATTTGCAACATAAATCCCACTGTGTATTTCTTGATTAGGAACAAATATGAAATCATTTACAACATTAATGTCTATTTTCCGAATAACTTGTGATCTGGCTGGCAGAAGAACTGTATTGTTGCCAGCGCTATATGTTATCGGAACATATATTGGATAATTTAAATTTTGGGGTCTAATTATAAACCAGTCTTCACTTGGTTTGAAATCTAGTTGACAATTGAATTTCTTTATAAAATCAATGCCTATTATTCCATCACATGGTATTGCAAAATTTGGGTTTACCAAATGAAATTCATGTGGAATAATATATTTTGTTGATTGGAGTTCTATTAAGGTTGTTCCTTGAGACTTTATCACACCTTGGCCTATGCCTTCGATGTTTATTATTTTTTCATTTTGAATTATGAAGTTATCAGAATTTACTTTCAAAAGTGAGATATCTGCACCAGTATCTATGAGAAGTGTTAGTTTATTTTCAGTTGAATGATTATAGAAAGTTACGAATATATTAAGACTATAATTGATGGAATGAACTTTTACATTTATTGGTTGTTTCCTAAAGGGTTCTGTTAGTTTTCCGACGTATTTTGCGCGATTCTCACACTGCTATTATTATTATTACCATGGTTGTAGTTTCCGCGGCCTCTCCCTTGATTTTGGCCTCGTCTACCTCCACGGTTATTGTAGTTATTATTATTGTTGTTATTGCTGCCTCGGTTGTAATTGTTGTGGTAGTTATTTCTTCCACGATTATAACCCCGGGCGCCTCTATTATAATTATTTGCACCTCGTCGATAATAGAGTACAGTGTTACTTTGACCTGTTATCTCTGTGCAACTGTTTACAAATTTGGAGATGGCATCATTCATGTTTGTGAATGTGCCTGCTTGCATGATAAGTTTTACCTTATCAATGGAGCAATTCTGTGTCATTGCTTTTACAGCTGTTGTAGTGCTGTATTTATTTGCTAAGGATTGGCTGAGACCTTCACTGATATAGGCACCTTCAAGGGCCTTTGTCAGTTTCTCCACCTCTTGGGTGTATTGGTTAGCCGTTTTATTTCTCTGTTGTAGATTCAGAAGTTTGGCAGATATCACTTCTACCGATTCTCCTTTTACTGCACTTGACAGTTGGGTAATGATTGCAGCAATCGTCTGCTCATTACTTATAAGGTTTCTTACATGGCCTTTAAGTTTAGTTTTTATTAGGCTTATTGCTGTCGTTTCATGTGTGCCCTTTAAGCTATCTAGTAGACCTAGAGCATCCAAAAAACTTTGTAGATTTTCTGGTTTACCATCAAACTCTGGTATCAGAGATGTGGCTAGCCTGATAAATTCTATCAACGTCTGTGCCATTTCAGAAATTGTTATTGGTTCAGATTTAAATTCAATTCGGTCGCTTCCTTCTAGCGTTTCAATGTCACTATCGGACTCAGCGCCGCTTGATTGAACAGATTCGTCTAGTTCTTTGAACTGGTCTGTGTTGAATTCAACCAATTGACTTAGACTTTCTGGTACATCTATCAGAATATGCCTTCTTTTTCTGATGTTATTTAATCTTGTGTTTAGGGATTTTATAACCCTTAAACATTTGTTATTATGTTCAGATGTGAGCCTATTTGCATATTTATTTACTAATGTAACTATATTATTATATTCACCTACTAATATCTCTATATGATTTTTCAGAGTTTCGGATTTTATTATTGCGTCTCTATTGATACATTTATAAAACTTATCGAACCTGAAACGAAATTCGTCTATTCGTATCGCTATTTCGCTCCATTCCATTCTTTTCGTAAGAAAAAAGTTTTTATTAAGCTTTCTTCTAATCCATATTATTAATTTTTTTTTTTTTTTATTTTCAATGAAACGTTTTGTTTGAAGGAGAAGAAAAAAAAATGAGATTTTCTATTTATGAGTTTTTCTCATTATTGTGATATTTATTTATTCTTCTAGAAAATCAAAAATAAAAAAATGTTTACGTTTAATGAAGATAAAAATTCTTCTGTCATTAAAAAAAAATGTTGCAGCTAAATATATATATATTCAGTAGCGGAGACGTGGAAATATTAGTTGTTAATAAATGTGGTTGGCTCACATATTTGTTTACAATATAAAAAAAAATTGTCCAACCGCATTGTTAGTAAAAAGCCTAACAGATATTAGTGTTTTTCAAGCAGCGGTTTCCCGCATCGGCTTGGGTTTAGAAATTAAAATTAAGGCAAATTGGGGCATTGGCATTTATTTATGCAGCCCGTTTGCGTTGTTTCGCACCTTGCATAATCTGGCTTTCGATGTCCTCAAGACGCTCTTTGTAGCGTTGTCGGGATGCCTCGTCTCTGGCCAACTGGGTCATTTCCTTGACCAGTCGGCGTTGCCTAAGTAGCTTTACCCTTTGTCCGGAGCGTTTGTGCTTCTTCGGTTCCTTCCTTTCCTGCCTGGCCCGGTACTCAGCTATTGTGAGTGGGCGTGGTCCATCTGCAGGATTTTGCTGCAGAGCTTCTTCCAACGTTGGCAAGTCCCTTTGCGTCGTGGGCTGTGCGGTTGAGAATTGTGGCTCTTCCGCCATCAATTATTATGTTTTTAGTTAATAATAATAACTTCTTGTAGCATAGAATTCTTCCTGCTACGGAATTACCGGAATCTTCGTATGGGTACAGACCGATGCGGTGTCCAGGATGATGCAGTATCCAATGGAGTGGGAAACAATGGAGCAGCTATCCGTGTGGCGCAGTTGACATTCGTGACAGCCGCATTGATGGCGTCCCAATCTCAGAGCTTGTCCTTGTGTTAAAGATGCCGTCCAAGGGATGTCCTGAGAACCAAGAGGGTGTCCTGGTAGAGTCCTAGTAGGGTCCTAGTGATGTCCTAGTAGGGTCCTAGTGATGTCCTAGTAGGGTCCTTCGGGTCCTGTCACGGTCGCCATGTAAGATCAATAACCTCTACTTTGGGGTTTTAGGTTCTTTGGGTTTTATTTAGAGTTTGGAAGCAGCGAAGGTGCCGCTTCCAAGGTTCACTTAACTCTGATTTAACATTATTACTTAAGTTCTAACTAAGCCTCGGTATGATCGCTGCGCTGCCCACTGTTGCTAAGCAGCGAGGAACTGTTATGTTTATTCTATATTATGCTTCTATATGTTTATTACATATATTATGCTCTCTTAAGTTAAAGCGGTATATGCAAAGAGGGTATATGCATACACTTGCACTTTCTGTGCCGATCGAAAGTAAGTACTCTTGGTACAGTAGCTATTCAATATGTATGCATACTACAGTTCAATATGCTACAACAAAATACTTATCTATAACACCGTGATCAAGCCAATATAGAAATACGGCTCTGAACTTTGGGGAAATGCCAGTCGTAGTAACATCGAAGTTATTCAAAGAGTTCAGTCTAAGACTCTTCACTGGTGCTCCTTGGTATATAAGGAACGAAAACATTCATCGAGATTTAAATATCAACACCGTTTCTGACGAAATTTTCCATCAAAAAGCAAAACACCAAGCTAAATTAACATTTCATCCAAATCCTCTTGCACGCTCGCTAACCAGAACTTCCAGTTGGAGTAGACTTCAACGTGCCGATCATCCACTCGCTCAGTTCCGATATAATTAGAGCCGTGCTTAAAACTAAACCCATCGCTAAAAAATGGATTTTAGTTATAATATTAGTCTAAGATTTTAAAACATGTTGTTAGTCTCTATTACGAAGAGAAGATCCAGCAAATAAAATAAAATTGAAAAAAAAAAAATCTGAGCCTCAATCCGGTCAAATCAGTTGCATACATTAGATACTGCGATAAAAGCGCCAGTATGTCGTCAAAAGAGAGCGAGTACATGAGCATGAGCGACGATCGCAAACGCGCTACGGAAGGGAAGTTGGAAAAGGAGAGAATCAACAGAAAAGAAGTGAACTGGAAATACAAACTGAAGAAGAAATGAGTAACGAGAGTCTTCAACAAATAATTCAGTTACTAAGCTGAAAATTCAAGCGGACGAAGCCGCTGACAGAGAACGAAATAGAACAACAATTTCAGCTGAAAATTTTGCGAATGTGGTTCCATATTATGACGGAGAGACTATTCCTGTGGACAAGTGGTTCAATAATTTTGAACAAAATGCAGAGGCGTTTGACTTGAGCGAGCAACAGAAATACGTACAAGCACGTGGAAAGATAACAAAGCTGGCAAAGCTGTTCTTAGATTCGGAAGTTGTTAGTACGTTTGAGCAATTGACTAAAGAATTATTAACTAAAGAATTTAGGCGTACAATGAGAAGTGCTGATTTACATGCCAAACTGGGAGAGCGAAAGAAGAAGAGAGATGAGAGCTTTCAAGAGTATATTTTGATTATGGAAAACATAGCAGCACAGGGAACGATCAACGAAGAGTCCCTTATTGGATACATTGTGGACGGGTTAGATATACCAGTGAATTCAAATTTTACCTGTACAGCTGCAAAGAATTTCACGAGCTTAAAGACAAATTCGAGATATACCGACGCAAGTGCATGCCCAATCATATCAAGTCGGACAGTGGGGACAAAAAAAAACACATACAATGCCAGCCACCGAAATGCTCGTTGCTTTAATTGCGGGTCAGCTGAGTACCTGAGAAAGGATTGCAAGACAGATACAAAATGCTTTAAGTGTGAAGGCGTGGGACATTTTGTAAGGGAGTGTCCACAAGTATCCATATCTGTGCAGGTGGTTCTGTTTTCAAAACGACATAAATCTATAAACGTGAACGAACTTGAAATAAATTGTCTGGGGGACACTGGAGTGGATGTGTCAATCGTTTGCAACTCAGTTTTTAAGAAACTGACCGACGTGAAACTGGAAAAATGGTTCACTGTACTGCGAGGCCTAGGAAATGTAAAAACAATGGGTTCATTTACGGGAGCCGTGTGCGTCGATGGAGCTTATGTTTTTTTTTTTATATATATATATTTAAGTGTAGAATCCGTACATCAAAATATTGTACCTTAACATACACAGGGTACAGAAATATTCTTAAAAATTGCCAAACACTATATCAACATAAATGAAGTTGGAACATAATTGAAAAGTTTTTACTGTTGTCCAATTGTCTTGGCGAAGCCTTGCCGTTTGAGTCGTCTCAAAGGTCGAGCGGGGATAAGACGTCTTGCAAGGAGACTCCTGTGTCTCTGTAGTCTGTCGCTATATCGACTTGTGTGTCTTCCAATTTGTTCCTCAACTGTGTGAAGATTGAGATCTTTATGAAGTGTGGAGTTACGTATATACCAGGGACAGTTGGTTATTTGTCGTAGTGCGCGATTTTGCATCACCTGGATCTGGATCCCATATAACCATATCGGTACGATGCAGTGCGCATACACAGCTCTTTTGCACCTCAGCGAAAGAGTGCTCCTTCTATTCATAAGCCACCTCAGCTGTTGTGATCTGTGACCACATTTCTTTACTGTGTTTTTGAGATGCGGCCCAAAGGTGAGACGTTTATCCAGGGTGATACCTAGGTATGTTTCTTGCTGCGGCTGATTCAGGGTAACTCCTTCTAGTCGGATTGGAGGGGTGTTCTGGATGAGCGTTTTCAGTGTGAAGCATGGATTTGATGTTTTCAGAGGGTTTATTTTTAGGTTCCACTTTTTACACCAGGCTGCCAGAGCATTAATATATTCTTGTAGTCCGTTAGCTGCCTCTCTGCTGTCCCTAGAGTTATATACAACTGCGATGTCATCGGCATAGGTTGCCATAAGAACCTTGTTCGGTGCTTCCATGTGTATGAAACTCGGGCAGGGAATATCAGCAGTGTACAAGGAGTATAGTAGCGGTCCGAGAACACAGAGGAGTAGTTATTTCTCACCTTGATTTTAAATTCTCGTCCTTCCAGATATGCCTTTAGAATGCAGAAGTAGGGCGCAGGTAGTAGGGTCTTTATCTTGAATAACAATCCAACATGCCATACTTTGTCGAAGGCTTGTTGGATATCTATAAAGACAGCGTTGGAGTACTCGCAGTCGTCAAAAGCCTGTAATATGTGTTTCACCAGTCTGTGGACCTGTTCTATAGTGCCGTGTCCCTTTCGAAATCCGAATTGATGATCCGGCAAGATATTACCTTGTCTAATAATGTCGTTGATCCGATTGGCAATAAGTCTCTCCCATAATTTAGAAAGGGAGGGTAAGAGGTACGACTCAGGATCGACTCAGGATCAGTTTCTGGTTTCCCAGGCTTGTGGATCATCAAAATAACAGCCAGTTTCCACTGTCTTGGGAACACTTGGACCCTTAAAATAGCATTGAAGATTAGTGCTATATAGATTATCGCTTTAAGAGGTAAAACCTTTAGCGTGGCATGGCAAATCTTGTCAATACCTGGAGCTTTATGTTAGTATTTTGATTATTTCGGATATTTCTTCTATCCTTATTGGCTTAATAGGCCAAGACATCTGCAATGGCATTTGTAGGTACTGGTGAGTCTCTCTTATTTCCTCTATAGTGGCGAAGTCATAAGGAGTGAAGCGATCCTCTAGGTGGTAGCCGAATGCATTAGCCTGTTCCACTTCAGTTTTTGCAGTTTCCCCACCTGGACAACGTACGGGTACCCATCGAAGTGGTTGTCGTTTAAGCGCTTTTGTGCACTTCCACAGCGAATAGTTTGCATCAACGGTGTAGTCCATGGAAGATAATTTTTGTTCAAAGAAATCATTTCTGAGTTCCTTTAATATGATTTTGAGTTGCTTTGCTGCTCGGTTCCACAAGATTCTGTCCCAAGGATCCTGAGTTCGAATTGCTCTTCTTCGAAGACGTCTTTTAGTTCTGATAAGTTCTCTGGCCTCTCTTGTTAGTATAATACCATAACTTGTGGGGCATGTCTCAGGCTCAGCCGGTGTAGAAGCAGAAGCAGCTCTATGTATATTTTGTGTTAGAATGTCTACTTCGTTCTCGATGTCTTCCTTAGAGCTTAGAACCGTATTTAACTGAAAAGAGTTTTCCAAATGTTGTCTGAAAACCATAAGATCAGTTCGGCTGTTTATTAACCGAGAGCTTGGCCTAACATAGGCACCTTTTGTTTGTAGAGTAGCAACAAGGGCTACATGATCGGAGTCTAGATCCCAGTTTTCGCAAATACTTGTTCTGTCTAAGTTTATCCCATGGTACACAGCAAAATCAATGCAGGTAGGTGTGTGACTGGTCACATGTGGGTATCTAGTTGGCGAACCTGTTGCAAGGATATAAGCGCTTCTGGCGGAAATGGCTTCTGCTAGTTCTCTGGGTGAATTGTACGTATCACCCCACAGCCAATGTCGGGCGTTCCAGTCCCCAACTAAATACCTTTGGCCACAAGAGACAAGTATGTCACTGAAGTGCCTTTCTTCAATTCTATTTGTTGGTGGACAGTATATCGCGCTAAATTCCATACCTCCCAGCCCGGTGGAGACCTTAACTGAAGACATCTGAATAGTTCTCGTTTCAATAACTCTTTGCGGGAAATGACGAAGAGATCTCCTCACCAGTACTGCTGCTCCTCCCATTCCGTGATTATGTCTTGAAGGTTTGTATGCGGGATAAAAGCTATACCCATGTATCTTAACTGTATTCCCTGAGTCTGATCTCGTTTAGAAGAAGAATGTCAACGCAGTTGTTGTGAGCGAAGATTTCAACTTCCCTGGCTTTACGTGAAATGCCATTTACATTCCAGATAAGAATCTTCAGAGGGTTCATTGCGATGGTAAAGCGTTACTACGGAGTTGGAGAGCCGATGTATCCCCAGTCCGTTGTGTCATTATATTGGCCATTACAAAAACCACTTTTTCCAGCCGTTCAAGTCGTTGACTATTCAGCTTGTTTTGTTGCTGTTGCTCCTGTTGCTGCTGCTGTAGCCACGATAGGAATTGCTGCTGTTGTTGTTGTTGAACCTGTTGCTGCCAATTCATAAATTGTTCCTGCTGCTGTGCCAATATTGACTGAACGTCAAGCTGGTGTGGCTGTTCAATATTAAATCCCTTTAATTGTACATTATGTAAACGAGGCTGGGCTGTTGTATTGCCATTTCTTGCAATATCTGCGTAGGACAAGCTCCCAGTATGGGCTTTGTTATTGCTAGCTATTGCATGCTGCTTAGTTGCATGCTGCTGTTTTTGCTGGGGTTGTTGCTGGTTTGTTGCTCTTTTATCTAATCTGAATTGCTTAGGTTGTTGCTTCTTTACAGTGCCTGTTGATCGTCGAAGATACTCCTGGTACCACTGGCAACCTTTGTCACTTGCCGTGTGATTTCCTCCAAAGTGTACACAGGTAGGCTGTTGATCATTGGGAAGCGTGCATAATTTGATTAAGTGATTTTCGCCACAGCGAGCACAATTGGGATGACGACGACAGTATTTAGCTGTGTGGCCGTATCCCTGACAACGTATGCATTGAGCAATTTCCGATGATTTACGCATTCTTTCTATCCGCACTTTCTGTCGGCATATTGTATTAATATTATATATGTCATTAATTTTTGCACATGGCTTTATATTAATGAAGAATATATTAAGTTTTTCTTCTCTATTACTCCTGGATCTTGGGTTATGTACTTGTAAAACATCAAACCCATATGTTTTAAAGTTGGCAATAATTTCGTGGTTTAAGGTGCTATGGTGGAGGCCCTTAACTACTATTCTGTAAGGCTTCTCTTCCTTCATTTGGTACGTATGGAATTCAATTCCCGAACTATCCAAAATATTAACAATGGCTCTATAAGTAGCAGCGTCTTTGGGAAATATTCTCACTGTTTCCCCTTGATTGACTTTAACTGTTAAATTATCTAGACTAGTGACTTCCGTAAGAAGCTCAAAGAGATCATTAAGGTTGGTAAGGCTTAGCACTATTTGCGGTGGTTTTGATTGTTTGTAAGAATTCTGCTTATCAGTATTCTGTTGTGGGCTGTTGGATGTCTCATTTGGTACACAGTCATCATTGGTGGCAGCGGCGTCATTACAAACTTGTGGAATTTCTATACCATCACTGGTTTCGTCCAATTCCATGTCTAGCATGGCAAACCTGTTGTTTGAGTTTGCCTTCCTAATTGTGACTGAATATGGCTCCAGATTCGCGCCTTTGACCGCTCTTTTGGATCTAAGGTTGGGTAATAAATTTGTCTTCCTCTTCCTCTCACTCGTCAAAATTTTTTGCGCATCACACAATTTAGTAGCAGCTCTTTCTCTAGAGCTCGGCCCTCCTATTGCTGTAGTTGTTGTAGTTGTGGTATTGCAAGAAGGACTTGTAAATGTTGTCGTCTTAGTTATTGTGCTTTGGTTAACAGATTCAGTGCATGAAAAGCGTCGATTATTTAATAAGTCCGTCCTGAGCTCCAGTGGAGATTTACCAGCTACTTGCCACATTTCTTCATAATTAATCGGCTTGTTACTAAGCTGAGAGTTAGAAGTTTTGTTGTTCGTATCCATTTTACAGTTATTAATCCAGTCCAGTCCAGTGCTTATTGCCCCTCTTTGCGGCTGCTTGCGGGATGAGGGGCCCAATGGGCAGTGAATGCAAGCTTATCACACCTCTCCCACTATTGTTTGTTGTTGTCCAAATGCCGATTCTGCAAGGCAGAGTCCAAAGTTAAGAATGCGTACCGTTTTGCACAGCAGCAAAATAGATAAGCTTTTTGTTAAATTAGACTGTTATTTTAATTTTCTCGTGCACGTGATCTCCAGTGTGACAGCTATCACAACGACTGGAGCTTAGGTAGAACAAAAACTTGTTGTTGTTCCGGATAAAAATATTGAAGATGACGCTCTGCTTGGTTTTGACTTCGCATCCAAGTTAGGTGTCACATTGGACGAGGAGGGATTCACTTTCACCAAGTCGTAAGCGCGACCAAATGGGCATAATGAGATAAGTATATACAATATTGTCAAGAACGAAAATAACTTAGGTGTAACAAATCAAGCCGATAATTTAGCCGTTGGTCGACAATTACAATCCAGCTGAATCTCCAATCGAGTGTCCTGTACAAATGAGGATCGTACCGGACGAACAAATAAAACCATTTCGTCACCAACCCAGTCGGTGTTCAGCTATGGAAGCGGCCGCCATAAAAGAACAAGTGGATGATTGGCTTAAGAATGAAATATTACGGAAGTCAACGTCAAATTTCGCAAATCGAGTGGTCAGAAGAAGAAAGACGGAACAAACAGAATTTGTATTGATTTCCGTCAGCCGAACAGGATGGTACTCAGAGACAGTTTGTTCCCCTTATTGATCAAGTACTAGAAAATCTGCAAACTGCAAAAATTCACTGTCATGGATCTCGAGAACAGCTTTTTACATGTACAGATCGCAGAGTCTAGTCGTCGTTACACTGCTTTTATCACCAAAGAGGGTTTATTTGAGTCTTGTAAAGCACCGTTTGGATTTTGCAACTCACCTGTCGTGTTTAACCGTTTTGTCAATGCCATTTTTCAAAACCTGATACAATAAGATTTCATGCAGATCTACGTCGACGATATAATCATATTCACTCAAACAAACGAGGAGGGCATAGTCAAGCTAAAGAAAGTCCTGGCGAAGCAGCTAAATATGGATTGCGCATTAAGTGGAAAAATTGCTTTTTGAGTCACACAGAGGAGGACGGCAAAATCTCTCCAGGAAAGGAAAAAAACAGTTTGCTCGACCCAAGAATATTAAAGATGTCCAATCGTTCTTAGGATTGAAGGGATTTTTTCGGAAATTTAAACGAGGGTATGCAGTAATAGCCCGACCGCTAACAAATTTGTTAAAGAAAGACACCGAGTTTAAATTCGAAGCCGAACAAATGAGCGCAATGAACCAGATGAAGGATGTCAAATGAACCTGTCCTGCAGTTAAATAACAGGGAAGCACCAACCGAACTACATACTGATGCTTCTATGAATGGGTTTGGTGTCATATTAATGCAGAGATCCGAAGGCGAACTTCATTCAGTTGTATATTGGAGCAAAAAAACCTTAGCAGCAGATTTAAAGCGCCACAGTTATATTCTAGAAGTTAAAGCTGCGTATTTATCTGTCATGAAGTTTTGCCATTACCTACTGGGAGTCAAGTTCAAGTTGCTCGCCGATTGCGCAGCGTTTTCTTAGACGGTGAAGAAGAAGAATGTACCCAGAGAAGTAGCTGAATGGACTATATCTCAGCAGGTCTCAAAAGTCTCAAGTCGCAACCCTACAAGGACTCCCAGTTAAAAGGAGGATTACTTTTCAAAGTTGTGGATGATAACGAGGTCATAGTCGCTTCATAATAAAGGAAGCACATGATATTGGCCATTTTTCCCTGTAGAAAACTATGCATTCCATGCAGCAACATTTTTGGATTCCGCATATGGAGAAAAAAGTCGGTTAAATCATCAGAAACTGCGTGAAATGTATTCTGATGAACAAGAGGGTTGGAAAGAAAGAAGGTCTGCTGTATTGTATTGGAAAGGGAGATAAGACACTGCATACTCATCATGTTGATAATCTCGGACCAATGGATGTAACTTCTAAGCAGTATCGGTAGATGCCGTAGATGCATTTACAAAGTTTGTGTGGTTATTCCCAACCAAAAGCACTGGAAGCGACGAGGTCGTGAAGAAGTTGCACGAATGGTCAGCTGTCTTTGGCCACCCAGTTCGTCTCATAAGCAATAGAGGAGTCGCGTTTACGTCAAATCAATTCCAAGAGCATATAATGAGAAATGGAATTGAGCATGTGTAGACTACAACAGGAGTTGCAAGAGGAAACGAACAAATTAAACGTATAAACAGATGCATAATTTCAATGATACCAAATTGTCCGCTGAAGATCCATCCAAGTGGTATAAGTTTGCGGTGCAAGTTCAAGGAGCTATAAAAATCGTATGTCCACTGCTCCACAAAGAAGACTCCGTTCCAGTTACTATTTGGAGTACAAATGCAAAACAAAGTTAGCGATAATTTGTTGTCGTTGCTGGAGGAAGAAATAGCCAATGGTTTCGATCAAGTAAGAAACCAGATGAGAATAGAGGCACGAAGATAAATTCAAGAAGCCCAAAAAACATACAAGAGGAACTCCGACAAGAACCGAGTCATGGAAAGGATCTACAAAGAAGGTAACCTGATTGCTATTAAGCGAACCCAATTTGTGCCTGGGAAAAAATTGGCCAGTTCGTTCATCGGTCCATAGTAACCACAGTAACACAGTAAACACAGTAACCAAAGTGAAGCGAAATGGGCGTTATGCAAAAGAAGGTAGCATTCTTTAAAGGACCAGCTCTAACTTCTACCAGCGTTGATAACAGGAAGCTTTGGAAGTATGTAGTGGAAAACGAATGTGCTGCGTCATGTGGGTCAGACTCAGAATATTAGGATGGTCGAATGTAAAGTAGAGTTGGCATCGATAGTGATCAACATGCCTGCTAAGCGATAGTATACGATATTAGGGAAGTATGATCACCAGAATAAATGAAGAGAAAGAAGGAGTGTGGAAAAAAAGCTAGCGAGTGCAAGACGTTGGAAGATTTGGATCGTGGGATCGTGAAGTCGTCAAGTTGTCAAGTGGTAAAAGAAGTCATCGAGGGATCCGAGCATAGAAGTTGGTGCGTCGGAGGGTCAATCGTCGACAAGTCGTTAAGTAGTCAAGTCGTCAAGTTGCAGCCATTGTCAGTAGACTCAAGATGTCGCTGTTCCATTTATTTGTAATAAAGCAATTCTTGTTATATCTATCATATCTATATTAATAAACTGACTATAATGTCTTACATACATATTGCTTATAGGCAACGCACTCTTATACGCACTCCTCATTATACTTATACTATACATTATACTATATATGTCTAAGATTGATTACGAGTTGTTACCATCGTGCTCAGCAGTTAGTTCTGCTCGTAACTGGGCCATGCACAAGACAGACTGGACTACATCATGCTACTTTCTAAATAATTGGTCCTTTCTTTGAGTTTTCCTCTCTTGCCCTACGATTAGACCTTATTGAGAGGTAGAGTCTCTCTTAATATTCTCCATCGCCTGGCTGCGAAAAAATTCATAGAACACACACATTTCTTATTTCTTGCTCTAATACTGCGACTCCTCCAAATACGCACAGTGTCGCAACACACTATTAAATTTGTTCTGCCGCATATACCATACATATTTGTAAGCGCCTTGCATGTTGTAACATTCAGTTAAGTCAGTCGTGGTTGAACGATCAGTACAAGAACACGATATAATAAATTCATTATTCATTAATTCATAAATTTAAATTAATAATCATATAAATACCAATAGTAATTATTTAAATCTAAGTAATTTTAATATTAAAAAAGAAAAGTCACATTTTTGAATATTTAAATACAGTATTTTTTTTTGGGTTTTTTTAACTGACAATATCCATCTGAGCATATAAGAGTTTGTATACGAGTTTTTGTTTGTTTACGTGATCCGCTGTGAGCTTTCAAAGTAAACATATGTTTCAGCGCGTGGTCTGCAAATATTTGGCGTAACGGTTTCGTGTTTGTTTATTGATCTTTAATTGAAACAAAGTAAAACAAATTGATTCAACGACTTCTGTTAACTTTAGGAAAAGGTATGTTCTATATAAAAAAAAAATGTGTTTGTGACCCGTATTTTTATGTTTAGTAAAAAAAAGTGTTCGACGTTTGTTATTTTACCAGGTATGGCATTATGCTTGATACTAGTGTAACGAGCAGGTTCTTGTCAAGGAAGAACAGCGATAGTTACTCGGTGTTCTATTGATACCGATTTAGATATAAGAAGAAGAGAAAAGAAAAAAAGGGCACGAGCGAACGGGGAGCACGCCAAGTTTTTGTAGAACGATAATTAAAATTAGTTTCTTAATGTCATATTCATAATCATTCCAATAAAAGATTACTCCACCACTCGAAAAAGCCATCCCGTTACAGTTCAGAAGTGGGATAATTCGAGTTGGCAATGCTTATGAGGCAGTAACAGAGATACACGAAAAAGCAGAAGCGGCAGAGGAATCTTCAGCGTGGGAAGTTTGTAATGGGATAGGTGTTCCCAAAGGTCTAGGTGACAGAAATTACAAATTACGGATAAGGCATCCTTTTCTACGTGGCTGATGGATTCAAAGAGGACTACTTAGGAATCTGGAGGTGTACATGCAAAAAGCTTGTGTGTTGTGAAATTCACGAGAATTGTGGCGAAATAGCGATCTCGCTTGCAGACGGGCATACAGAGGAGCTCGTGGGTGCAAGATTGTGCGTGCAAACGATTGTGGTTGTGCGTACATAGGAAACCAGGCAAGGTTTTCAAAGAGTGGCGATCATTTTTGGAGAAGATGGTCAAGATATCGGAGCTAAAGGCAGACCAGTTGCGGTATCTGCTGAGAGAGAGGAACTTGGGAGTTGCAGGCTCCAGAGCGGAACTAGTTCAGAGATTAGTGGAACACGAAAATTCAGAAGACGTGGATTTGCCACAAGCAGCTGGAAATATGAGCCAAAATGAGGAATCATTCGCAGCACAGGCGGCTGCGATGGCACAGCTACAAGAACAGATGACGACACTGACAAGCCTGATGGCCCAGTTTGTCAACAATATGCCAGCAGCTAATCAACAACAGCAGCAGCATCAAAGTGAAGATCAGATTGATATAGATGAGTTTATTTACCGTAACCATGGAGATCAAGCGGCGATCAGCCATGGTAGACAAGCGTCAGTTAAGGAAATTGCGGATACCTTACCAGACTGTGACCCCAGAGATAAGAATTCGATCTCAGTGAACCAGTTCATCGATCGTGTCAACAAAGTGGTAGATGCGTATCAATGGGACGGAAAATTTGTACTTCTTGCCATATACACAAAGCTGAAGGGTCCCGCCAAAATGTGGCTTGATTCTTCGCAAGTTTTACACACAACATGAAACAGTTTTGCAGCAGCAATCCGAGAAGAATTCGGATCAGAGCTGGACGAGGCAGAAATTCATTTCAACATGGCGAATGCAACCAGACGATCGAAGGAAACCGTAAAGGAGTATTGTTTCCGTATGTCAGCACTTGGAGTGCGATTCAAGCTTAGTGAAGCAGCAGTCATCCGATATGTTCGAGCGGGCCTACAGCACAAAGAGTTGCAACACAGTATTGCAGCCATTAATTTTTCGACTATGAAGGAGTTTCGCGACGCTGCCGAGTCATATTTTATAAATAGAGGCAGGCCAACAAGAAAGAGTTCGTACCCAAATCCAGTAGTTTTGAGGTAAAGCTGGAAAATGAGATGAAGCAATCAAAGCTAAGAGAACCTAAAGCATGCTTTAACTGCGGAGATGTCGGGCATTTTGCAAATTCATGCCCAAAGGAAAGGAAGAAGACGCGTTGCTCCAAATGTAATAAGTTTCATGCCACAGATGAGATTTGCCAAGCCGCACAGGTGATGCGTTTGGGCGCATCCAATCAGGACAAGCTGTTTACAAGAAAAATCTACATCAACACGAAAGATTATACCGCTTTCATTGACACTGGAAGCCAAGCCAGTTTAATTCGCCAATCAATTGCGGACGAGATCGACGCAGATCGACAGGAGTGCTACCTGAAAATCGTGGGCTAATGTGGAGGCTCACGTATCCTTACCAAAGCTATGGTTGTGGACATCGAAATCGCTGGAAAAATGGTTACAGCCAAAGTTTACATCGCAGGCGACAATCTGTTGCAGGAAGATTTGTTGTTGGGACAAGATGTCATTACATGCGCCGAGTTATTATTGAAATGCGAACCAAGCGAGACAGAAGTCAAGAGAGCAGTTCATCAGCCGGTAACAAGTTCAACCGAGAGTATTTTTAAAAACCATGTTAATTTTCAGAACACAGACGAAAGGAGCAAAGTATGCAATCTGCTTGAGAAGTTTGCCGACGTTTTCTCCACAGGATTGGAAGGCCTAGGCAAGACAAACGTCGTCCACGCACAAATTGCTGTTGAAAGTGGCCAAGTAGTCTCCCAAGCGCCATATCGAGTTTCCGAGTCAAAGAAGGAAGTTGTCGCTAAGATGGTCGACGAACTATTGGAACGAGACATTATTCTACATCCACGTCAGAGTACGCCAGCGCAGTGGTGCTCATCAAGAAGCCGAACGGTAGTGATCGACTTTGCATCGATTACCGCCGCCTGAACAAGCTCATCAGAAAGGAAAACTTCCCAATACCGAATATTGAGGAAAGGCTGCAGCAAGCGAAGCGCTTCGCATATTTTTCATCCCTTGACATGAATAGCGACTATTATCAGATCAAAATGGATTCAGAAAGCAGAAAGCTCACCTCATTTATCACAACGGATGGATTGTTTGAGTTTAAACGTCTTCCGTTTGGGCTGAAGAATGCACCTGCTGCATTCAATCGACTCATGGCAGAGTTTCAAAAGCGTGTGAAGAAAGGCGACATGATGCATTACATGGACGATATCCTCATTGGCAGCCAAACGTTTAATGAAATGTATGAAAAACTTGAGAGAATTTTACAAGTGTTACGAGACTGCGGATTAACTTTGAATCAAGATAAGTGTGAGTTGTACAAACAGTCAATCACATTTCTAGGTCACCAAATACACACAGATGGAATCAGCCGGAGAAGTCAAAACTAAAGCCATTGCAGAATTTGTAAAGCCAAAGAATATCACCGAAGTTCGACAGTTTTTGGGTGTCACGGGATATTTCCGGAAATTCGTACCCGGATACGCAATAATATCAGAGCCATTGCGAAATCTTTTGCGCAAGGACCAAAACTTCAAATGGAAACAGCCACAAGAAGATGCTTTTGAAAAGTTAAACTTATGCCTTACGTCAAAGCCTGTTGTGACTAGCTACCGCCTAGATGCCGAACATGAAATACATACGGATGCAAGTGCCATTGGGTTAGCGGGAGTTTTTATGCAGAAAGATGAAGATCAACTGAAGCCAATCGCGTACTATAGCCGAGCCACTTCCAACCCAGAGAAAAATTACCATAGTTACGAGCTAGAAGCTTTAGCCGTCGTCGAGTCATTAGAACGATTCAAATACTATAATTATGGAAAAATGGTTAAGGTTATCACTGATTGTAACGCTTTGAAAACAGCAATGATAAAACGAGAGCTGATACCACGAATTGCAAGATGGTGGTTACGAATCCAAGAGTTTGACATCGATATTGTTCATCGAGCAGGAACACAGATGTGCCACGTTGACGCGCTAAGTAGAGCGCCAGTTGAAAAAGAACATGAGATGGAGACAGCATCCCTGAAGATCTCTAAAACAATCATTGATGAAGCTGACTGGTTGTTTGCCATACAACTATAAGACGAGAAAATTCAGAAAATTGTTGCATATATGAAAGCCGAGAAGAAATCTGAAAACGAAGAGTACGTGATTGAGCAAGATCGCCTGTTTCCAAAATATAACAGCAAGATGCTATGGGTTGTGCCGAAGCAGCTGAGATTCCATATTCTCCTCGAATGTCACGACAAAGCCGGACACATGAGCACAGATAAAACCATCAGTCGGATTTTGAATCTGTTTTGGTTTCCCCGAATGCGTAATTTTGTAAAAGGCTACATTAAGTCCTGTGTCAGCTGCGCAATGTATAAAGCGCCAGGAAGACGCCAAGAAGGTCAGTATCATTACGATGACATCAAGCCGATACCCTTTTCAACCGTTCACATGGATCACCTGGGACCGTTTCCGAAGAGTTCAAAGCGAAATGAACATATTCTAGTCCTTGTCGACGCCGAAGTTCACCATAGTTCGAGCAGTGAAAAGTACAGCAACAAAGCACGTCCTAGATACCCTGCAAGAAGTCACAAGCTACGTTGGAATGCCAGATCGTATCGTTACCGATCGAGGGACCGCATTCACCTCAAAAGATTTTGAGAAATATTGTAAATTAAATAATGTGAAGCACATACTCAACGCCGTGAGAACACCAAGAGCCAATGGTCATGCAGAACGGACAAATCGAATTATTTTGTCAATGCTTTTGCCTTCAAATGAAAACGAGAAACGTTGGGACGAGATGCTGCGATCAATCCAGTGGAGCATCAATACCATGGTAAATAGCACTACTAAATGCTCCCCATTCCAGCTTCTATATGGTTATGAGCCCCGAGATGTCCTAAAGAACACGCTGACGCACGTGATCCAAAATCAAGAGCTAGGCATTATGACTGATGCCGAATTGGAGAAGCTCCTAGCTGATGCTGCGACTACAGTTAACGACCACCGAGCTGCTGCCAAGCAGAGATACGATGCCATCCATTCCAAGCCAACTGTCTATATTCCTGGAGACATTGTCTTGGTCGAGAACGAGCCGTTCAGCACGGGCACGTCGCGCAAACTAGAGCCGCGATACAAAGGTCCTTTTATTGTATCCAAAGTGCTGCCCAACGACCGATATCTAGTTGAAGATATCCCGCATGCACACAGAAAGCAGAGACACTATAAATCAGTGTATTCATCAGATAAGATGAAACGCTGGTGCAAACTTCCACCCGACGAGTCAGATGAAAACAACGACGTAAAAGACGACCCAGACGAGTAATCTCGCGAGGACGCTGCGATTGTCAGGAGAGGCCGAATGTAACGAGCAGCTTCTTGTCAAGGAAGAACAGCGATAGTTACTCGGTGTTCTATCGATACCGATTTAGATATAAGAAGAAGAGAAGAGAAAAAAAGGGCACGAGCGAACGGGGAGCACGCCAAGTTTTTGTAGAACGATAATTAAAATTAGTTTCTTAATGTCATATTCATAATCATTCCAATAAAAGATTACTCCACCACTTGAAAGAGCCATCCCGTTACAGTAGCATATTTGTACTATAACTAACCTTGTTCACTCTTGTTCAAGCTGATTTTAGCATTTATGTAACGTGTGAGTCTTTGTGTCGTTAATTTTTTTAGAACTATATAAAACTTCGACCAACTGTAAAGTCTGTTGCTCTTTTTAGGTGAAATGTTAGCCCCAAAGCTTGTGCTTTATTCGACTTGGCTTAGCGAAAATGATCACGCAAAGAGAGCTCTCGTTTTAAAAGAATTGGTATTTGGTACAATTTTAAAGAATCGCCAGCTTTCTGAAATGGAATCTGAAAAGATTACTAGGAAATTAACTAGTTTTATGAGCCGACTTACAGAAAAATGGAAATCATGTCAATACAACAGAACTTATTTCGAGAACAAAAAAACCAGAAATGGCTTGATAAGCCACTGTTAATATACAATGTACCATCAAATTCAGATCTGGGTCGGCCCAAGATGGATTTTGGTGACCTGTGTCACAAAGTTCAAGCCAGAAAAGTGTGTAAATTTGTGAAGGAAACCACATGTGATGAATTAATGGTGGCAGCGAGCTCCAGCCTATACAAATCGGAATTGCGAAGCGCTTCAAAAGTTGTTTGTGCATTGAATGCAGACAATACTGCTGGAAAAAAAATTAAAAGGTCACTGGACACACATGTGAAGTTACCTAGTCCTTACTCACCAGAAGAAGCCCTGGCTCTGTATATAGATCTAGGCCTCACTAAACACAAATATAAGCTAATGCGATGTAGTGCTAAACAAAGAGATGTTGATGTATCCAAGTTACCAGAAGTTGCATTCAGCAAAGGTTATGTGCTACCCAAATAAGATGAAATATTCTGACTATTCAGGGGAAAAAACACTGCAGAGCTTAATCGATCATACTGTTAGTCGAATTATACAGGTGCACTCCCTGATTTTTGAAAATTAATTTGCGGAAAACAATAATCGCATAAGTTAAACCGCAATACATAAATGGGGCTGTGATGGAAGCAGTGGACACGCAACCTATCGCCAAAAGTTTCAAAATGGTGAAACTGAAATGCTAGATCAACACCTTTTTGCAGTTTGTCTTGTACCATTACAAGTTCAGCTTGGATCAAAGATTTTGTGGAAAAATGCGCGATCTTCATCAACACGCTATTGTAGGCCTTTGAAACTGATTTGCGAAAAGGAAACTATAGAATTGATTTGATCAGAGTCGGATATAGTAAATAGACAAATACTGGACATTCAACCAACAATTACACCCTTATTTACAATTTCCCACGAATTTCATATGACCATGCTAGATGGCAAAACATTTAGCGCTCTTGCTGAAGCATTTGCTCAGACATGTGGAACTTTTTTTGGTATAACACTGGTAGAACACTACCAAAAAATATGAATAATATTAGATTGGTAAAATGCTCCAATTGATTCAGATCTTTTGAAATATGGACTATCAACTCTGCATGCATGGATACGGTTTTTTGAGTGTATCTTACATATTGCTTACAGACTGCCAATAGAAAAATGGCAAGTTCGTAACGAAGACAAGGACAAGGTAGAAGCAACCGAGTTTGGTGGCTGGCATTACTGGAGTTTGTGAAGAACTCATATACCGATTCAGTGTGATCTTAAAGGTGATGGCTAGCGGACACCAAGTCAATACAAATTTATTCAACTCATATTTAAACGAAACAGCTGAAATCTTTGTAGAAAAATATCCTTGGTTTTATATGCCGTCATCTGTGCACAAAGTTTTAATACACGGAGCAGACATCATCAATAGTGTTGCACTTCCTATTGGTATAATGCCTGAAGAAGAACTTGAAGCCAGGAACAAAGATTTCAGAAACACTCGACTAAACCATTCCCGTAAGGACAAAAGGTGTAATACAATAGAGGATGTTATGAAAGGCTTACTTGTTTCATCGGATCCGTATATAACGGCTATATCGAAAACTTCTAACACTAGTTGCAAAGAATTCAATTTTGATAAAAACGTGGCTGGGCTTTTGATTAATTTCGAAAACAGTTTTAATAAATCAGATTCGTCAGATTCATACGATTCCGATTAATTTCTGATGAGAAATATATAACAAATTTATCAAAAGTCGAAACTATAAATTTTCAATCTGTTTTTGTTTACTCGAGTTATTACCAAAGTTCCGCTAGCTGGGCAGCCTGGCCCACTGTGGATCGGTCAGAATTCAGCTCATGGATAAAGGGAGTGGACTGTATTTTCGATGCGTACATTGCCTTCCAGGGTACGCCAAAATTTTATTGTATACTACCATACGTAATAAGATAGTGGGTCATGTCGACATGGCATTAGAGTCCTAGAATACTCCGCCAAACTGGAAAGCAATCTTAAAATGTTTAACCATACACTACGCGGACGAACGAGACGTAAATACCCTAGAGTACCAAATATCCATGCTAATGCAAACTTCTAACCAATCAGTGGAAGAATTTCACCAAACGGTTTATAAACACCTTACCCTAATCCTAAACAAAATCTGTTGTATGGGATAAGGAAGAGAAGTAGAAATGGTAATGACAAAAATGTACAGGGACAAGGCTCTGGATACTTTTGTACGAGGATTTCAAGAAGACTTGCCTAATGATTGTTCTTTGTGTATGATGGGGCTTTCGTGGTACGGCATTGGAAACTTATTCTGATGCGGCTTGATACGCTTGCCGTGCCCCACATCTGTATGCCATAGGTCCAGATTGGCTTCACGATTGCTTCGTAGGTAAGCAGTTTGAGTTTTTCCTTGAGTTTGGACCTTCTCCCTAAGAGCCAGTGGAGTTGCTTGAGCCGTAGGTCTGCCTGGTTGGGCTTGAGAATCAGGTGAGGGCGCCATGTGAGCCTGCGGTCCAGGGTCAGCCCAAGGTATTTGGGAGTGTTATTCTGTGGGATGGTTTCCCCGTTGAGTGTGACGGTGGGGAGGGTGGGCATCTCCCCAACGTAGTGCGAAGGCTGTGTAGGGGGGGGTTTCTCCGCGTTGACTACGATGTTCCATCGTTTCAGCCATAGATCGGCAGCATCCAGTTGTCTCTGTATGATGGCTGATGCCTTCTGGGGATCTGTGGTGGAGTCTACGAAGGCAGTTTCATCGACATATGTGGCTACTGTTAGGTTCCAGGAGGGGGTTATGGGAAGGTCTACTGGGTAGAGTGTTTACAAGATGGGCCAAGAACACTGCCTTGAGGTACTCTTGCTCTTACGGGCCCAGGCGTGCTGATGGATGATCCGCGTCTCACTTGGAATTCTCGTCCCTCCGTGTACGACTTAAGGAAGGCGAAGTGGTAACTTTTAAGGTGGGACTTGATCTTGAAAAGGAGTCTAGAGTGCCAGACTCTGTCAAAGGCCTGTTTGACATCCAGCACAACGTCCAGCAGTACTCCTCCTTTCGAAGGCCTTAAGTATGGTCTCAACAAGCCAGTGGCATTGCTCAGGTGTTCCATGGAAGCGTCTAAAGCCAAACTGGTGATCGGGGATCAGTCTGTCCTTGTCCAGTACTGGCAGTACTCTACGCAAAAATACTCTTTCAAGTATTTTGGAGATATTTTCGGATTGCCAGCAAACTAATCGGACGATAGGAGGCTAGATTGGCATCAGGTTTTCCAGGCTTGAGAAATCAAAAGTAGCAAACAAATTATGAATCTTAAGAACGGTGTTCAAATTCATATAAAAGAAAAAATTTCAAAGAAAAAAATACAATCATTTCTAGAATATCCCACTTATCTGGGACACAAAAATTCAACCTCAACAAAATACTGAAGTCATTTCCAGACTTGTTTTCAGATCAAAATTAGAAACTGATCTACACAACTAACGTAAGAAGCAACGATCCGAACCTAGTCCAACACCCCGGTTTACTCGAAATTTTATCAGTAAACAAACAAATAAAATAACTTTTACAAGACGGAATCATTTTACTTTTAGGTCCCCGTATAATTTAATATCGCATGGTTATCGACTTTCGTAAACTCAATAAAATAATGATAGCTAATAAATACCCTATTCCCGAGATAAATGAGGTACTTACACAATTAGAAAACAATAAAGTGTTCTCAGTCTTAGACTTGAAAAGTGGTTTACATCAATCCCTTTATACGACTCCCATTCGGGCTAAAGAATGCGCCAGCAATTTTATTTTTTTTTTTTTAATTTTATTATCGTCGGAATCAGTTCAGAGCCTTCTGAATGCAACCAGACGGGGGAAATGGGGTATTATAATTTTGCTACATTAACACTTAACTAACTTACATTTAACATACATTTAAGAGTTTGGCGGGATTTAGAATCTTACGATATTATACGGGTAGGGAGATCAGAGGGGTGGATCCTCTTCAGACGACGGATGCTGAGAGCATTGGCGAGATCACTTGCCAGAGAGTTTGGGTGTGATGCCAATTTCTCTGATCTGATCACCAATCAGAGTAATCCGGAGATCCCTTAGGATAGCGTGGTTGGAGACATACCAAGGGAGCCCGGATGCAAGCCGAGTAGCACGTGTCTGGACAGCTTTCAGCCTGTCAAGCTGGTGCTTGGAGGCCGTTCCCCACACTTGAATGGCATAGGTCCAAGTAGGGTTTAGTATTATCTTGATGGGTAGTACTTTAGTTTGGAGTTGTAGTTTGCTAGACCGTAGAAGCCAGTCTAGCTTTTTCATCTTTAAAAGGCACTTGGTCTTGACCGCTGTGATATGGGCCCGCCAGATGAGTTTCCGATCCAGGTGGACACCCAGGTAACAGTGGGAATTGACGTTGCCTATCAACCCACCGTTAAATGTTAGGCCAGCGCAGGTGCCAGGACTGAGCGCGAAGGTCACACAAGCGGACTTAGCACAATTGATGGCTGTATTCCACTTGGCTGCCCAGGCTTCAATGTCGTGCAGCCATTCTTGTACTGCATTCGAGGCCGGTTGCAGACACATGTGAGACGCAAGCATGGCTGTGTCGTCGGCGTATGTAGCCAGTAGTACCTCAGCCGAGGGATCACTGGGGGACGGAACTGGCATATCTGCTGTGTATAGGGTGTACAAAAAGGGTCCGAGTACACTGCCTTGAGGAACTCCTGCGTTCATGGCCAGCATTCTCGATCGAGAGTCTCTCACTGCCACCTCGAAAGTCCGATCGGTGATGAAGGATCTCAGGATATTATAGTGGGGTCCCGGAAGGAGAGCCTTGAGTTTGTATTGTAGTCCCTCGTGCCATACCTTATCAAAGCTTGCTTGACATCGGGGAAGACTGCCACCGTGTAGAGCTTGGACTCAAGGGCGTGCGTTACGCGATTGACTAGACGTTGGACTTGTTCCGGGCAACCGTGTGACTTCCTGAAGCCAAATTGATGTTGGGGTATGTATCCTGATACCTGCGGCAGATCCATAAATCGTTTTATCATAATGCGTTCAAAGACCTTAGAAAAGGTTGGAAGTAGACTTATTGGGCGGTAGGAGTCTATCTGCGTTAGAGGTTTGCCGGGTTTGGGTATCATAACGATCCTCGCACGCTTCCTTTGCTTAGGGAAGTTCCAGGTGTCTTTTTTTGTTGGAGGCCCTCTAATTGCAGAGTGACTTCTTGCGGCGTGGTATGCGATTTCTTCTCTGTGGGAGTCGTCCGTCAAACAGAAGGGGGTGAAAGTGAAAAACAAATGCTCTGCAAATGCGTTCGCTTTGTCACAATCTGTTTTCAGCCACAGGCCACAGTGTCCCAAGACGGGCGATTGGCAGAGCGGCTGCCTCTTTATTCCTCTCGTTAGCTTCCATACTGAGAAGTCGCTGCTATTGTCAGGGCCGGCTCCCTCAAGTAGGCTGTTGAATTTTTCCTGGCGGTTTTTGGCAAGCATCCGACGCAGTCTGTTTGTGACACTTGAGAGGGACTGCTTAGTTGCAGGATCTCCTGTTGCTATTAAACGCCTTCTGACGTGTCTTTTAAGGTTCAGAAGAGCTCTTGCCTCCGAATTTAGTATTGATCTACTATAAGTTTTCGGGCTTACTTGGCGTGGTGAAGGAGTAGCCTGTCGTCCTGCCTCAATGACAGTAGCAGTGAAGCAGTCGACATATGCATCCAGCTCGTCGCTAGTGTTGATGGGCGAATTGAGCGCGACATTATCCTCGATGTGTGCTTTAAAAAGACCAAGGTTCGCATGCGGGGGCAGTGTTCTAGGGGTTCCCTGGGCCTCCTCATCCAGTTCAAAGAGAAGCGGGACATGGTCAGATGAAAGCTCAGTGAGGGCTCTCACCTGGATTTGTTGCTGTCTGAAGCCTTTTGATATGCCAAAGTCAATGGCGCTGGGAGAGGTGCTCACCCGGTAGGGGTAGCAGGTAGCTTCGCTGTAGCTACTATGTCAATGCCCTCGTCTGCTAAAGCAGAGGACAAGACCCTGCCTCTGGCACACATTCTGTCGTTGCCCCACCACCTATGTTTGGCGTTCCAGTCCCCTGCAGCAAGGTATTTCCTGCCAAGTTGCGAAAAAAGTGCCAGAAAGTCTGTCTCTTCCCATCTGTAGGCAGGGGGGCAATAGACCGAGGCAACATTGAAGGATCCTCTGCTTGCAGACAGTTGTAAGCTGGTGGTATACTGGGCTGTCCGATTCGGGCGACCGTATTATTAATACTCGCTACGCTCGTGTAAGTTTGCTTGCCAAAGGTAGGGGTAGTACTTGGTAGAGGTGATGGAATAATCTTTTGCTGCTGCTTATTTTTAAAATTAATTTGTAGATATTTTTTGCAACCTTTAAAGTTGGCTGCGTGAGAGTTGCCACAGTGATAGCAGCATTTAGGATCGTCCGGTCCGAGATTGCATTCAGCAGTTGGATGGTTCCTTCCGCACTGCCTGCATGTGTGGTGTCGGGTGCAATATGCCTTGGTGTGGCCGTATTCCTGGTACCTAAGGCATTGGACAGGCTCGGTTTGTTTACGCGGCTTCTCCCAGCTAATTTTGTGTCTGCAGACAGCAGAGATGTTTTTTACGAGGTTGATACTCTCGTCTTTTTTGAGGTCGATGAACCTCATGTTCAGTGGGCGTTTCGTAATCTTGTTAAGAGGGGTGTAGATGCGGAGAACGTGGTGACCTTCATCCAGCAGGCATTCGGTAATGTCTTCCGACGGAACACCGTGATGAATGTTGCGCATGACAATGCGGAAGGGCCGATCTTCAGGTAGCTGGTGGTGGTGAAAGAGTGTACCCTTTTCGCGGAAGTGACGGGCCACAATTCTGTAGTCGTCAGATGAGTTGCACTGTATAGCACAGTCAGCTGAGTTTAACGATTTTATTGTGAATGTGGGTCCAATGAGGGCGTCGAGTTCTTTGGCAAATTCCGGAAAGTTAACCACGTCGGGGACCGTGATTCTTGGTATTTTAGCTTTACGGCAAGGTAGTGAGGGGGCGACGGGAACAGGTATATTAGTATTTGCGGGCTTCAGGGTGTTTCTACGCTTCTCTTCGGAACGACTGACCGCTGCTTGCGAGGTAGAGGGTTCCATGTCTTCGTTGTCTGTTAGCTCCTGGAAACGATTTTTGTGGACATTGTCTTCCTTCCTGAGCCGGCTCTTTTATAGGATACATCTTGCCATCCACTATGGTGAACAGGGGAGATCGGTGAGGTGCTTACAGCCACATTGATTTGGCTCTTGCTGATTGTAGTAGAGCACACACTACCATTTAGTGTCGGTGTAGAGTTGTACTGCGTTGACATTGTGGAGATGGTTGAAGTCGTCTTACTAGTTTTAGTACAAGTTGTGAGAGCAATTTTTTAACGCGAATTAGATGAAATACTTCGAGAACATATTGGCAAAATATTTTTTATTCAAATATAGTTGATATCAAAGATGATGATACGCATTTGACAAAATTGGCTACAATGTTTCAAACCCTACAGAATGCCAACATGAAATGCTAGTTGGATAAATGCGAATTTATGAAGAATAAAGCCGAATTTCTCGGATTTGTTGTCTCCGATAAAGGCATAGAAACAAACCCGACTAAAGTGGTAGTGATAGAAAATTATGCCTACCCTTAAACTTTGAGGGATCTTAGATCCTTCTCAGCCTCTCCGGCTACTACAGAAGATTTATATAAAATTATATATTTTTCGAGAAGTTTCTAAAGGTAGAACAGATGAACATTGTTGCCTCTACACAATGGCTAATGGCTGAGTCCAGCCATTAAGAGTTTACCGATACGGACGTGTTAAAGATACGCTGCGCGAAATCTCCTAAATTCAGAGTCATCCTAGCCAGAACAAGTGGTTACCGCACAGAGCCACCTCGTGGAAATATGAAATGGTTCGGCTGCAAATAAATAAATGTTTTGCACTTTGTTGTGGGTTGCCCAGCAGTAAAATCAGCTGCTAGTGCTGCCAACTTTATCAACAGTACTGCCTGGAGATTTTTTATGGCGCGAAAAATTTAAATTCATATTCAAATTTAGGAGTGGACTGCTGTAAAGGCTAACCCCTGTCACTAGGGAATAAATGGTGCAGCGGGGGGCCTCGCTACGCTCGTGTAAGTTTGCTTGCCAAAGGTAGGGGTAGTACTTGGTAGAGGTGATGGAATAATCTTTTGCTGCTGCTTATTTTTAAAATTAATTTGTAGATATTTTTTGCAACCTTTAAAGTTGGCTGCGTGAGAGTTGCCACAGTGATAGCAGCATTTAGGATCGTCCGGTCCGAGATTGCATTCAGCAGTTGGATGGTTCCTTCCGCACTGCCTGCATGTGTGGTGTCGGGTGCAATATGCCTTGGTGTGGCCGTATTCCTGGTACCTAAGGCATTGGACAGGCTCGGTTTGTTTACGCGGCTTCTCCCAGCTAATTTTGTGTCTGCAGACAGCAGAGATGTTTTTTACGAGGTTGATACTCTCGTCTTTTTTGAGGTCGATGAACCTCATGTTCAGTGGGCGTTTCGTAATCTTGTTAAGAGGGGTGTAGATGCGGAGAACGTGGTGACCTTCATCCAGCAGGCATTCGGTAATGTCTTCCGACGGAACACCGTGATGAATGTTGCGCATGACAATGCGGAAGGGCCGATCTTCAGGTAGCTGGTGGTGGTGAAAGAGTGTACCCTTTTCGCGGAAGTGACGGGCCACAATTCTGTAGTCGTCAGATGAGTTGCACTGTATAGCACAGTCAGCTGAGTTTAACGATTTTATTGTGAATGTGGGTCCAATGAGGGCGTCGAGTTCTTTGGCAAATTCCGGAAAGTTAACCACGTCGGGGACCGTGATTCTTGGTATTTTAGCTTTACGGCAAGGTAGTGAGGGGGCGACGGGAACAGGTATATTAGTATTTGCGGGCTTCAGGGTGTTTCTACGCTTCTCTTCGGAACGACTGACCGCTGCTTGCGAGGTAGAGGGTTCCATGTCTTCGTTGTCTGTTAGCTCCTGGAAACGATTTTTGTGGACATTGTCTTCCTTCCTGAGCCGGCTCTTTTATAGGATACATCTTGCCATCCACTATGGTGAACAGGGGAGATCGGTGAGGTGCTTACAGCCACATTGATTTGGCTCTTGCTGATTGTAGTAGAGCACACACTACCATTTAGTGTCGGTGTAGAGTTGTACTGCGTTGACATTGTGGAGATGGTTGAAGTCGTCTTACTAGTTTTAGTACAAGTTGTGAGAGCAATTTTTTAACGCGAATTAGATGAAATACTTCGAGAACATATTGGCAAAATATTTTTTATTCAAATATAGTTGATATCAAAGATGATGATACGCATTTGACAAAATTGGCTACAATGTTTCAAACCCTACAGAATGCCAACATGAAATGCTAGTTGGATAAATGCGAATTTATGAAGAATAAAGCCGAATTTCTCGGATTTGTTGTCTCCGATAAAGGCATAGAAACAAACCCGACTAAAGTGGTAGTGATAGAAAATTATGCCTACCCTTAAACTTTGAGGGATCTTAGATCCTTCTCAGCCTCTCCGGCTACTACAGAAGATTTATATAAAATTATATATTTTTCGAGAAGTTTCTAAAGGTAGAACAGATGAACATTGTTGCCTCTACACAATGGCTAATGGCTGAGTCCAGCCATTAAGAGTTTACCGATACGGACGTGTTAAAGATACGCTGCGCGAAATCTCCTAAATTCAGAGTCATCCTAGCCAGAACAAGTGGTTACCGCACAGAGCCACCTCGTGGAAATATGAAATGGTTCGGCTGCAAATAAATAAATGTTTTGCACTTTGTTGTGGGTTGCCCAGCAGTAAAATCAGCTGCTAGTGCTGCCAACTTTATCAACAGTACTGCCTGGAGATTTTTTATGGCGCGAAAAATTTAAATTCATATTCAAATTTAGGAGTGGACTGCTGTAAAGGCTAACCCCTGTCACTAGGGAATAAATGGTGCAGCGGGGGGCCTTGCCCCCACCGACGGCGACCCATTTAGGAGGAGCTCCAAAATGTCGAGGTCCCCAAAAAGAGTAGCAGGAATGCGGTGCAGGAAGTCGGAATTCCGGCGCCGGCGGTTGTGCTAGATGAGCAACCGACGGCCAGTCGCCACAGTGCTACAGAGTTGGACATCCTGGCCCCTATAGCTAACAGCTCCATCACAACGAGAAACTAGAAGGCATTGAACGTAATTCGAGTGCCGACGCAAAAGAGCGGAGGAAAATCACCAATTGGATCGCCTATACGGCCCTTAGACTTAGCCACGGCATTCCAGAACGACGATCTACGGATCATTCTCGCTAGGATGAGCGGCAAAAACAACGTGCTGCTATCCGCGTTTGAAACTCAGCGCCATGTCACCAGAGAGCATAAGGGCGCAATACTTAAACTATAGGCCTTAACAACACAGGGCTATCGAGCTTCATGAAGGTGTCACTAAAGAGAACCGTTCTACGACCGTTGTTACCCAAACCGAGCTCCAAAAGCCTAGCAAAAAGGCAACGCCAAAATAGAAATTGCCAAAGGTGCAGGTGCCCAAAGTTCTGATACCCAAAGCACAGGCAACCAAGCCGAGCAGCTATGCATCTGTCGCCAGAGAAGCTAGCACGGGTGGCGAGTGGAACTCGTTAAGCCTAAGTGCTTGAGGATGATACCAGAGGCACTTATACTGAAGTAGACGGGAGAGGTCTCGTACGCAGAATTGCTCCGCTAACTAAAAGCGGACCCGAACCTCAGCGAATTGGGCAAACATGTTCGCAAAATCCGCAGAACCCAGAAAGGGGAACTGTTGCTGAAAGTTGAGGGGAAAGCCTCTGACAGCGTCCCCAAATTTAAGACCGAGCTGGAAGCAACGCTAAAAGAGATCGCTTCGGTACGTACGGGTACACAAAGAATAGCACTATCCTGCAGTAAATTGGACGAGGCTACGACAGCAGATGATCTTCACAGCTGCCTGGTCACTCAATTCCAGCCCATTCAGAGGACATTCATCCAGAGGACATCAGAGGTCTTCGCAGGATGCGGGATGGGACTCAGATAGCCTCTGTCCTAATGACCACGAACGATGCGATCGCGGTACTAGGGAAGGGCACGTTGGTCAAGATTCCTACGGTCATCGAGCAACGACCAGCAAGGCGATGGATTGGTCAGACTGCTGCCTGCGATGCGGTGAGCAAGGGCACAAGGCAAAGGAGTGTAATGCATCACCGAAATGCCTAATATGCAGCGACGAAGTGGACAAAAACCACACGACGGGTTGCTTTGCGTGCCCGACCTACAGAGCCAGCCTTAAAGAAGCGAAGTCCCATCGTAATGCAGGATCAAATTAAGATTATTCAGCTCAATGTTAACCATTGCGCACCTGCGCAGAGTCTCCTGGCTCAAACTGCGACGGAGCGCAAGGCAGATATCATACTCTTGAGCGAACCCTATTCTCCTGTTCGTGGCAACTCTTCAATAATCCTAGACGAGACTGGTAAAGCAGCTATCAAGTGCACGTTCAGGAATTGGCTGCTTGCCGATGCGCGCAATTGTGGGCAAGCCCACAGTGGAGCGCCACCATAAATCAGTTACGGTTTGAATGCAGATATAATGGCCACTGACCTCATGAAGATGCTCGAAGTAACGTGCGATGCAACCATGCCTAAGAGGAAAAAAGCGCAGGGCAAGCCCACAGTGGAGCGCCACCATAAATCAGTTACGGTTTGAATGCCTAAGGGCAAAAAAAAGGGCGCACCGAGCTTGAGGCAGCACCCATCATGCGGAACTAATGGGTGCTTTAAAAAGCAAACGCTCTGAGTTTATCGCGTGCCTATAATGAACGGCTGGATACAGCAGATAAAGATACCTGGGGACTTGCCTACAAGCTCGTAACTACTAAGCTAAGGAAGAGAGAGGCAACTCCATCTGACCCTGATGTCCTGGCTAGCATCGCAGTGGAATTATTCCCAATGCAGAACACTTCATGGCGGCCAACAGCAGAAGCTCCTCCCCTTGATTTCCCGTGCATCACAAATCTCGAAGTTGTCGAGGCCCAACAAGCCCAACAAAGCTCCTGGCCTGGATGGAATTCCTGGAGCAGTTGTCAAGGCAGTGGCGTAAGCTAGACCTGACATCTTCAGAGAAACCTTTCAGCAGTGTCTCTTGGACGGGGTCTTTCCGACGAGGTTGAAAAGCCAGAAACGTTTGAACCCTTCAGTAATAAACGGCCTTTTCACGGCCAAATGGGAAAAAATTCAAACAATCGAATGGAGCCATTTCAAAGGGAATTAAAACGCGATTCACGCACTAACAAACGAAACCGAACAGGAAGTATAAATTCTGAAATATATAGAAGAGCGCATAGAAATGCTCTAGAAAATCAAAAACAACTTTCGAAAATATACTATTCCCAAGAATTAAACAAAAAATTTTTAATCTGGTAAAGCAAAGTATAGTTTGCAAAGAATCCAATTTCGATTAATCATTCGTATGCTGATGCGTGAAGACGTGTTTTCATCGAGCTCCGATAAAATCAATTGATTCTAGTGAAGTGAATGGTTATTGATAAAAAACAAATAAATACATCGAAAGCGAAAAAGATGCTCCGGGCGATGCACCATCGCTCGAATACATATTCTGCGTTTGAAATAGTTAAATAATAGTTTCAAACAAACTAATTAAAAACAAGTGAGAAAAGTTATCTTCGGCTTGCCGAAGATGATATACCCTTGAAAACAAAAAAGTTTTCCATACAAAGGCTTGTTTTCATATCGGTCGTTTGTATGGCAGCTATATGATATAGGAGTCCGATCCGACCGATTCTTAAAGGCTTGTTTTCATATCGGTCGTTTGTATGGCAGCTATATGATATAGTAGTCCGATCCGACCGATTCTTAAACTTGATCTGCGTGCAACAAAAATAATGATCTGGTAAAAATTTCAAAACGCTAGCTTTAAAACTACTGTTTTTAAAACTACTATTTTTTGCATAGAAACAGACGGACAGACGGACAGAGGGACAGACGGACATGGCTATATCGACTAGGCTGTTGATGCTGATCAAGAATATATATACTTTGTGGGGTCGGAGATGCTTCCTTTAAAGCGTTACACATTTCTGGACAAAATTATAATACCCTTTTTCAAGGGTATAAAAAAAAAAGGACTATGAGCCAGAACGACACTCGCGGTCAGCGACAACGAGAGCAAGACGATCGCCGGCTCTCATTGCAACGAAACAACGCGTACTTTTCTTATGTCTTCGCGATACCTGCAAACGAAGACAACGAGCGGCCAATAACCCATAACCCAACGAACCTTCTTGTACCAACAAATCAAGAAAGAGCGCTCTTGCTCTCCCGCACTTCTAGCTCCGACACAAGCCCCGCTATCTGCAACCACAACTGGAGCAATATCGACAGCCCGCTCTACTTCGCCATTGGCTGCACCCGCTCACGCTCTTACTGAGTCAGCGAATACAAAAACAAAAGCCCAAGAGCCAAACGGCACTGCTGCACAACTAGCAAAACAAAACGCAAACATAAAAGTTGGGTCGGCCTCGCAGACTGGACTGGACCGCTACATTACAATAAAGCGAAAGCTTAGCCCTAAAACTTCCGATACAGATAACAAGCCGAAAAATATACGCGACAATACTACCTCGATCAACAATGAAGCGCCCGAAAATAACAACAGATTCGCTTTGCTGGCAGATACCAACGAGGACGTGCCACTGAAATCCATTGATAACGAACCAAGAAAACAAGTAAGGTAGCAGCAGTCGAGTTTCCCGATTGCAAAATACCTTGTACCCTTAGACATGCTTACAATTTATTTATTTAATATATATAAATATAATAAACAAACAAGTAAAGGTAGCACTAGTCGAGTTTCCTGATTGCAAAATACCTTGTACCCTTAGACATGCTTACAATTTATTTATTTAATATCAATAACTAAATGAAACAATATTCTATTAGAAAAGCAATTTATAAATAAGATAACTTTTATGGAACGCCAATGGCGTCTCTCAGCGCAAACTTGAGCTAGATTATTTCCTACATGAGAAGCATATCAACGTAATGCTTCTTTCGGAAACTCATCTTACAAGTAAATACAATTTTCAAATAAGAGATTACAACTTCTATGGTACAAATCACCCCGATGGTAGCGCACACGGTGGGACCGGCATTCTAATTAGGAACCGTATGAAGCACCACTTTTACAAAGAGTTTGCTGAAATTCATCTTCAGGCCACATCTATCAATATACAGCTGGAGGACAACCCTCACCTCACACTAGCGGCCGTATACTGCCCCCTCGTTTCACAATATTGGAAGACCAATTCCTGGATTTCTTCCATGCACTAGGACCACACTTCATTGCAGCAGGCGACTACAATGCTAAACATACTCACTGGGGATCGCGCCTTGTGAATCCAAAAGGAAAACAGCTTTATAAGGCTTTAATTAAAGTAGTCGCCTGCTGCAATGAAGTGTGGTCCTAGTGCATGGAAGAAATCCAGGAATTGGTCTTCCAATATTGTGAAACGAGGGGGGCAGTATACGGCCGCTAGTGTGAGGTGAGGGTTGTCCTCCAGCTGTATATTGATAGATGTGGCCTGAAGATGAATTTCAGCAAACTCTTTGTAAAAGTGGTGCTTCATACGGTTCCTAATTAGAATGCCGGTCCCACCGTGTGCGCTACCATCGGGGTGATTTGTACCATAGAAGTTGTAATCTCTTATTTGAAAATTGTATTTACTTGTAAGATGAGTTTCCGAAAGAAGCATTACGTTGATATGCTTCTCATGTAGGAAATAATCTAGCTCAAGTTTGCGCTGAGAGACGCCATTGGCGTTCCATAAAAGTTATCTTATTTATAAATTGCTTTTCTAATAGAATATTGTTTCATTTAGTTATTGATATTAAATAAATAAATTGTAAGCATGTCTAAGGGTACAAGGTATTTTGCAATCAGGAAACTCGACTAGTGCTACCTTACTTGTTTGTTTATTATATTTATATATATTAAATAAATAAATTGTAAGCATGTCTAAGGGTACAAGGTATTTTGCAATCGGGAAACTCGACTGCTGCTACCTTACTTGTTTTCTTTGGTTCGTTATCAATGGATTTCAGTGGCACGTCCTCGTTGGTATCTGCCAGCAAAGCGAATCTGTTGTTATTTTCGGGCGCTTCATTGTTGATCGAGGTAGTATTGTCGCGTATATTTTTCGGCTTGTTATCTGTATCGGAAGTTTTAGGGCTAAGCTTTCGCTTTATTGTAATGTAGCGGTCCAGTCCAGTCTGCGAGGCCGACCCAACTTTTATGTTTGCGTTTTGTTTTGCTAGTTGTGCAGCAGTGCCGTTTGGCTCTTGGGCTTTTGTTTTTGTATTCGCTGACTCAGTAAGAGCGTGAGCGGGTGCAGCCAATGGCGAAATAGAGCGGGCTGTCGATATTGCTCCAGTTGTGGTTGCAGATAGCGGGGCTTGTGTCGGAGCTAGAAGTGCGGGAGAGCAAGAGCGCGCTCTTTCTTGATTTGTTGGTACAAGAAGGTTCGTTGGGTTATGGGTTATTGGCCGCTCGTTGTCTTCGTTTGCAGGTGTCGCGAAGACATAAGAAAAGTACGCGTTGTTTCGTTGCAATGAGAGCCGGCGATCGTCTTGCTCTCGTTGTCGCTGACCGCGAGTGTCGTTCTGGCTCATAGTCCTTTTTTTTTATACCCTTGAAAAAGGGTATTATAATTTTGTCCAGAAATGTGTAACGCTTTAAAGGAAGCATCTCCGACCCCACAAAGTATATATATTCTTGATCAGCATCAACAGCCTAGTCGATATAGCCATGTCCGTCTGTCCCTCTGTCCGTCTGTCCGTCTGTTTCTATGCAAAAAATAGTAGTTTTAAAAACAGTAGTTTTAAAGCTAGCGTTTTGAAATTTTTACCAGATCATTATTTTTGTTGCACGCAGATCAAGTTTAAGAATCGGTCGGATCGGACTACTATATCATATAGCTGCCATACAAACGACCGATATGAAAACAAGCCTTTAAGAATCGGTCGGATCGGACTCCTATATCATATAGCTGCCATACAAACGACCGATATGAAAACAAGCCTTTGTATGGAAAACTTTTTTGTTTTCAAGGGTAAATCATCTTCGGCAAGCCGAAGATAACTTTTCTCACTTGTTTTTAATTAATTTGTTTGAAACTATTATTTAACTATTTCAAACGCAGAATATGTATTCGAGCGATGGTGCATCGCCCGGAGCATCTTTTTCGCTTTCGATGTATTTATTTGTTTTTTATCAATAACCATTCACTTCACTAGAATCAATTGATTTTATCGGAGCTCGATGAAAACACGTCTTCACGCATCAGCATACGAATGATTAATCGAAATTGGATTCTTTGCAAACTATACTTTGCTTTACCAGATTACAAATTTTTTGTTTAATTCTTGGGAAATAGTATATTTTCGAAAGTTGTTTTTGATTTTCTAGAGCATTTCTATGCGCTCTTCTATATATTTCAGAATTTATACTTCCTGTTCGGTTTCGTTTGTTAGTGCGTGAATCGCGTTTTAATTCCCTTGAAATGGCTCCATTCGATTGTTTGAATTTTTTCCCATTTGGCCGTGAAAAGGCCGTTTATTACTGAAGGGTTCAAACGTTTCTGGCTTTTCAACCTCGTCGGAAAGACCCCGTCCAAGAGACACTGCTGAAAGGTTTCTCTGAAGATGTCAGGTCTAGCTTACGCCACTGCCTTGACAACTGCTCCAGGAATTCCATCCAGGCCAGGAGCTTTGTTGGGCTTGTTGGGCCTCGACAACTTCGAGATTTGTGGTGCACGGGAAATCAAGGGGAGGAGCTTCTGCTGTTGGCCGCCATGAAGTGGTCTGCATTGGGAATAATTCCACTGCGATGCTAGCCAGGACATCAGGGTCAGATGGAGTTGCCTCTCTTCCTTAGCTTAGTAGTTACGAGCTTGTAGGCAAGTCCCCAGGTATCTTTATCTGCGGTATCCAGCCGTTCATTATAGGCACGCGATAAACTCAGAGCGTTTGCTTTTTAAAGCACCCATTAGTTCCGCATGATGGGTGCTGCCTCAAGCTCGGTGCGCCCTTTTTTTGCCCTTAGGCATTCAAACCGTAACTGATTTATGGTGGCGCTCCACTGTGGGCTTGCCCTGCGCTTTTTTCCTCTTAGGCATGGTTGCATCGCACGTTACTTCGAGCATCTTCATGAGGTCAGTGGCCATTATATCTGCATTCAAACCGTAACTGATTTATGGTGGCGCTCCACTGTGGGCTTGCCCACAATTGCGCGCATCGGCAAGCAGCCAATTCCTGAACGTGCACTTGATAGCTGCTTTACCAGTCTCGTCTAGGATTATTGAAGAGTTGCCACGAACAGGAGAATAGGGTTCGCTCAAGAGTATGATATCTGCCTTGCGCTCCGTCGCAGTTTGAGCCAGGAGACTCTGCGCAGGTGCGCAATGGTTAACATTGAGCTGAATAATCTTAATTTGATCCTGCATTACGATGGGACTTCGCTTCTTTAAGGCTGGCTCTGTAGGTCGGGCACGCAAAGCAACCCGTCGTGTGGTTTTTGTCCACTTCGTCGCTGCATATTAGGCATTTCGGTGATGCATTACACTCCTTTGCCTTGTGCCCTTGCTCACCGCATCGCAGGCAGCAGTCTGACCGATCCATCGCCTTGCTGGTCGTTGCTCGATGACCGTAGGAATCTTGACCAACGTGCCCTTCCCTAGTACCGCGATCGCATCGTTCGTGGTCATTAGGACAGAGGCTATCTGAGTCCCATCCCGCATCCTGCGAAGACCTCTGATGTCCTCTGGATGAATGTCCTCTGAATGGGCTGGAATTGAGTGACCAGGAAGCTGTGAAGATCATCTGCTGTCGTAGCCTCGTCCAATTTACTGCAGGATAGTGCTATTCTTTGTGTACCCGTACGTACCGAAGCGATCTCTTTTAGCGTTGCTTCCAGCTCGGTCTTAAATTTGGGGACGCTGTCAGAGGCTTTCCCCTCAACTTTCAGCAACAGTTCCCCTTTCTGGGTTCTGCGGATTTTGCGAACAAATCACCCCGATGGTAGCGCACACGGTGGGACCGGCATTCTAATTAGGAACCGTATGAAGCACCACTTTTACAAAGAGTTTGCTGAAATTCATCTTCAGGCCACATCTATCAATATACAGCTGGAGGACAACCCTCACCTCACACTAGCGGCCGTATACTGCCCCCCTCGTTTCACAATATTGGAAGACCAATTCCTGGATTTCTTTCATGCACTAGGACCACACTTCATTGCAGCAGGCGACTACAATGCTAAACATACTCACTGGGGATCGCGCCTTGTGAATCCAAAAGGAAAACAGCTTTATAAGGCTTTAATTAAAGCCACTAATAAACTTGATCATTTTTCCCCTAGGAGTCCCACATACTGGCCATCAGACCTCAATAAGCTGCCTGACTTGATTGACTTCACAGTCACGAAAAATATTTCTCGCAGTTTCGTTAGAGCTGAATGTCTACCAGATCTGTCATCTGATCACACGCCTGTACTAATTCATCTCAGCCGGTACGCAGAAAACGTAAAACCACCCTAAAAACTGACTTCGCACAAAACGAACTGGCTAAGGTATAAAAAATATATAAGTTCACACATTGAGCTAAACCCAAAACTCAATACTGAACCTGATATAGAGAGCTGCACAGAAACACTGGAATCCATTCTTACAGAAGCAGCTCGAAATGCAACACCTAAAACCACAAACGTTACAATTAATCCGAATAAGACTAACGGACAAATCGAGCAACTCGTCCATGCAAAACGACGTTTACGTGGAGAATGGCAATCTTCCAGATCACCATCACCATCAGGTATTATGGTAAACATAAATCACCGTGGAGAGCCCACCCAACTCTTCGCCCACCGACTGAAACCGTTTTGCCCATAAGGAATTCCTCAGGCGGCTGGGCACGTAGTGATGCAGACAGAGCCACCACATTTGCCGCTTACCTACAAAATGTATTTACGCCAAACGAGGCTACTAGCACATTTGCGCTACCGACTTCAAACGCAAACTGCAACCAGCAACACACCCCAATTGTGTTTCGTCCAACAGAAATATCTAACATACGGCTACGACCTTATTACCCCGGCAATGATCATCGAGCTGCCACATTCTGCAGCTCGCTACCTAACGCAGCTCTTTAATGCCATCACAAAACTTGGCTACTTTCCACAACGATGGAAGAGATCGATTATTATAATGATTCCGAAGCCTGGTCAGGACCACACAGTTTCCTCATCCTTCAGACCAATAAGTCTACTCTCATGTATATCGAAAGTATTCGAAAAATGCCTGCTAGTCCGACTGAATCCACACCTGAGAGCACACAATATAATCCCAGCCCATCAAATTGGCTTTCGCGAAAGCCACGGAACCATTGAACAGGTGAATCGAATAACAGCGGAGATAAGAACTGCATTTGAAAATCGCGAATACTGTACAGCCGTATTTCGAGACGTATCCCAAGCATTCGACAGAGTCTAGACGGCCTAATGTTTAAAGTTAAAACAGCTCTACCCGAAAGCATACACAAACTTCTAAAGTCATGACAGAAAGTTTGCAGTGCGGTGCAACACTGCTACTTCCACTGACCACGAAATTAAGTCCGGAGTCCCCCAAGGCAGCGTTCTTGGACCAACTTTATACCTCATCTATACTGCTGACATTTCTACACATAGTCGGCTAACAGTGTCCACGTTTGCCGACGATACAGCTATCCTTATCCGTTCAAGGTCCCCAATCCAAGCTACAGCACAGCTGGCATTGCACCTCATAGACACTGAGAAGTGGCTCTCTGGCTGGCGAATAAAAGTAAACGAGGAAAAATGCAAGCACGTGACATTTACGCTGAACAGACAAGATTGCCCACCACTTCTGTTGAACAGCATACCACTCCCGAAAGCAGATGAGGTAACGTACCTAGGAGTACACCTCGATAGAAGACTCACATGGCGCAGGCACATTGAAGCGAAAAAATTCATCTTAAGCTCAAAGCGAACAACTTACACTGACTCATCAACGCTGGCTCTCCGCTCAGCCTGGACCACAAGGTCTTACTTTACAATGCAGTACTGAAACCCATCTGGACCTATGGCGCACAGCTATGGGGCAACGCCAGCAACAGCAATATTGACATTATACAGCGAGCACAGTCAAAGATTCTGAGAACCATCACCGTGGTACGTTCGGAACGAAAAAATCCATCGAGATTTAAATATTCCACCAGTCACCAATGAAATCACGGAGCTTACGAAAAAATATCATGGTAAGCTTTCCTCGCACCCCAACCACCTAGCGAGAAATCTAACCCAGCTTAGCAGTCGTTCCCGTCTCCGACGAAGGGACCTACAAACCCAGCGAGAAATTTTTGGGGAATCTCGGAACAGTTGGAAAAAAATTAAAACGACTGTTTAGAAAAAAATTGTATTAGTTAAGATTTTTAAACTTATTGTTAGCTCTTATTTAAGAGGATTCAATAAATAAAAGCAGAGTTAATATAAAAAAAAAAAATTTGTTACACATTGACATTTACTTTAATTAACGAAACTTAGTACTCACTGCAAAATATAAATTTTCTAAATTACGGTGGGCAAGAATTATAAATTCAAAAGCCACAAAAGACATTAGAACCCTTTTACCTTAAGTTTTTTTTTACTTCGGATTTCCTAAGCACATTGTTATGGACAACGAAATAGGATTTAATTCTTAATCGATGTTAGAGCATCGATCATGTTAGAGCAGCTACAGACAAAAGTTATTGCTTTTTCTTCTCGTGCGGCTCCCACTGCATAACGTACAGCCCACCTCCCGCCCAACCGACCGAGGGGCGCTGCCGTTTATCGTACGGCTCGGATCGCAGGGATAGACCCGAGAGAATAAAGTTTAGAAAAGATTACGAGGAAAAAGTAGAGTTCGTTTGTTGCTCTGAAAGTTAGGTGAGGATTGAGGATTTGATAGAAGTGAACGTGCAGAGTGAAGTAATAGACTATAAGTCATTGTAGTCAGAACATAAAACCCTGAAAGGCCCATGCTGGGCAAATGTAGATCCACAACGACTTAGGAATAGGGGACTAAAATTTGTAGTCCGTCTATTTGGAATGTTAAATGTTAGTCGTGTTAGTAGATGCTGGCTGTCTACATTACCATTAATAAGGTTAATCAGGAAAACGACACATCAAGAAATTCTTTTGAACGGTTTCAATGCGATATTGATGAACCCCATACTGAGGGCTCCAGACGCATGACCCGTGCTCCCGAATTGGACGTACTAAAGAAACGTATAAAGTTTTTGTAATATAAGGGTCATTGAATTCCTTAGACCATCTTTTAATGAAACCAAGCACGCCCTTGGCTTTATTACCCATCGCAGAAGTATGGTCGAAAAATTTAAGTTTAGCATCTAATAGGACACCAAGATCGTTAACCTGGGTTAATCTATCTAAGGAAATCCCATCGAGAAAGTATGTCACCTGGTTAGGGCACGAGCGATAGAAAGACATAAGTTTACATTTTGACCCATTAAGTTTTAAGAGATTGGTGGAACACCACTTTTGAAAATTGTCCAAATCTGACTGAAGTTTATATTGGGCAGATGGGGATTTGTATTGAAGACAAAGCTTAACGTTGTCTGCATTCATAAGAACCAGAGAGTTCGTTATGGCAGGGATTTGTCGTTAATAAAGATAGTAAAAAGTAGTGGCCCAAGATGGCTTCCTTGGGGGACTCCCGATGTAGCACTAACAAGGCGAGAGTGTACATTCTTATAAAGAACACGTTGGATTCTCCGACCTAATCAGCTAAAAATCCACGTGAGAAGGTCTGAGGGAAATCCTAGGATACTAAGTTTACTCAAAAGGAGTGAGTGGTTGACAGAGTCAAATGCTTTACTAAAGTCTGTGTAGATGACATCTGTTTGAAGGCCTTTACGGAAGCCATATATAATAAAGGAGGTCAGCTCCAGGAGGCTTGTGGTGGTGGAGCGACGCTTTATAAAACCATGCTGGCATTGAACTGCAGAGATGTTGAATTATGTAGGATTCCTTCTACATTAAGGGAAAAATCGAAGTTTCCAGAGACAAAGAGAAAAGTTTAAGAAGGGGTTCGCACAATGGCTTTGCGCAGTTTTTCAGTACACAGCCAGGAATACCGTCAGGACCTGGCGAATAGACTGGTTTCTCCCTCAGAACATCCGATAACACAGTGCTTTCGGAGAAAGTTGGTCTGAAAATAAGATTAGCTAATTGAATGTTATATGAATAAGGCTGATCCATAATTGTAGGAAATGAGTACGTTGTTTGAAGAAGAAAGTTGCGAATAGATCGGCAATACCCTGATCAGAAGTCGCAGATATATTTTCAAATGAACACTAGCTTACGCTTAGTGTTAACAAAATTATAAAGCTGCTTCGGATCCTGAGTCCTGCTCGGTGAAATTTGACCGAGCTACTAAGTATCTTGAGAAAGTTACGTTACAGCCAGTTTTCTTATGTCTCTTAAGGAGTCTATTTTTAATGTATTTTAAGTTTTTAAGGCTCCTTGTAAACCAAGGAGGGTCGGTCGAGGCGGATGGATACTTCCATGGCACGCAAGAGTCGAAGAAAGCGTTAAGCGTTTTGTAGAATGTTTCTAAAGCGATATTAATATCGGTGCATTCCCCGATATCGGACCAATCAAATGTAGAAATTAAATTGCTTAGTCTCTGAAAATCAGCCTTGCGAAAGCAGCGAGTTTTATTAACCTTAAGGCGAGGCTGAAGGTTGCTAGCAGTAAGGGTTTCAATCGAAACCTCAAGCGTTGGGTGGTAAGGATCTTCTGGGAACGAAAGTGGCATGGCTCTGGAAACGGTTATTCCATCTGGGTCAGAAACGAAACATTGATCTAGAAGCCGACCTAAAGAATTCCTTACGTGGTTTATTTGACCAAGGGATATGTCGAACATACCCTCAGTAAAATCATGATGTATTGAGAGTGTTAAAGATGGTGAATTCTCGATGGTTGACCAGATAAGTTCAGGTAAATTGAAGTCTCTTAGAGACACTAGAAGTCACTATCGGACATGCGGTTAGAAACCATCTGAATGGCAGATAAGTGGTGCCAATATGTAGGTGGTTCAGAAGAAGGTGGTATATATGAGCATGTGATGAACAGTGATTGAAGCGACATAATGATTTTCACACATAAGAATTCAGTATCACCAGGATTCGGTAACTTAACCTCTTCAGAAGCGAAGTTGGAGTCCACAGAGATTAGGACTCCTCCTCCCCTTCTTAGTGGTCGGTCCCGTCTGTAAGTGGTGTACCTGTCTGGGAAAATTTCGAAACTGAAAATCTCCGGCTTTAACCAGGTCTCTGTGAAAACTACAATCTGGGATGAAAAGATGAACAATCAGATTACAGTTTAGGGAGCTTACTCCGAAGCCCCCTAGTATTTTGATAGGTAAGGGTGATAGATGTTGTTAGTTTTTTGAGGATGAAGGTTTAGGTACGGAAGACGAAGATGGTACAGGGTTTTTAGGCTTTGGGAGTTTAACTCCCACACGCTTATTAACTTTTTTATACCCTTGAAAAAGGGTATTATAATTTTGTCCAGAAATGTGTAACGCATTAAAGGAAGCATCTCCGACCCCACAAAGTATATATATTCTTGATCAGCATCAACAGCCGAGTCGATATAGCCATGTCCGTTTGTCCGTCTGTCCGTCTATCCGTCTGTCCGTCTGTCCGTCTGTCCGTCTATCCGTCTGTCCGTCTGTCCGTCTGTTTCTATGCAAAAAATAGACAGTAGTTTTAAAGCTAGCGTTTTGAAATTTTTACCAGATCATTATTTTTGTTGCACGCAGATCAAGTTTAAGAATCGGTCGGATCGGACCACTATATCATATAGCTGCCATACAAACGACCGATATGAAAACAAGTCTTTGTATGGGAAACTTTTTTGTTTTCCAAGCTATTGCAATTGAATTCAACATTTATTCATTTGACATAGCCATACATAATTTGTAAAAGTTTGGTCCGGATCGGACCACTATATCATATAGCTGCCATACAAACGACCGATATGAAAACAAGTCTTTGAATGGAAAACTTTTTTGTTTTCCAAGCTATTGCAACCGAATTCAACATTTATTCCGCTGACATAGCCATACATAATTATTGAAAGTTTGATCCGGATCAGATTACTATATCATATAGCTGCCATACAAACGACCGATATGAAAACAAGTCTTTGTATGGAAAATTTTTTTGTTTTCCAACCTATTGCAACCGAATTAAACATTTATTTATTTGACATAGCCATACACGATTTGTGAAAGTTTGGTTTGGATCGGACCACTATATCATATAGCTGTCATACAAACGACCGATATGAAAACAAGGCTTTGTATGGAAAACTTTTTTGTTTTCAAGGGTATACCATCTTCGGCAAGCCGAAGATAACTTTTCTCACTTGTTTTTGACTGTACTCGGCTGATGTTCTTGTAAGAATATGTTCTCCGGCCAAAAGCTGGGCGAACAGATCGTATCGAACATCGGCAAAGGTACACGTATCTTAAAAGATGACGTAAGCCTTGAATAAGAATATTTAAATTTCCTAATGTCCTCCACTCTAACAACGGCCTTAGATTTGGCTTGGATATAAGCCGAGATATGAATCTCTGAGGTGTCAGGGGCCAGCCGTGAAATAAATATATGTTTAGAGGGGAGAATCACCTGTAAGGGCTTTGGTGTTACGGTTGGTAAGACCGCGACATCAGTCCGCACCGGGGGTCCGGACGGTGGTTTACCCTAAGCAGTGGATTTTAAGGGGGTCGACTCTACTCGTGCCGGAGGAATCACTTGAAGTATACCCTGGATGGTAATTCAGACGAGTTTTGCTCGATTATGGAGTCAAATTCCGAAACCACGTTTGTGTTTAGAACTCCTGCTCTTGGGGTAGTAAGAGTTATGAGCGGCTGCATGGTCGTCGGCTGATCGGGCTGAATAGCGATATCAGTGCATATGGAGTCCCTAAAAGCGGTTTTTTTACGCTTTGGAGATTTATTTAGTAGCTGTAAATTGGGAATCCAGCGCAGAGAGTTGGTCGTTGATTTTACGGAAACCACCGATCAACTCTTTGAAACCGTTTTTAGTTTGACGCATGAACGTTCGCATTTCTTTTTGAACAGCGCGACATCCACTGCAGCAAAAGTGGAAACCAGCGTTTCTAGAGATTGCATCCGAAACTGAGGCGGTGAAACCGGCACATTCGTATGTACTACGTTTTCACACAGCCAACAGGGGATGCTAGGCTGGGACGCGGAAATCGGCTTATTGCACGATTTTATAGCTCAGATGCTATAAAATTCCATTATGCAAAATTTTTGGAGAGAAACTAGAAATTTAAAATATATAAAAAAATATATTGACAACAAGTAATTATTTAAACAAACTAGTAGCCTTTAACCACTGTACTTGTTTATTAAGAGCGCGATACAAGGGAGAGGTAATGGAAAAAAAGAGCGCAAACTAGGAGAGAGAGTTATTGCAAAAGTAGAAATTGCAGTAAACGTAAGAAAAGGGAATAGAAATAAATAGGGCACAGTACCTTACTAAAATAAATAATAAAATAATTTAAACACACCAAATACGGTACCGCGCAGACTAGAGTGCGAATGGAATCAAACGCCGGTTTGTTTTTTGCAAGAAAATAATAACAAAATCGAATGATCGCAAGAAAAAAAACACGTCCGTTCGCTATGAAAGTGAAGTGTTAATTGATATTCGCTTATTTAGATAATAAAACACACGCGCAATTTTGAATTGTGAACGTTCAATGAAAAACTGACTTCAGTAAGTGAACATAAGAATGTTAAGTAAAACATAAGAGATAACAAGGTTGAAGCTTACAAACAAAAAATACTCGATATTCAACATAATCGATATTCAACACTTCCTTTAAGGTACATACGAGGGCGGGTCAATAAGTCCGTGACTATTTGAATGAAACACAGGTTTTTACATAAAAAGTTATTTTATTTTTCAACGTAGTCTCCTTTGAGCTCTATACACTTATCCCAACGTTTCTCCAATTTTTGTATCCCTTCCAAAAAATATGATTTGTTGAGGTCTTCAAAATAGGCATTTGTTTGTGAGATGACTTCGTCATTGGAGGAAAATCTCTTTCCGCCGAGCCATTTCTTCAAGTTTGGGAACAAGAAATAGTCACACGGGGCTAGATCGGGTGAATAGGCCGGATGAGGGAGCAATTCGTAGCCCATTTCATGGAATTTTGCCATGGAAACTGCACATGGGTGCACCCGTGCATTGTCCTGGTGGAAAAGAACCTTTTTTCTTGGCCAAGTGCGGTCGCTTTTTTTTCAATGCCTCATCGAATCGACCCAATAAGTTGCTGTAATATTCACCATTGATTGTTTTTCCTTTTTGAAGGTAGTCAATGTGGATAATACCGCGTGCATCCCAAAAAACAGTCGCCATGACATTATTGGCTGACAAACCCACCTTTGCCTTCTTTGGCTCCGATTCACCCCGAGAAACCCACTGTTTTGACTGCTGTTTGGTCTCCGGTGTGTTGTGGTGGATCCACGTTTCGTCCACGGTTACGAAACGGCGCAAAACTCGTTCGTATTGCGATTGAACAACGCTAAACATTCCTGCGAAACTGTCACACGGTTGCATTTGTGGTCGATTGGGAGCAAACGTGGCACCCATCTTGCGGAAAGCTTTCTCATACCCAAATGATCATTCAAAATTGAAACCACTGAGCCATGTGAAATGCCTACGGCTTCCACAATCTCTCTGACTTTTAATCGCCGATCGGCTAAAACCATATCGTGGATTTTTTCAATTGTTTCGGATGTGGAAACCTCAACTGGGCGTCCAGAACGTTCGGCATCTTCCGTGCTTGTACGGCCACATCGGAATTCAGTAAACCACTTTTTTACCATGGAAATGGATGGTGCAGAGTCTCCATAATATTTATCAAGCTTGGCCTTGGTTTGCGTAATGGATTTATTCCTCAAAAATAATGCTTAATGAGCACACGAAATTCACTTTTTTCCATTTTCTTCTCAGTCAACGTGGTAGTCTGATATTAACGGCTCTCAAAAACAAACTAAATGTCGCAGCTTGTTCAATTTTTGACAAGAGTCAACTGACAGATGACTGTTGACGGGAGCAGTGTTACCATTTCAATTAAGAGGCGGGAAATTCAAAAAGTCACGGACTTATTGACCCGCCCTCGTACATATTTAAGGTACAAGATATTTAATTCATTCATAATGTTTTTGCGTTCCTAAGTTAGCAACATTTTCATTATATTGATACATATTTTAATTAAATTTCTTCTAGGTCCAAGTTGGGTATAGTATTAATATAATAACTGGCACTTTAGTAGGCAGTTGAAGTTTGCTTGACCGTAGGAAACAGTCAATTTTTTTAATCTTTAGAAGGCACTTGGCCATGACTGCTGTAATATGGGCCCGCCAGATGAGTTTATAATCCAGGTGGACTCCCAGGTAACAGTAGGAATTGACATTGCCTATCAACCCACTGTTAAATGTTAGGCCAGTACAGGTGCCGGTACGAAGCGAGAAGGTCACACAAGCGGACTTAGCACAATTGATGGCTGTATTCCACTTGACTGCCTAGACTTCAATGTCGTCCAGAAATTCCTGAGCCAAAGCCCTTTACTGGGTCTCCAGTTTTCTGATATGTGATGCTCAGATCCATGGTTCCAGATAAATATCGTAAAATATGCTTGGCTGCAGTTTGGTGCTCGACGTAAGGATTCGTGGTCTATTGAGATAACTTGCAAATGGCATGCAATATATTAGGTCGGCTTAACACTGCATAATGCATAAGGGAACCCATTAGCGATTGATATTCTGTTGCATTTACCTTGATGCAATCGTCATCTTGACAGGAAAATTGAAATACAGGCTTAAGTGACGTGGACGCAGATCGGCAGTTCTGCATTCCATAGGTGCTTAACTTCCATTCCAAGAAAGTATTTTTGATTTTATCAATGTCTCTTTCGGTAGGACAAATGATAATGAAGTCGTCAACGTAAGCTGCAATGTACTTTTGCTCTGTTAGATGTGTATGCAAAGACACGGCTCGCTTTTACATCTTTTGAAATCTTAGCTTCGCAAAACCTCAGTGTATTTTTCCAGGATCGTCCAAATAGTTTTAGGGCATAGATTGCTTTTTGCAGTTTCAATACTTTCGTTGGGTGATCCTCGTCAAAACAGTCTAAAGTACTGTTTAAGTATGCATTAGAGATGTCCACTTGTTGCATACATATCTCCTTCTTTGCGGCGATAGCAAATAGCACTCGAATCGTTTCATAACGTATTACTGGAGAGAATGTTTCCCAGTAATTGACTTCAAACTACTGCCCGCACCCTTTGGCAACTAGACTAAACTTGAATCGCTCGATTGGCCATTCTTGATTCGTTTTATACGAAAACCCATTTTGATGCAATGGCCTTTTGGTTGGAAGGTAGGTCCACCAAGTCTTGTTCTTTCTTAAAGCGTCCATACTTACGAACATACTGACTGCTCAACGCTAATGCAACAGATTTCGGTGTTTCAATGTCATACGAACTATCCAGGTAACTTGTTGTGCATTCAGGGCCTGCCGCATTGGCCTGTCTGTATAATTCTTGGTCTTTCTGGTCCATGACGTGCAGAAATTCGTCAATTTCAATTTTTGAGTTCTGTGCAGCTGACTTAAACTCACGCTCTAAGAATTTTACGTCACGACGTACCACTACTGACCGTTTTTAGGGATAGTCGAGACGATACGCATTTTTCCCAAATGAATATCCAACGAACACATACTTGCTTTCTTTTGCCTGAAACTTTCCCTTCTTCGGTTTTTCCAGTGCAAAAAGGTGGTCCAAAGGTGTGAATATGCTTTACAGATGGCCTTCGCCTTTTCCATAACTCAAAGGAAGTCTCTCCATTGAGAACTTTAGTTAGACATCTATTACGTAAACAAGCTGCGGTTAAAAAGCTTCAGCCACAGAAATTCCGGCAAATTAGCGTGAATTAGGAGACTTTTTGCAATTTCTACTAACGTACACATTCGATACTCGAACGGTGCGGATGTGTTTATTTTTTGTTCTCCGAAAATATACAAAATACTCCAAGTGAAAAGTGAATAACTACCAACAATTAACCACAAAAATTTTAGCGAAAAGACGCTCATTGCGATGTATAATCGCTCATTAAAATAGTTGTGCAAACTCTCAGATTTTGAACAACTATTATATTTTAAAGAAAATGATCAAACAAAAACCAAGCTCACAATGAGTCAAAACGACATTCGCGCTTAACGTCAACAAGACAAACGTCGTCTCTCATCGATACGAAACAATGCGTATTTGTCATATGTGTCTGCGCAACCCAAGGAAGTGCACGAAATAAATGCAAACGTCAATCGGCCACGGTCAATCACCCCCAACACGACACATAAACTTAAGCCAACAACGAACGAGAGAGATCGTTTTTGCTCACCGGCAATCCCAACGATGTGCCAAAGAGAACTGACCTCTCCCGCGGCAACTAAAACTTCGACCTCATTAAACACTGCACTCGCAACAGCAACAAATACTGCAACGGTATCAACCGTATGCACGGTAGCTACTGCAACGCTCGTTTCTGCTGACGAAGGGGACAAAAAGAAGCCAAAGCCGCGACCTATATACATCCGAGAAAAAAGCTCGAACAATCTAGTCAACAATATAATTGAACTTGTTGGAAAAGAAAATTTCCACATAATACCCCAAAAAAATGGCAGCATCCACGAAACCAAGGTCAGGTAAAAACTGAAGAGAACTTTAGGACTCTTACACACTACTTAAGCAAAAATAACAAAAACTACTACACGTACCAGCTAAAAAGTAGTAAGGGTCTCCAAGTCGTTCCCAAGGGTTTAGAGCCAGACGTAACACCCTCAGAGATCTAGCAGCCATTATACGATAAGGGTTTCAAGGCGAAAACTGTCTCTAACATCCTGAAAAAAGACAGGAAACCGCAACCACTCTTTAAAGTCGAGCTGGAACCTGACACTAAAAATACTAGGAAAAATGAAACGTATCTTATTTAAAAGCTACATAAAAGCTGCATCGTAGAATTACTGTAAAAGAAAATGCCCCTCCAATGCACTTATTGCCAAGAATATGGCCATACGAGAGCTGCAGTATGCTTGCGTATCCATTGCGTTCAGTTTGTGAAGAGCTTCATGACTCTGTTCATTGCACAACAAGCTAAAGTGATCCAAGTTCCAAAAAGTGCGGAAATTGTGGGGGTAACCACACAGCAAACAATAGAGGCTGTCCAATATACAAATACTTTAAATGCCGGATTAATCACCGAGTAACGTCTGCACGCCTCCATAACGCACAGAATACCCCTATACAATCAAAAACATCCCCAGAAGTCTTTTTCGCAACGGCAAAGAGGTCCTCATTTGGTCCTGCGACCGCCTTTCAAAATGTTACTTTCCCAAACGTCCTAAAGTCGGGACTAACAGGACCAAGCTCTACGACAACAACTCTGCATGCTGCCTAAGCTGATCCGATACCGAATCCCCCATCATCGACGTAACAACAAAGTAGCTTTAAAGCTATAATGCATACTCTGCAGCAGCAGATGATCGAATTCATGTCCTTCATGAAGAGTACCATGCAAGACCTTATGCGAAACCAAAATATCCTCATGGAGATTTTTGTATCCCAAAACTCCAAATAATTAATTGCTGCTCTACGAATATCATTGTGGAACGCCAACCGCGTTTCACGGCATAAACTTGACATAACTCAATTCCTGCAAGACAATCATATTGACGTCCTTCTACTGTCAGAAACACATCTCACTGCTACGTACAACTTTCAAATAAGTGGCTTTTTATTGTACGGAACAAATCATCCAGATGGAGAAGCACATGACGGAACCAGTTTCCTGATTAGGAGCCGCATCAAAAAATCAGTTTGGAAAAACTACTTGCAGGCCACATTCATAAATGTACAACTAGGAAGCGGCAATCTTACCCTCGCAGCGGTATATTGCCCCCCTCGTTTTAATGTTTCCGAACAACAATTTCTGGACTTCTTCAACAGCCTAGGGCACCACTTCATTGCGGCAGGTGACTACAACGCCAAACACACTCACTGGGGATCACGCCTCGTCGCCTCTAAAAGGAAACAGTTGTATAACGCCATTATAAAGGCAAACATAAAGCTTGACTACGTTTCTTCAGGCAGACCATAATACTGGCCTACCGACCCCAACAAAATTCCTAACTTGATCGACTTCGCTATATCTAAAAATATCCCTTGAAACTTCATAAGTGCCGAATCTCCACCGGGTCTACCATCTGACCACTCGCCATTCCTCTTAAATATCAACCTTCTTCAACGCCGTGAGACTACAATGCAGGCTAACAGATTAACATCAAAGCGAACAAACTGGGTCAAATACAGAAAATACATAAATTAGGCAAGCTCATAATCGCAGAGCAAAGATTCAAAAATGCCTCACGAAATCTCTCCAAATTAAGCGCATTGGAGAGATTTCGTGAGGCATTTTTGAATCTTTGCTCTGCGATCTGCAAGAAGAAAAAACGCCCAAATTCAGTACATAGATCAACTTTCAATCTCAAGCAGCAAAAACTCACTATGGAAAGCTCATCCAAGTTTAACCACACCGTCGGAAACTATATCACCATTAATATCACTGGTGGCTGGGCCCGCAGCGATAAAGATAGAGCTACCACATTTGCAACGCATCTTCAACGTGTGTTCCAACCGAACCCTGCAACAAGCTCGTTTGTATTACCCACGTTAACAGGCGACGACCAAGCACCACATGAGCCAATCGAATTTCAAGCGAATGAAATATCTAAAATCATCAAGGATAAACTTAATCCAAAAAAGTCCCCAGGATGTGAACTCCAAAGATGATTATCGAACTTCCATACTGTGCTGTATGCACTATTTCCTTGCTGTTTAACGCAATCACAAAACTCGGGTACTATCCAGAGAGATGGAAAAACTCGGTCATAGTAATGATACCAAAGGCAGACCACTTAGTTACCTCATTGTACAGGCCAATAAGCCTATTGTCTTTAAACGCCTAGTATCTGTCAACACCATTTGAAAAATGTCCGATGACCCAAATAAAAGAACACACCTCCAACTTAAGGCTAGTAGTCTCCACTGGCTTATCAACTCGGTCACCCTTTTGTCTGGACTACAGGGTCCTACTCTACAACCCCGTACTAAAACCAGCAGTAGTAACATTGAGATCGTGCAATGGAACCAATCAAAGATACAAAGATACAATCAATGGAGCACCCTGGTATATCCGAAACGAAAATATACAAAGAGATCTTAATATCAGATCCGTCAAAGATGAAATAACCCATCAAAAGCAAAAGTACATTAGCAAATTAACGTCACACTCTAACCACCTTGCGAGAACTTTAACACGGGTTTGCGACCGATCCGGACTTCGTTGCAACGACCTTCCGACCCTGGGCAGATCATTAGGTACTTTTTTCCAGACCACAGTTAAAAAGACTGTTGAATATCGCTAAAATTAGGATTTGAAAACTTATTATTAGTCTCATAATTCCTGAGAAGATCCAATAAATACAGCAAAGTTTAAAACAAGAAAATAAAAAATTTCTATATTTTTTTCTATATTATATATTCTATATTTATATAAACATGTGATTTGCTCGCTCAGAAATACCATTTTGCTGCGGCGTGAAGGGAACCGTCAAATGTCTTTTTAATTCCGCACTTTTTAAAAAATCGTTAAATTGTTTGTTTCTGCCGTTGTAACTACGTAATACCTTTACATTCAACATAACTTTTGAATAGCTTAAATTTTTTAAACACTTCACTCTTTGTGCGAATAAAGTATACAAAGTTCTTTCTTGTGTAATCATCCATAAAACTAAAAACATATCGATTTCCAGCGATCGAATTGACATTCATAGGCCCGTACACGTCGCTATCAACTAGTTTAAGAAAACTTTTTGTTACTCGTTCCGCCTTTTTTTGGAATGGCAACCTACATATTTTTGCTTGATTGCAAGTGTCACAATTTGTTTTAGTATTAATGTTTTTAATATTCAATCCATGCACCAGCTTTTCCTCACTTAAGTCTTTCAAGCTTTTTAAATTAAAATGGCCAAACCGATTATGCCCCATTGATACCCATGATAAATCTTGATAGATATGCACTTCACTGTTTTCAAAGTTATTGTCATATAAGTTAACTAAGTTAACCGGACGATCGTCCGTTCATAAGCACCGGTCAAATTGCTGACTAAGCATTTGGCCGGAAGCTTTAACATAGCCGGCAAAGCTCTGCACATTGGCAGGGGCCGCTATGAAGATTTTTCTATGTTAGCTTTTAAGTCAGTTCGTTCTGAATACTTATTCAATAAAGAGCACAAGCTCTCATACCGGAACTCCGGCGATCCGCCGTTATATCTTTTTGTTATCACGCTATCTGAGTCGTCCTAATCGTCCTAATTCTACAATTGGATAACATCTTGCACTCTCGGTGCAAAGACAGCTGCGTGGGAAATCGAGAATAACACGCACTTGGCGAAATACAACCATCATTCCCGCATAATCGATAGGCCTGCCATTCCAGACTGCTGCGTGGGACCACTCGGAAATCAAACTCTTCAATCTATAGGACCCCCCATTTATTGTACCAACAGAATCCACGACACTGAATTATGTAAGTGAGCACCTATTCCAAAATCTACAAGCTGCATTTAATAAATAAAAATATTTAAATATTTTTGCGGTTACATTGCAATCTGCATTTCCATAATAATTAAAACATTTATATGTTTTTGTGAATTATATTTACGTGCTACTATTATTAAATTTAAAATATTCCAGCCCATGCGCTGAGGAAATATTGAGTTTTAAATATTGATTGACTTGTGATTTATATTCTATTGTGTGCATTTTGTCCCACTTTCATGTATTGTTTGGACACTGTCGCTTCATTCGAATTTGAATTCTCTGCATTAGCTTTGCAGCCGTCTTGAGCTTTGTTGTTGTTTCCCCATTCTACTTTACTACCCAATACCGGCGCATGCATTGCTGTGACAATTTTGTTGCCTTTTATATATCTCTTTGTGTTTGATGTGGTGATTTTTGTCTTTTATATATTTGTTTGCCTTAGCGGAAACCTGTCCCCCGCGAGCCCTCCACCTTATCGTTGCTGGGCTGGTCAACGGCTCTGTGCGGCGAGCCCTCGTCCCATACCTTCAAAGTGGCGACTCAGCCCCCGCGACCCCCTCGCCATACTATTTGGCCCCATGGGCACAACAGCTTGGGTATCAACATACACAGCTCCTCATGAGCAATTCATTCTTACATATAGAAATTCTAAAACATACACTAGTGACTCAGAGTCAGAGAGTGACTATTCAGCAGAGTACTCTACACTAAGAGGCGCATTGACTACAGATAAAATGTCTTTCGACGCAGGGCAAATTATGGCCTTAATAAAGGCGCTGCAGAAACAAGCTGCAGAAAGCCAACGTAGGGAGAATGATTTGCGCAAAACAATTCAAGATCTTGCCAGCCAAGTCGCGGCTGTGCGGATTTCCCCCACAAGGGCAGAAACTCCGCAGATTATGGTTTACCAACAGGTAGAAATCAAGAATGTCACTTGTTATGAGACATTACATGTGTAAAATGTCTTCCAGCATTAATGGGGACACAGGAGACATACGTCTCCTGGCGGCAGGCGGCGATGGCCGTGTATTACATGTTTAGGAATTAAGTGGATAGTTCACGCCATTATCAGGCGGTAGTCATCATCAGGAGCAAGGTCAAAGGCCCCGCTGATGCAGTTCTGTCATCTTTTGGAACGGTGTTGAATTTCAATGCGATTATAAATCGGCTCGATTTCACGTACAGTGACAAACGGCCAATACACGTTATCGAGCTGGGCTGATTGCTGTTTGCGGCAAAGCCGAAAGAAATGCCATCAGCACTCGCCCTGGCGCAAGAAGTGGAATCCAACCACGAAAGGTACACCTTCGCAAACTCGTTTGCAAAAAGCCAGGAAGATAGGGACCATAGACAGCATCCCAAAGTACAGGAGCGCCAACACGAGCCAACTCGCAGGGAAGTGCCGGGAAGAACCCGCACTTTACTAGGCAGCACAGAGCATAAGTGCACTCTGCTCCACGTAGCGACAGAATGGATCGAGGAAGCACACCGGAATCTATGGACGTAGACCCGTCATTGTCCAGAATGCAACCATCCCACGCCCCGGCTTTCCCAAAACCAAAGCCGTCAAAAAATTTCATCCGACCATTTAAGGGGTTGAAAGGCGTCCGCCCGGTGGAGTCCCGATTTGCAGTCCATTCGATTCATTGTGGGACTGCAATCACTACAAAATGTTTTGTGTCCATTTTTAACCTAAAAGCTACGTTTTTTATACTACCAGATTTGACTTCTTTCGACGCGATCGTTGGCCTAGACCTGTTGAAACAGGCCGGCGCGTCGCTGTGCCTAGCTTCCGGCCAGCTCAAATGGGGCTCCGAAGTAGAGCACATTGATTTTCACACTTGCCCCGATGTCAATTTTACCAACGTAGATTGCTCGGATGCACCGCCCTTAATTAAGCGTGCTTTTTTATAAAAATGCTCGAGAGTTGGAAAAAATCTTTTGCTGATCCTAATGAGGCTCTTCCTTACAATACGTCGGTGGTAGCCACCATCCGGACGATTGACGAGGAGCCCATTTATGCCAAATTGTACCCATATCCCATGGGAGCAGCTGATTTCGTCAACGGCGAAATTCAGGAACTGCTTAAAAATGGCATTATCCAGAAGTCGAAGTCCCCCTACAATAACCCAATATGGGTCGAAGACAAAAAGGGCACCGACGAAACGGGCAATAAAAAAATGCGTTTGGTACTGGACTTCCGCAAACTGAACGAAAGAACGGTACCAGACAGATACCCCATGCCAAATATCTCAATGATATTGGGGAACCTGGGAAAAGCCAAATACTTCAGGACACTTGATCTGAAGTCTGACTATCACCAAATCACGCTCGCTGAACGCGACCGTGAGAAGACGTCATTCTCAGTGAACGGAGGGAAATATGAGTTTCGAAGACTTCCATTCGGACTCAGGAATGCTGCAAGCATCTTCCAGAGAACAATTGACGATATTCTGCGAGAGCAGATCGGCAAGTTCTGCTACGTTTATATCGATGACGTCATCATCTTTTCAGAAGATGAAAATTCCCATGTTAAGCACGTAGATTTGGGTCTAAAAAGCCTATATGACATACTAAAGGGCAAACATGGGAGGGTTAGCCGACGAAGGTCCAGGAGTATCCAGGTACAATTTTCCGAAGCGCAACAACGTGCCTTCGAGAAACTACATAATATCCTGGCACCTGAGGACTCAGATACCTGATTACAAAAAAGCGTTTGATCTAGCGACCGACGCTTCGGCCTACGGCATTGGAGCAGTGCTATCCCAAGAGGGACGTCCGATTACAATGATCTCTAGGACATTGAGCGACAGAGAGACGGTTTGGAATTCTGTTTGGAAATAAGAAGCGGCACTCAATCAATTTCTCGTGAAAACAGACTTTGCTAGAGGAACTTGCCAACACCATTATTCCTAATGGACTAAATGCCTTCCACTGTCATCTTCACACGCTGGCATTAATCCAGGACGATGTGGTTCGACAATTTCCGCCCAAAAAGTTCTGGCATTGTAAAAATAGGGTCACCGACATTTTCGCGGTCATGGAAAGAAGAGAAATCCTCACCACCGAGCATAACAGAGCTCACAGGTCGGCCCAAGAAAACGTGAAGCAGGTGGAGAGTACCACTCTCCAAAAATTACCAAATTGGCGAGTGAGATAGCAGCCAATTGCAAAACTTGCGCCAAGGTAAAGTATGATCGATATCTGAGAACACGCGTAACACCAATCTCGGCCCATGTAGGAGAAATATTGCATATCGATATTTTCTCAACGGATAAAAAGTACTTCCTCACCTCTATTGACAAATTTTCGAAATTCGCTATGGTTTAGCCGATTCCGTCTTGAACCATAGAGGATCTAAAAGCATCCTACTACAACTTATGAATGTTTTCCCCAAAGCCAAAGCCATCTACTGCGACAATGAACCGTCATTGAAATCGCACGCAATAGTGGCCATGATGGAAAACCATTCCGGCGTCAGCAACCCGAATGCACCGCCCTCCATAGCGTCTCCAACGGACAAGTGGAACGCTTCCATAGCACGTTGATCGAACTTGCTAGATGCCTAAAATTCGACAAAGGCATAAGTGACACAGTGGATTTGATTTTACTGGCCACTGCCAGATATAACAAATCTATCCATTCTGTCATTAACAAGAAACCGGCCGAGGTTGTGTGGGCAAATCCGGACGATCCACAAAATGATATCCACGAAAAAATTAAAAACGCCCAAAATATGACCAGAAACCGAGAAAACGTTTCTCGGCAGAAGAGAGTGTTCCAGGTCAGCAATAAAGACCTAGTAAAGTCAAACAGGCGACTAGGCAACAAACTCACTCCCTTATGCGAGGAGAGGACCATCGAGGCAGACTTGGGGACCACAGTCCTAATTAAAGGGAGGGTGGACCACAAAGACAACCTCAGGTATCCCGAGCAGAGCCCAGTTGTGGTTCCCTAGGAGTTTTTTATTATTTTTTTTCATTCATACCCATTTGTCATGAGTTTTCAGTTATTTTTTATTATTTATAGCCACTTGTTATAAGTTTTCATTATTTTTCATTATCCATAGCCCCTTGGCATAATTTTTTTATATTCTTCATTATTCATATCTACTCGGCATTATTTTTTAACATTTCTTAGTATAATTCAGCTTACATCCTCTATTTACTATAATTGGTGGTGGGCAACTCCATTCCGAATACGTATTAATCAACCAAACATAATAAAGGTCGTTTCCAACGCTTTTACTCTGTCTCCTGGCCGTGATATCAGCCCATATCACTGATTATTCCCAAGCGAAACCGACAGCATGGTCGATATGTTTCCCCAATCCCACATGAAAAAGCTTCTGAGCATTGATATCGCTCACCTCCGTGACATGCTTGACTCGTTGAGCGTCCATCACAGAGTAGCAAGGAGCCTAGACTTTTTGGGAACTGCATTGAAGGTTGTCGCAGGGACACCTGAGGCTTTGAGAAGATTAAGTTTACTGAAGCACGACTAATTGATGCACACAATAGTCAGATTGGGATCAACACCAACACACAAGTTCGAATCAACGAACTCACCAACACAGTCAATCAACTTTTAAAAGTTTCTAAAAGTGCACAAATTGACACAGTCCATCTATACGAAATGTTATTAACGCGCAATAGAATCATTGTTATGGAACTACAGAATCTAATGGTAACAATTACACTCGCAAAGATTAACATAGTTAGTCCAAGCATTTTGAATCATGCAGATTTGGAGAATGTTTGGGTCGAGGAGCCCACCGATACCCCCATAAGGAATATTTTGTCCGTTGCGTCCGTGAAAGTCTTACAATCCCATAACATGTTGCTTTTTGTACTGAAATTCCCCAAGATTAAAATGGCCTACAACAAGATCACCATTCTTCCGGTGGCACACAATGATACGTTGTTAAGGTTAAAGCATAATGTTGTGGCGGAGTGTAACGGAGAAGTCCGCACCGTCAAGAACTGCTACATATCACCCGGGGCTACGTTCTGTCAATTATCTTTCGTGAGCTCGTGCGCCCAAGAGACATTGCGATACACAGCAGAGCTATCTCCACCCAATCGACTATGTCGACGAGGGAATTATCGTCATCAATGATAGACCAGCACTCGTGCGCGTGGATAATGCAACGAACATCCACATTAGAGGCACGCACCTTATAACATTTATTGAGAGTGCTATGGTCAATGAGACCGTCTTTATAAACCATGACATGGTCCAAAAAAGGGCACCGAGAGTAGCTAACTCTCTTGTCCTGAATATCTCGGTGAAACACGAAATCCTGAGCCTCCCATATCTTTACCGCTTGAGTGAACGCAATCTGGAGCAAATTAGAAAATTCGAAGAAGACGGATATCGATTCAACCAGATGACGCAAGTTGCAGGAGCAATTTTCTGCGCTCTCATCTGTATCGGCCTTAACTGTCAGCGAGCCAAAAGGTCCAGAAGATCCGCGGCCCAGTTGAAGGAAGTTATTGCCCAAATAGGGTCGGCCGAGGATGGCCTTAAATTTGAGGAGGGAGTAGTTAACTAAGTTAACCGGACCGATCGTCCGTTCATAAGCACCGGTCAAATTGCTGACCAAGCAGTTGGCCGGAAGCTCTAACATAGCCGGCAAAGCTCTGCACATTGGCAGGGGCCGCTATGAAGATTTTTCTATGTTAGCTTTTAAGTCAGTTCGTTCTGAATACTTATTCAATAAAGAGCACAAGCTCTCATACCGGAACTCCGGCGATCCGCCTTTATATCTTTTTGTTATCACGCTATCTGAGTCGTCCTAATCGTCCTAATTCTACAATTGGATAACATCTTGCACTCTCGGTGCAAAGACAGCTGCGTGGGAAATCGAGAATAACACGCACTTGGCGAAATACAACCATCATTCCCGCATCAAACTATTCAATCTATAGGTGCCCCCATTTATTGTAATTTATACATATTTATACATCCGATACAGAAAACAAGCCGAAAAATATACGCGACAATACTACCTTGATCAACAATGATGCGCCCGCAAATAACAACAGATTAGCTTTGCTGCCAGACACCAACGAGGACGTGCCACTTAAATCCGTCGATAACGAACCAAGAAAATAAAACCTCCCCCAATTGACATCCGCGAGAAGAGCACAAACGGTTTGGTAAATTCTTTAATTGGCCTTATTGGAAAAAAATAGCTTTTATACAATACCCCTCATAAAAGGTACTATTAATGAAATAAAACTTCAAACGAAAACGGAGGAAAACTACAGAAAAGTCACAAACCATCTTACTGCAAACAAAACATGCTTTTACACCTACCAGCTTAAAAGTAGCAAGGGTCTACAGTAGTACTGAAGGGCATTGAGCCTGATGTAAAGCCCGAAGAGATGCTGAGGCGCTAAAGGAATAGGGATTTTGCGTCAAAAGCGTACACAATATCAAAAACAGAAACAGGCAGCCGCAACCACTCTTTAAGATTGAGCTTGAACCAGAAGACAAGCATCTAAACAAAAAACGAGGTTCATCCAATTTACAAACTCCAGCTCCTTCTGCACCGTAGGATTACAGTAGAAGAGCCGCATAAACGTAACGCTCCTGTACAATGTATGAACTGCCAAGAATACGGCCATACGAGATCGTATTGCACACTTCGCCCAGTGTGTGTAGTCTGTGGAGATCTCCACGTATCCACACATTGCCAAGCTAATAAAGAAAATGCAAGCGCGAAAAATTGCGGTAACTGTGGGTGTAATCACACAGCAAGCTACAGAGGCTGTCCAATCTACAAAGAGCTGAAAACCCGTCTCCACAAAAGAATGAACACGGCACGGGTACACCAAGGAACAGCTACGCTGACACCATCGGAAACAAATCCAAAAGTACTTTTTTCGAAACCAAAAAGTATTTCTCTCTGGACTATACCAAGCACTAACAAGATAAGATTTGCAAACGTGTTTTAAAATCAGGTATGACGCCTCCAACCCAAAACTCCCAAACCTCACATGAAGAATGAAGAACACACAAAATTGGACACACAACAAAACTATAGGCCATCTGAGCAGCATGAAACGAAAACTGAAGCTATGATGCAAGCCTTACAACAGAGCATGATGGAATTCATGACATTTATGCGAACCACCATTCAAGACATGATGCGTAATCAAAACCTATTGATACAAATGCTTGTCTCCCAACAATCAAAATAAATAAATAATGGCTACCTTACTCATAGCTACGTGGAACGCCAATGGCGTCTCACGGCGCAAACTTGAGCTAGCTCAATTCCTATATGAGAAGCATATCGACGTAATGCTTCTTTTGGAAACTCATCTTACAAGCAAGTACAATTTTCGAATAAGAGATTACAACTTCTATGGTACAAATCACCCCGATGATAGAGCACACGGTGGGACCGGCATTCTAATTAGGAACCGTATAAAGCACCACTTTTACAAAGAGTTTGCTAAAATTCATCTACAGGCCACATCTATCAATATACAGCTGGAGGACAACACTCACCTCATACTTGCCTAAACAAACTGGCTCAGATATAAAAAATATATAAGTTCACACATTGAGCTAAACCCAAAACTCAATACTGAATCTGATATAGAGAGTTGCACAGGAAAACTAGAATCCATTCTTACGGAAGCAGCTCGTAATGCAACACCTAAAATCACAAATCGAGCAACTCGTCCACGCAAAACGACGCTTACGTAGAGAATGGCAATCTTCCAGATCACCATCTGCAAAACAAAAGCTAAAAATAGCCACACGGAAGCTGACCAACGCTCTGAAACAAAAGAAAGAATACGCTCAGAGCCGATACATAGAGCAACTTTCACCAACAGGTATTATGGTAAACATAAATCACTGTGGAGAGCCCACCCAACTCTTCGCCCATCGACTGAAACCGTTTTGCCCATAAGGAATTCCTCAGGCGGCTGGGCACGTAGTGATGCAGACAGAGCCACCACATTTGCTGCTCACATACAAAATGTATTTACGCCAAACGAGGCTACTAGCACATTTGCGCTACCGTCTTCAAACGCAAACTGCCACCAGCACCACAGCTGGCATTGCACCTCATAGACACTGAGAAGTGGCTCTCTGATTGGCGAATAAAAGTAAACGAGGAAAAATGCAAGCACGTGACATTTACGCTAAATAGACAAGATTGCCCACCACTTTTGTTGAACAACGTACCACTCCCGAAAGCCGATGAGGTAACGTAACTAGGAGCTAGGAGTACACCTTGACAGAAGACTCACATGGCGCAGGCACATTGAAACTAAAAAAAACCCATCTTAAGCTCAAAGCCAACATCTTACACTGGCTCATCAATGCTGGCTCTCCGCTCAGCCTGGACCACAAGGTCTTACTCTATAATGCTGTATTGAAACCCATCTGGACTTATGGCGCACAGCTATGGGGCAACGCCAGCAACAGCAATATTGACATCATACAGCAAGCACAATCAAAGATTCTGAGAACCATCACTGGGGCACCGTGGTAGGTTCGGAATGAAAACATCCAAAGAGACTTAAATATTCCACCAGTCATCAATGAAATCACAGAACTTATGGAAAATATCATAGCAAGCTTTCCTCGCACCCCAACAACCTAGCGAGAAATCTAACTCAGCTCAGCAGTCGTTCTCGTCTCCGACGAAGGTACCTACCAACCCAGCGAAGAAATTTTTAGGGACGTTTAATCTCAGAACAGTTGGAAAAATAAAATAACTGTTTAGAAAAAATTTGTATTAGTTAAGATTTTTAAACTTATTTGTTAGTTCTTATTCAAAAGGATTCAATAAATTTTTTTTTTTTTTTCCAATTTTATTTTATTTGCTGGATCTTCTCTTCTTAATAGAGACTAACAACAAGTTTTAAAATCTTAGACTAATATTATAACTAAAATCCATTTTTTTAGTGATGGGTTTAGTTTTAAAGATGGCTCTAATTATATCGGAACTGAGCGAGTGGATGATCGGCACGTTGAAGTCTACTCCAACTGGAAGTTCTGGTTAGCGAGCGTGCAAGAGGATTTGGATGAGATGTTAATTTAGTTTGGTGTTTGGCTTTTTGATTGAAGATTTCGTCAGAAACGGTGTTAATATTTAAGTCTCGATAAATATTTTCGTTCCTTATATACCAAGGAGCACCAGTGATGAGTCTAAGTGTCTTAGATTGAACTCTTTGAATTACTTCGATGTTACTACGACTGGCATTTCCCCAGAGTTCAGAGCCGTATTTCCATATTGGCTTGATCACGGTGTTATAGATGAGTATTTTGTATTCAAGGCAAAGAGGGGATTGAGAGTTGATTAGCCAGTGGAGCTTGTTGGTCTTCAACTTTAGTTGAGCTTTTTTGGCTGCTATGTGTGAGCGCCAGGTGAGTCTCCTGTCAAGATGGATACCCAAGTATGTGACGGTGTTTGCCTGGGGGATTCGTGCTCCGTTTAGAGTAAGCTGGGGACACGTTTGTCTGTTCAGTGTGAACGTTACGTGTTTACACTTACTTTTACTTTAATTCTCCAGTTAGCTAACCATTTTTCAAGAGATTCCAAATGATTTTGTAGAATAACAGTTGCTCTAAGGGGACATTTACTCCGGCTAAGAATGGCAGTGTCATCTGCAAAAGTTGATGTGGTAAGTTGAATGTTTGTCGGAATGTCCGATGTGTATAGTGTATATAGAATGGGACCGAGAACGCTTCCTTGAGGCATTTCGGCTTCTATGGTATAATAGTTTGAAGTGCTTGAACTGCATCTAACCGCGAACACTCTTTTGTGTAGGTAGGACTTTAGAAGCCTATGTATATTTTGAGGCAGCAGTTTGATTATTTTGAACATAAGTCCATCCAGCCATACTCTATCGAATGCTTGAGCAACGTCTAAGAATAGAGCTGTGCAATATTCACGATGTTCAAAGGCAGTGCGAATTTCTGACGTGATGCGGTTAACCTGTTCGATGGCTCCGTGTTTTGCCCGAAAACCAAATTGGTGCGATGGGAGTGTGTTGTGTGTTTTGAGGTGGGGGCTGATGCGTAGTAGCAGAACTTTTTCAAATAACTTGGAGAGACAAGTAAGTAAGCTTATTGGCCTGTATGATGATGGCTGTGTTTTGTCTTTCCCGGGCTTAGGGATCATAATTATAACTGATTTCTTCCACTTTTGAGGGAAGTATCCAATTTTAGTAATTGCGTTGAAGAGCAAGCAGATTCTTAGGACTGCACACATTGGGAGCTCGATGATCATTTTCGGGGTTATTAAGTCGTAGCCAGGCGATTTTCCAGTCTTCAGTTGCTCTTTAATGACTTTCGTTATCTCGCTTGGCCGAAATACTACCGGATCTTGTGGTGCTAAGTCAGATGCAGTTAAAGGCGGGAGAGTAAATGAGTTAGTGGCTGGATTTGGTTGAAATACTTTTTTAAGATGATCAGCGAAGACTCTTGCTCTGTCCGTGTCACTGCGAGACCAGTTTCCGGTAGAATTACGGAGAGGTACAACCGTTTCTGTTGGTGCCTGTAGGTTCCTGTGATTTTTCCACAACGAGTTCTTTGTGCCTGTGGGTGTGAGATTCTCGATGTACCTTAGTTGTGCGGCCGCTTCTTCTTTCTTGAGCGCGTTTGTAAGTCTGCGAGAAGCTGCTTTTAATCTACTCTTTGCACCAGGTGATCTGTGCTCCTGCCACTCCCTTCGAAGTCGTCGTTTTTCAAGCACAAGCAGTTCAGTATCTCTTCTTGTCTTGTTAAACTTTATACTGCATACATGATTGTCTTGTGGAGTTGACGCTTTTGCTGCTGCAACAAGTATTGATTCTATATCATCAGCAAACTGATCAATGTCCTGCTCGGTTTCCAGGGGGCTAGAAAGGCCGGTATGGGAACAAACATATTTTTTGTACCTCGCCCAGTTGGTCCTGTTGCTTGTGAGCCTATGCGGTCGCTCGATGGGTTGTAGCTGGTACAAAAGATGAAATAGCACCGGACAGTGATCAGATGAGAGTTCTGGAAGTGCCTCAGCTGTAATCATTGATTGGGATATCCTTTTTGTGATGGCAAAGTCGATCAAATCTGGAAGCTTCATGGGATCGGCTGGCCAGTATGTGGGCGCTCCAGGGGAAACATAGTTTAGTTTGCGTTGCGGTTTGATGATTGCGTTGTACAGCTGTTTTCCTTTAGGGTTCTCTATCCGAGATCCCCAGTACGTGTGCTTGGCATTCCAATCGCCAGCTGCAACAAACCTTTCACCAAACGAGTCAAAAAGTGTTGTGAATTTTTCCTCAGAGATTGTGAAGCGAGGTGGGCAATAGATAGCAGCCAGAGTGAGAGCACCGTCATGGCATTGGAGGTTTATAGAGGTACATTGTAAGCAGTCTTCTTGCCAACTGCCAAGGAAGTGGTGCTTAATTCGCAATCGTATTAGTATGCCAGTGCCTCCATGGGCCTTGTCATCAGGGTGATTCGTAAAGTAAAATTTATATCCTGGTATTTGGAAGTTGTACTTTTCGGTAAGGTGAGTCTCTGAGAGTAGCATAACGTCAATGTTTCTGTCGGCTAAGAACTGAGCAAGTTCTAGCTTGTGCCGCGAAACGCCATTAGCGTTCCAGGTAGCGATTATTAAGGGAGTCATTATCCTGTTTTAGAAGAAACGAGCATTTGCATAAGGATGTTTTGGTTCCTCATAAGCTGTTGCATAGTTTCTTGCATGAAGGTCATGAAGTCATTCATGCTTTGCTGCATCGAAAGCATAATCGCTTCAAAGCCAATTGGCTGCTGTTGCATGTTCTGTGTGTTTATTTGTTTATTTGTGTTTATTTGGTTAATTTTATGCTGGACGCTGGAGGTGACTGCTGTTGGTACTTGGATCCCTGATTTTAGTACACTTGCAAAAGAAGAATTTGGCATTGTTCGGTGGCTGGCGGACGAAGGGATGTTAGTCGGTTCCATTACTTTGTGAATTGTTGGTGTGATACGATCACGAGCTAAATCCACTCGTTTGTTTAGGCGACTCTTGAGTTCCTTGTAAACAATGCATCCTCGCCAGTTGGCTGTGTGTTTTTCGCCACAGTTGCTGCATAACTTAATTGAGCTGTCGTTTTTATTCTTAGGACAGTTTACAGTACTGTGGGCATCGCTGCAAACGACGCAGATGGATTTTAGGGTGCAGTACGCTTTGGTGTGGCCATATTCTTGGCAGTTGGTGCACTGCACAGGTTGCCTGCGCTTGTGTGGCTCTTCTACGGTTATTCTTCGGTGCAGTAGATACTGTAGCTTATATATAGGATGTACTTCATTTTTGTCGTTTTTCTGACTCGATGGCTCCAGTTCGACTTTAAAGAGTGGCTGCGGCTCTTTGTTCCTGTTGAGAATGTTGATCACCGTTTTGGTGTTGAAGTTCTTCTCCTTTAGTGCCGCGATAATTTCGGATGAGGTCACGGATGACTCTATTCCTTTGATGACAACCTGCAATCCTTTGGCACTTTTCAGCTGTTAGGTATAGTAACTCTTCCCAGCTTCGTCCAGGTACTTGGTCACTGATCGGTGGCTAGACTCATCCTGAGTCTGCACTTTCGTTTCTTGTATGTTGCCCTTAGTAAGAGGTATAACATGGAACTTGTTCTCTCCAATAATTGCAACTAGTTTGTTAACCAGCGCATTTGAGGTTTTCTCACGTATATATATTGGTGGCGGCTTTATCTTCTTCTGCTCCTGTTCCTGCACTTCACAGTCATCCAGTAGTGCAAACCTATTTGAACTTGAGTCATTGGCAGCGTTGGCGCGATTTATTTTCGGCTGATTACCAGCCTGCTTGTGTTGTGGGCTTAGCTTTCGCTTTATTTGGATGTAGCGATCCAGCCCTGTTTGACAAAGTTTTTTGTTTTGTTTTGGTTCTTGTCCGCTTTCGCTTTCAAGAGTCGGTGTGAGTGCTTTTGCATTCGTTGTTGTTGATGCAGTGGAATTGTACACCGCTGTCGGTATTGAGCATAGAGTTGATGTTGATGTTGTTGCAGTTGTTGTTGCTAAAGGTGCAGATGCAGTAGATATCGTGATTACTGGATTGGTAGTTAAGGAACTTGACACCGTTTGGAATGGGGAGAGCGTGAGAGAGACGCTCTTAGTGCGTTCGGGTTCACTTCGAGCAGTCAGAAGCATTGGTGAGCAAGACCGCGATCGTGTGCATTCTGCAGGTGCTAGGTCATTGACCGGGTGGGTGGTTTGGCACTCGCGGGCGTCAGACACGACGGTGAAGTATGCATTGTTTCGCTGCAAAGAGAGTCGGCGCTCGTCTTGTTGTTTTTGCCGCTGAGCGCGCAATTCGCGTTGGCTCATTTTAGAACGATCGATTTGTTCGTTGTCTATTTGTTTTTTATACCCTTGAAAAGGGTATTATAATTTTGTCCAGAAATGTGTAACGCATTAAAGGAAGCATCTCCGACCCCACAAAGTATATATATTCTTGATCAGCATCAACAGCCGAGTCGATATAGCCATGTCCGTCTGTCCGTCTGTCCGTCTGTCCGTCTGTCCGTCTATCCGTCTGTCCGTCTGTCCGTCTGTCCGTCTGTTTCTATGCAAAAAATAGACAGTAGTTTTAAAGCTAGCGTTTTGAAATTTTTACCAGATCGGTATTTTTGTTGCACGCAGATCAAGTTTAAGAATCGGTCGGATCAGACCACTATATCATATAGCTGCCATACAAACGACCGATATGAAAACAAGTCTTTGTATGGGAAACTTTTTTGTTTTCCAAGCTATTGCAACTGAATTCAACATTTATTTATGTGATATAGCCATACACGATTTGTGAAAGTTTGGTCTGGATCGGACCACTATATCATATAGCTGCCATACAAACGACCGATATGAAAACAAGTCTTTGTATGGGAAATTTTTTTGTTTTCCAAGCTATTGCAACTGAATTCAACATTTATTCATTTGACATAGCCATATATGATTTGTGAAAGTTTGGTTCGGATCGGACCTCTATATCATATAGCTGCCATACAAACGACCGATATGAAAACAAGGCTTTGTATGCAAAAATTTTTTGTTTTCAAGGGTATACCATCTTCGGCAAGCCGAAGATAACTTTTCTCACTTGTTTTATTTTAGTTTTACTTTATTATTCCACACACAGAAAGTTTTGTAAGATAGCAATTTAACATTGCCAATAGGGTCTCTTTCGCTTTCAATTTATGTATTTATTTTTATGTTATTAGCTATTCACTTCACTAAAATCAAGTGATTTTATACGGAGCTCGATGAAAACACGTCTGACTTCGGACAAGTGCACTTTGCTTGTTTCTTATCCGATTTGGTTCAAATTTAAAAATTAGATAGCTTTTATAAGCACCAACGCATATGCCGAATTGCATAGCATTAGGACAATAATTGTGGGCGTGGCAGTTTTTTTAGGTTTGAGGGGGAGCGTGGTCGTGACAGTTTTTTACTGTTTGCGGGGGAACGGGGGGTGATATCAAAATAAAAAAACAAACTTGTACTGCGTATGCTAATTACCTATCCAACGATATATGGCACATGTCTGTAGCTCTTGTAGTTTCTGAGATCTAGGCGTTGATACGGACAGACGGACGGACGGACGGACGGACGGACGGACAGACGGACATGGCTATATCGACTCGGCTGTTGATGCTGATCAATAATATATATACTTTATGGGGTCGGAGATGCTTCCTTCTGCCTGTTACATACATTTGCACCATATTATGATACCCTTTTCACCCATTTTTAATGGGTACAGGGTATAAAAAATACATATAAGGGCATAGAGTTGTGATTCACGTGTCAAACAATTTGGAAAACAATTCCTTTTACCTTAAGCGGAAAATATTAAATTCGAAGCAAAAAACTCATGTTTAGCCCACAATTGTGGCACAAACTGTGAACAGCGAACCCTAAATCCACCATTAATAACAAAAACACTCAAGCACTGTAATATAAGCTTGCTGCAAACAAATTTAATAGTGGTCCGCTGAATAGCGGCCACGATGGATACAAATGCAAAAATCAGGATGCCCGCTATTACCGAGCGCTCACTCAGCCTCGGTGAGCTTTTCAACATAGCACTGAACCAAGACTCTGTGCCGATGCCGGAATCCATAGACGCCGACACTATCAAGCCAGCGCCTCAGCGGATACAAGTCATTAAGCGGAAGGCATGTGGGCCTCCACTGAATGCCGAGAAGAAGGCAATACTTGATACCAAGATTCCTGTTCCCACCTACAGCGGCAGCTCAAACCGCTTTGGGTTGCTTGCGCAAACCGAGGATCTGAGTGAGCAGCCCAGTACCAGCCATCAAGCAGCTATTGCTGCTGTCAAACGTAATGCAGCCACATCTATCAGTACAACTTCCAAGGCGCAACCTAAACCCCCTCCAATAGTTTTGGAAGGCGTTGAAAGCGCACCCCTGCTGATGGACAAAATCTCAAAAATCACTGATCTGAACAAGGTCTCTGCCAAGGCATCGATGGGCGGAGTTCTGAGGCTCTACGCGGCAGACGCTAGCACCTTCCGCAGCATAGTCAGCTTGCTCGAGACCGAAAAGCTTGAGTTTCACTGTTACCAGCTGAAGGAGGACAGGTCATACCGAGTCTGCGTTAAAGGACTCCACCACAGTACGTTCCATCAACAAATCATTGATGAACTGAAAAGTCTCGGTTACAAGGTGTTAGACGTTCATACGCCGAAAAGGCGAAACGAGCCTGCTGCCAATCCCATAAACATGTTCTTTTTGAACATCGCTGCTGCGACAAACAACAAGGAGATCCTAGCTCTTAAGGGCTTATGCCAAATGAGAGTTGTCATCGAGCCCCATCGCAAGCGAAATACGACAACCCAATGTAATTGATGCCAGCAATTTGGTCACACGGCCAAATACTGCCGTAAGGCGCACATCTGCCTCAAATGCGCCGGCGAACATCCTGCCAAAGACTGTACGCGACCATGAAGCGAGCCATGCACTTGCTATAACTGTGGTGAACAGCATCTAGCGAATTATTCCGGATGCTCCTGTGGTATGCGTACATATATATATACAGTACATATTTACATAGAGTACAATGTACTCAGAATACTTGCATAAATCAATAACATAATTACATACGCATTGGCAGTGCTAGCATAAACAATAATGTTCAAGTGGAAGCGTTATATGATCGCCCGCTTCTGAAGCACACTGCACAAATGCATGGTCAGCATTCCCACGCTAACCAAATGCCGCTATATACATACTGTGCGCACATAGCATTTTCGCTCAACTCTTTTAACATACATATATAATAGCCGCTTCTCTGCCGACTTCAGCAGGCAGCGAAGGCGCCATTCATAGCCTAAGAAGAATATTGTATTAGCTTTAAGAATCAGTCGAGTTTTACCACTGACACGAGTCTAACTATAAAATAAACGGAGCTATGCTTCATAAAGAAACATTCAAAGGATTTTCAATATTACATGGCGACCGTGACAGGACCAGGATCTAAGTCCCAAGGACAAAGGGCCTAAGACTACAAAGGATTAAGGACTACTACAATCACTATCAAATCAAAAATTCTATTGGACTGGACTGGAGATACGGATGGAAAACAAAATTCTGAGTGAGTAGAGTGAGGCAATGGGAAACAAGCGCGGCGGTGTGCTGCAAAAGTTAAAAACGAGAATAGCTCACCTAAGATGGCTATTATATTCTCAAACGCCACCACCAGCCTGGTCAACTGCTCGCAAACTACAAGCAGAGCTTGATTTCTTACAACAAGAATTAAAAAAAAGCGCCAATAAAAACCCAATGCCCAACTCTCTCATTCATCAAAACCACAAATAATACAAAAATTAAATCTGCAACACCACCACCCAGAGCCAGCATACCAGTTTACAAGGAACAATGCCCGTTGGATTGCGAGGGACCATGGAGCGCCTATTGCAAGTACACTTGCAAACATTGTAAGGACATCAACCAGCAGAAGAAAGCCTGTGCGACAACCAGCACCGGCACCGCTTAACGCGTCAAGTTAAGCCAGCAAGGGAACCGACAGCGCTTCCGAGAGCGCAATTTTTTTTGTCAATAGCACTGCGTTGCAAAATTTTTTTTTAATGCACTGCGATGCATATTTTTTTTCCTAACTATAAAAACCTAAAATTGTAAAATTGAGCGGAAATATTTCTTCCCGATGAGCCGTATAGCCTGTAAAGATATACAAAAACAATAGGCAGGAACATATGTAAAAAAAAAAACAAAACAAATTTTTCTTTAAACAAAGAATTTATAAAAATAAAATTCAAAAATAAAAATTCTAATAGTCATACAATTTTTAATATAATTTTATATAAGGAAGAAATTTACGAAAAAACTGAAGAAACTTAAAACCCAATATGGGCTTAATTGATACAAAAACAGTGGATTCCACTGCAAATGTAATAAACAAAATGGAGATAGAATCAAACAATTTAAGCTATATAACAATACTATTGTTACCAATTTTTATATTAATGATGATACATGCACTAATAAAAGTGTACAAACTCCACAATAAATGTTTAAAGAAACGCTATAATAGCAGGGCCAATGGCCTAGAAACAATTTAATTTTTAAATAATGAGGTCATTAATGAAACAAAAATAATAATAAAATCAACAAAAAAAATATCCTTCTTCTAAATACTTAAAAATGTCTCAAATAAATTATGGATTGGCAAAATATAACAGCCATCTTAAATGAAATAAAAGAAAAATTTGATAAGTCCTATAAATGATTGTCTCAGAATAGAACTATCCAAAAACAAACTGCTAGTAAGCATATAACCTTTTTTGGTAGAATCATTTAATCAGGCTAGATCCCGTATACATGATCAAAGAGGGACTAGACACTAAACAGTGGACAACAGTGTCCAAATTTTTGATTAGATTTAGAAGTAATCTAATAAATATCAAAGAAAGGTTCGATCTAAACATATCGATACCAACAATTCTTAATTCCCCTCTAAGTGAAGGAGAAACAGAATCACTCAATGATTCTGACTCGGAACTAGAAATCAAAGAAGAAGAAGATCTGAACGATCTAACAATACCAGCAATGTTGCAATTTCCAGAAGATTCAGGAAATAAAGAAGATCAGGAAATAAAATTAAGCAAAATGACAGACAATTCAGCCGCCATCAGGGCCTACATAAGGGAAGTGTCGAGCGCAGTACCGGAGTTTGATGGACAAAAGATCCATCTTCAGAGGTTTATTATGGCCATCAAATTAGTAGACCTTGCAAAAGGACCATTTGAGGACATTGCATTCCAAGTAATAAAATCAAAATTGATTGGCACTACTCTGAACCTGGTACTGAGCGAATCTACAATTGAAGCAATAATTAATAAACTGCAAACTTCAATTGTTGGGGAGACATCCCAAAACATCAACGCAAAATTATCCACTGTACAACAAAGAGGCAAAACAGCTACACAGTTCACAACCGAAGTTGATAATTTACGTAAGAATAGATATAATAATAATAATAATAATGCTAGTGTGAGAGTAACCCAAAATAATTCGGGAAACTCGCAACAACCCTCAGATATAAGGCAATAAATAAAGCTCATGTACATTCAATCAATCTAAGTATAAATATATTCATTGCATTTGACCATGTGGCAACAGGAAAAAGATTAATTTTCTTAGTTGACACGGGTGCAGATATTTCAATACTAAAAGAAGAAGCCGACTACTTCAATAGTATCCAAGATGACAGTATAATAAACATTCAAGGCATAAGCCAAGAGATTATTAAATCTAAGGGCTTAACCTCAATAGAGCTACAAAGCGATAAATACATAATCCCTCATAATTTTCATATTGTTCATCAACAATTTCCCATACCATGCGACGGAATAATTGGCATTGATTTTATAAAAAAATTTAACTGCCAATTAGACTTCAAACCAAAAGAAGATTGGTTTATCATTAGACCCAATAATTTGAAATGTCTGATTTATGTTCCAATAACATACAACTCTGGTAATAATAAAATATTATTACCAGCTAGATCACAAGTTGTCCAAAAAATCAATATAACTTCAATTGAAGATACAAATATATTTATCCCAAACCAAAAAATAGAAACAGGTAATTATGTAGCGAATACCATTTCAACATCAAACGATGTTTATATCGAATATTAAATACGCATCATACTGATAAACTAGTAGATGCGAACAACTTAAAATACGAGCCATTTTCAAACTATGATGTGGTTCAACCAAATAAAGAAACCAGAGAACAAACTGTCATGTCTCAATTGTCAAAAAATTTCCCACCACAATTCAAAACCCAGCTGAAAAAGCTTTGTAGTAAATACACTGATATATTTGGTCTGACAACAGAACCAATATCGGCTAATAATTTATACAAACAAAGATTAAGATTGAAAGATGATGAGCCAATATATATTAAAAATTATAGAAATCCTCATAGTCAAAAAGACGAAATTCAAAAACAAGTACAAAAATTTATCAATAATAAAATAGTCGAACCATCAGTATCGGAATACAATAGTCCATTACTATTAGTACCGAAAAAATCTCTTCCAGGCTCAGATGAAAAGAAATGGCGATTAGTAATTGACTATCGTCAAATCAATAAAAATCTGTTGTCTGATAAATTTCCACACCCTAGAATTGAGGACATTTTGGATCAACTAGGTCGAGCCAAATATTTTTCATGGCTTGACTTGATGTCAGGTTTTCACCAAATTGAACTTGAGAAGAGTTCAAGAGATATAACTTCATTTTCAACAACAAACGGTTCATTCGTCTTACGCGATTAGCATTTGGACTGAAAATAGCGCCGAATTCTTTTCAAAGAATGATTTTTTTTTTTTTTTTTTGTTTTTTAACATTCTTAATTTGAGTTTAAAATCTGTCCAAGTGGACAATCATTAAATGGTTTGGGGGAGACCTTGACTTAAGGGAGGTACATGGAATGTATATCTTATGAGGTTGACTTAGGTGTCTATTGGTTGGGGAGGTCAAGCGGGTGTTTTCTTTCAAGGCGTTTTGGGGATTGCCTATTATCTAGGAGGTTGATGGCCAGGTGGTTGGGGTGGTTGTCCAGTCTTTTTATGTATCTTCCGCTGAGACGGCTCTTTATGGATTATTGAGTTTTCATGGTACGGATGGGCGTTCGAAACTGTTCTCAGGCATTTATTCTGAAACCGCTGGATTTTGATGCGGTTCGAACAGCTTGCCGTGCCCCACAACTGTATCCCATATGTCCAGATTGGCTTCAGCACTACCTTGTAAATAAGCAGCTTGAATTTTACTTTGAGCTTGGACCTTCTTCCCAGGAGCCAATGCAGTTGCTTAAACTGTAGGTTGGCCTGGTTGCGCTTGTTGATCAGATGAGGGCGCCATGTGAGCCTGCGGTCCAGTGTCAAACCATCGTTGGGATGGTTTCCCCATTGAGTGTGACGGGGGGGCATTCTCCCCTGCGTAGTGCGAAGGTTGTTTGTGAAGATTTCTCAGCGTTGACCACGATGTTCCATCGTTTCAGCCATCAAAGGATGATGACTATTGCATTTTCTGGCCTTGAGCCAACGCAAGCATTTATCTATATGGATGATTTAATAGTCATAGGTTGTTCGGAAATCCATATGATTAAAAACTTATCAGATATTTTTGACAAGTGCAGGAAATACAATCTAAAACTACATCCAGAGAAATGTTCATTCTTTATGCGTGAAGTCACATTTTTGGGACATAAATGCACAGATAGAGGAATACTGCCAGATGACAAGAAGTATGATGCCATCAAAAATTACCCAGTTCCTCATGATGCAGATAGGGCAAGGCGTTTCGTTGCATTTTGTAATTATTATAGAAGATTCATAAAAAACTTCGCCGACTATTCACGGCACATAACTTGATTATGTAAAAAGAATGTTCCTTTTGAATGGACAAAAGACTGTCAAAAAGCATTTTTACACTTAAAAACAAAACTGATGGAACCTACTCTCTTACAATACCCCGATTTTAGCAAAGAATTTTGTATTACAACAGATGCTAGCAAAATGGCATGTGGCGCAGTCTTATCTCAAGACCACAATGGCCACCAACTTCCAGTTGCATACGCATCAAGATCATTTACTAAGGGCGAGAGTAATAAAAGTACTACTGAGCAGGAATTAGCAGCAATACATTGGGCAATAACCCACTTCAGACCCTATATCTATAGTAAACATTTTACAGTCAAAACTGATCCACTAACCCCCAAACTAACTAATCCCCCAAACCACTAACCTTTTTATTTTCAATGACTAATCCTGGCTCAGAATTGACTCGTATGAGACTTGAATTGGAGGAATATAATTTTACAGTAGAGTATCTGAGGGGTAAAGACAACTATATAGCTGATGCGTTATCAAGAATAACCATCAAAGAATTGAAAGATATAACCGGAAATATTAAGAACGTCACTACAAAGTAGACAAAAATCCTTTTCTTTTTTGTTTTTTTTTTTTAAATTTATTATCGTCGGAATCAGTTCAGAGCCTTCTGAATGCAACCAGACGGGGGAAATGGGGGATTATAATTTTGCTACATTAACACTTAACTAACTTACATTTAACATACATTTAAGAGTTTGGCGGGATTTAGAATCTTACGATATTATACGGGTAGGGAGATCAGAGGGGTGGATCCTCTTCAGACGACGGATGCTGAGAGCATTGGCGAGATCACTTGCCAGAGAGTTTGGGTGTGATGCCAATTTCTCTGATCTGATCACCAATCAGAGTAATCCGGAGATCCCTTAGGATAGCGTGGTTGGAGACATACCAAGGGAGCCCGGATGCAAGCCGAGTAGCACGTGTCTGGACAGCTTTCAGTCTGTCAAGCTGGTGCTTGGAGGCCGTTCCCCATACTTGAATGGCATAGGTCCAAGTAGGGTTTAGTATTATCTTGATGGGTAGTACTTTAGTTTGGAGTTGTAGTTTGCTAGACCGTAGGAGCCAGTCTAGCTTTTTCATCTTTAAGAGGCACTTGGTCTTGACCGCTGTGATATGGGCCCGCCAGATGAGTTTCCGATCCAGGTGGACTCCCAGGTAACAGTGGGAATTGACGTTGCCTATCAACCCACCGTTAAATGTTAGGCCAGCGCAGGTGCCAGGACTGAGCGCGAAAGTCACACAAGCGGACTTAGCACAATTGATGGCTGTATTCCACTTGGCTGCCCAGGCTTCAATTTCGTGCAGCCATTCTTGTACTGCATTCGAGGCCGTTTGCAGAGACATGTGAGACGCAAGCATGGCTGTGTCGTCGGCGTATGTAGCCAGTAGTACCTCAGCCGAGGGATCACTGGGGGACGGAACTGGCATATCTGCTGTGTATAGGGTGTACAAAAAGGGTCCGAGTACACTGCTTTGAGGAACTCCTGCGTTCATGGCCAGCATTCTCGATCGAGAGTCTCTCACTGCCACCTCGAAAGTCCGATCGGTGATGAAGGGTCTCAGGATATTATAGTGGGGTCCTGGAAGGAGAGCCTTGAGTTTGTATTGTAGTCCCTCGTGCCATACCTTATCAAAAGCTTGCTTGACATCGGGGACGACTGCCACCGTGTAGAGCTTGGACTCAAGGGCGTGCGTTACGCGATTGACTAGTCGTTGGACTTGTTCCGGGCAATCGTGTGACTTCCTGAAGCCAAATTGATGTTGGGGTATGTATCCTGATACCTGCGGCAGATCCATCAATCGTTTTATCATAATGCGTTCAAAGACCTTAGAAAAGGTTGGAAGTAGACTTATTGGGCGGTAGGAGTCTATCTGCGTTGGAGGTTTGCCGGGTTTGGGTATCATAACGATCCTCGCACGCTTCCTTTGCTTAGGGAAGTTCCAGGTGTCTTTTTTTGTTGGAGGCCCTCTAATTGCAGAGTGACTTCTTGCGGCGTGGTATGCGATTTCTTCTCTGTGGGAGTCGTCCGTCAAACAGAAGGGGGTGAAAGTGAAAAACAAATGCTCTGCAAATGCGTTCGCTTTGTCACAATCTGTTTTCAGCCACAGGCCACAGTGTCCCAAGACGGGCGATTGGCAGAGCGGCTGCCTCTTTATTCCTCTCGTTAGCTTCCATACTGAGAAGTCGCTGCTATTGTCAGGGCCGGCTCCCTCAAGTAGGCTGTTGAATTTTTCCTGGCGGTTTTTGGCAAGCATCCGACGCAGTCTGTTTGTGACACTTGAGAGGGACTGCTTAGTTGCAGGATCTCCTGTTGCTATTAAACGCCTTCTGACGTGTCTTTTAAGGTTCAGAAGAGCTCTTGCCTCCGAATTTAGTATTGATCTACTATAAGTTTTCGGGCTTACTTGGCGTGGTGAAGGAGTAGCCTGTCGTCCTGCCTCAATGACAGTAGCAGTGAAGCAGTCGACATATGCATCCAGCTCGTCGCTAGTGTTGATGGGCGAATTGAGCGCGACATTATCCTCGATGTGTGCTTTAAAAAGACCAAGGTTCGCATGCGGGGGCAGTGTTCTAGGGGTTCCCTGGGCCTCCTCATCCAGTTCAAAGAGAAGCGGGACATGGTCAGATGAAAGCTCAGTGAGGGCTCTCACCTGGATTTGTTGCTGTCTGAAGCCTTTTGATATGCCAAAGTCAATGGCGCTGGGAGAGGCGCTCACCCGGTAGGGGTAGCAGGTAGCTTCGCCTGTAGCTACTATGTCAATGCCCTCGTCTACTAAAGCAGAGGACAAGACCCTGCCTCTGGCACACATTCTGTGATTGCCCCACCACCTATGTTTGGCGTTCCAGTTCCCTGCAGCAAGGTATTTCCTGCCAAGTTGCGAAAAAAGTGCCAGAAAGTCTGTCTCTTCCCATCTGTAGGCAGGGGGGCAATAGACCGAGGCAACATTGAAGGATCCTCTGCTTGCAGACAGTTTAATGCCGACTGCTTGTATGTGTTCTTCCGACAGTGTAAAGGAGGGTTGATGGGAGACTGTGGATCTTATGATAATTGCCGCTCCTCCGTGCAGCCTACCATCCGGGTGGTTGGCAGAGTGTAGGGTGAAGCCGGGAATTCTTAAGCGGGACCGTGTGTTGAAGTGCGACTCGGACAACATGAGGATGTCGATGTTATGAAGTTCTATGAAGGCAATAATCTCGACGATTTTCGAGGAGGCCCCGTTGGCGTTCCAGGATGCTATTTTAAATCGACCCATTATGAGAGGTGGTGGGGGAAGGGAGCAAGCGAAGGATAACTTCCATGACGGAATCAATAGTTGACATTATCCTGTCGATCTTCGTGATAAGCAGACCCAACTTCGCATCCAAATTATCGTTTGTGCTGTCGGTCGGGGGGGGGGGCCGTTGTAAGCTGGTGGTATACTGGGCTGTCCGATTTGGGCGACCGTATTATTAATACTCGCTACGCTCGTGTAAGTTTGCTTGCCAAAGGTAGGGGTAGTACTTGGTAGAGGTGATGGAATAATCTTTTGCTGCTGCTTATTTTTAAAATTAATTTGTAGATATTTTTTGCAACCTTTAAAGTTGGCTGCGTGAGAGTTGCCACAGTGATAGCAGCATTTAGGATCGTCCGGTCCGAGATTGCATTCAGCAGTTGGATGGTTCCTTCCGCACTGCCTGCATGTGTGGTGTCGGGTGCAATATGCCTTGGTGTGCCCGTATTCCTGGTACCTAAGGCATTGGACAGGCTCGGTTTGTTTACGCGGCTTCTCCCAGCTAATTTTGTGTCTGCAGACAGCAGAGATGTTTTTTACGAGGTTGTTACTCTCGTCTTTTCTGAGGTCGATGAACCTCATGTTCAGTGGGCGTTTCGTAATCTTGTTAAGAGGGGTGTAGATGCGGAGAACGTGGTGACCTTCATCCAGCAGGCATTCGGTAATGTCTTCCGACGGAACACCGTGATGAATGTTGCGCATGACAATGCGGAAGGGCCGATCTTCAGGTAGCTGGTGGTGGTGAAAGAGTGTACCCTTTTCGCGGAAGTGACGGGCCACAATTCTGTAGTCGTCAGATGAGTTGCACTGTATAGCACAGTCAGCTGAGTTTAACGATTTTATTGTGAATGTGGGTCCAATGAGGGCGTCGAGTTCTTTGGCAAATTCCGGAAAGTTAACCACGTCGGGGACCGTGATTCTTGGTATTTTAGCTTTACGGCAAGGTAGTGAGGGGGCGACGGGAACAGGTATATTAGTATTTGCGGGCTTCAGGGTGTTTCTACGCTTCTCTTCGGCACGACTAACCGCTGCTTGCGAGGTAGAGGGTTCCATGTCTTCGTTGTCTGTTAGCTCCTGGAAACGATTTTTGTGGACATTGTCCTCCTTATGAGGGACTGCCTTTTTACGGCTTATTTTGGGGGAAAGAGCTGAGCCGGCTCTTTTATAGGATACATCTTGCCATCCACTATGGTGAACAGGGGAGATTGGTGAGGTGCTTACAGCCACATTGATTTGGCTCTTGCTAATTGTAGTAGAGCACACACTACCATTTAGTGTCGGTGTAGAGTTGTACTGCGTTGACATTGTGGAGATGCTTGAAGTCGTCGTACTAGTTGTAGTACAAGTTGTGAGATCCCATGGGGCGGAGATGGCTGGGTATTCGCATGATCCGCCATTACGTGAGAATGCTTGCTTACCAGCGCGCATTACTGGTGAGCCGAAGTCAGCAATTGTCTCCATTGCGTCGAAGTCAATTGGTGTACTTGGCGAAGGATTGTCCATGTCTTCTAGCAAAACTTCTAGCAAAACTTTCTAGCAAAACTCTTCTGCTTAAAACTTTATTTGATAAAGTTAATGAATTACCAGAAGTACTTTCGCAGAGCAGGTTCTAAAACCGGCTAAACTTATGACCCAGACAGAGCAATAACGGTTATTCTAGCTTAAAGCTTAAGCTTTAACAGCTGATCGCCACGCGGGCCACCAGAAACGGCGACAAAATATAAATGGTGATTTGATTTGAATGGCACAGACAACTAAAACACTTAATTTGCACTTTCTGCACTCGCAGATTAATAAGAATATTGCCACAAACGTGGACTTGTCCATATAACTCAGAGTGAGTCGTTATTGAAGTTGTACAAGAAAAAAGGTGAATCGAAAAACAAACGCGTCCTACTCATACGAGAGCTCAGGCGAGAAAAAAAAAAAGACAAAAATCCTGCGCAGGAGAAACAAACAAATCTGAATTGCATAAGCAATCAATAGAAAAAGCTTCAATGCCCAACGTATACCAAGTCATCAATAATGACGAGGTACGTAAAGTAGTGACCTTGCAAGTAAAAAATATGATATGTTTCTTTAAACATGGAAAAAAGATTACTGCAAGATATGATGATATGATATCGATGATTTATATACAAATAGAGTTCTTGATTTAGATCAATTTTTCCAAAGGCTTGAAATGCAGGCCGGTATATATAAAATCAATCATCTAAAAATGGCACCGTGGGAAAATATCTTTGAATACGTTTCAATAGTTAATTTTAAGCAAAAGGGCAATAAAATATTAACAAAATAAAGAGTTGCGCTACTCAACCCGGTGACCTTAATAAACAATAATAAACAAAGAAGCAATTTTGTCTACACTACATGATGATCCATTACAATGACTTTAACTGAAACCCCTGATCATGCTTTCGACAGAGTGATAGTGGACACTATAGGTCCTCTACCAAAGTCGGAAAATGGCAACGAATATGCAGTCACTCTCATTTGTGACTTAACTAAATATTTAGTTGCAATACCCATACCGAACAAAAGCGCAACAACAGTCGCTAAAGCAATTTTCGAATCTTTTATTCTTACTTATGGTCCAATGAAGACGTTCATTACGGACATGGGTACAGAGTATAAGAATTGAATCATTACAGACCTTTGCAAATACCTAAAAATTAAAAATATAACGTCTACCGCTCACCACCATCAAACAGTAGGTGTAGTCGAAAGAAGTCATAGAACTCTAAATGAATACATACGATCTTACATATCGGTTAATAAAATTGATTGGGATGTATGGCTTCATTATTTCGTCTATTGTTTTAATACAACCCCTTCTATGGTACATAATTATTGTCCATATGAACTTGTTTTTGGTAGAACAAATAATTTACCCAGAAATTTCACTAATATAACTAGCATAGAACCAATATACAATATAGATGATTATGCTAAGGAAAGTAAATATAGATTAGAAGTAGCATATAAAAGGTCGAGAACTATGCTTGAAGAGCATAAAAGAAAAAATAAGGAAAATTATGATTTACAAACAAAAAATATAGAAATAACAGTAGGAGATAAAGTTCTATTAAGAAATGAAGTAGGTCATAAAATAAATTACGGGACCCTATAAGGTAGAAAAGATAGAAGACAGAGACAACATAACAATATCAAACAATAAAAATAAAAAACAAATAGTACATAAAGATCGATTAAAAGTTTTTTATTCATAAATGACGTCATGATTTAATACAAAAAACATTATAATAATGGAAAAATACAATTTAAGATTTTAAAAAGGAAAAAAAAAAAAAAACAAAAAAAAAAAAAAAACAATAAAATAATAATATTAATAGAATAAAATAACTACACTATGTTACGTTATTTTTTTAAAAGAAGGGAGATGTGGTATGCGTATATATATATTAACAGTACATATTTACATAGAGTACAATGTACTCAGAATACTTGCATAAATCAATAACATAATTACATACGCATTGGCAGTGCTAGCATAAACAATAATGTTCAAGTGGAAGCGTTATATGATCGCCCGCTTCTGAAGCACACTGCACAAATGCATGGTCAGCATTCCCACGCTAACCAAATGCCGCTATATACATACTGTGCGCACATAGCATTTTCGCTCAACTCTTTTAACATACATATATAATAGCCGCTTCTCTGCCGACTGTACCAGGCAGCGAAGGCGCAATTCATAGCCTAAGAAGAATATTGTATTAGCTTTAAGAATCAGTGGTAAAACTCGACTGATTCTTAAAGCTTAAAAGAATTGAGCGAAAATACTATTTGGATGTATGCGTGCCAAATTTGGGGCCTGGCGTGTGACAGCCAGATCCGCAGAATCCAGAGCATCCAAAATAAGATAGCGAGGACGATCACTGGCTGCGAGTGGTATGTGAGGAACACCAGTAATAGTAATAATGGTAACGCTAAGCACAATTAGCCGGCGAGCCTCTTGGGCAGTATTAATAGATGCCAAGGTCACCAAGGGGTTTTAAGATACCCCGTATGCCTCAATAAATAGTTATAGAAAAAAAAAAATAATAATAAAAATAAGGGCATAGGACACTCTAAGATAACATGCTCAAGCTATGATAAACTGCTATCCGACCACAGCGCAGTAAACTTGCTCCTAAACATCCCCGTCCTCAGAAAAACCCCGCCCAGAAGACTCACCGGGAAACACACAAAAACCCCCAAACTTACGTTCTGGATGCTTTCCTCCCTGTACCCAGGTTCCCCTCCTTCCCCACCAAGCAAAATAGATGCGGCCATCGAAAAACTAACCAAAGAGATGCACAATGCCGCTGAGTTTGCGAATCCACCTCCTCCGACTACCCTGAGAACACCTGAAAGAGATGTGCACTTGTGGTCTCCGGAAATCGCGGCCCTCGTGGGCGAAAAAAAGCGCCTCAGAAAAGTCTGGTTTTCCTCGCGCAACCCCAGGGACAAGACAGCACTTAATCGTGCCACCAAGGAGCTGAAGAACAAGCTATCCATCCTACGGCAGGACTCGTTTCATAGATTCCTTGAGGAGCTGGAGTCTGGAGACCCGCAGCACAATCTGTGGAATGTCACGAGGGCCATAAAAAGACCTGCGAAGAAGATATCACCCGTGCGCAAAGTGGACGGTTCCTGGTGTCGGTCTGAGGTTGAAAGAGCAGAAGCCTTTGCTGACCATCTACACAGTGCATTCTCACCTTTCGACAGATGCACTGGAGCGGAGCGTGCTGCCACCATAAGGTTAGACAGCGCAAGTGCTCCTGGCCCGCCAATACAGCCTGTGGTACCAGAGAAGATTGCGCAGGAGATCGCCTCCCTAAAAAATGGCAAGTCACCGGGTCCTGACCGTAAAGATATAACAGCACTGAAAATGTTGCCCCTAATCAGTTCCAAAAGGCTGGCTAACATCTTCAACAGCTGCCTCCGTCTAGGGTACTTCCCTAGAGAGTGGAAGCGTGCGGAAGTAATTGTCCTCCTCAAGCCTGGAAAACCTGAAGCCAATCTAGCCTCGTATCGTCCGATTAGTTTGCTGGCAATTCTCTCCAAAATACTTGAAAAATTTTTTTTGCGTAGAGTACTGCCAGTACTGGACGAGGCCGGACTGATCCCTGATCACCAGTTTGGCTTCAGACGCTTCAATGGAACACCTGAGCAATGCCACCGCCTTGTTGAGAGCATACTTAAGGCCTTTGAAAAGAAGAAGTACTGCTGCGCCGTTATGCTGGATGCCAAACTCCTTTTCAAAATCAAATCCCACTTTTCAAGTCGTATACAGTGGAAAAAGAATTCCGAGTGAGATGCGGTTCATCAATTAGCACGTCTAGGCCTATAAGACCAGGAGTACCTCAAGGCAGTGTTCTTGCACCCATCTTGTACACACTCTACACAGCGGACGTTCCATCACCCCCTCTCGAAACCTCACCATCAGAATCTAGCGGTTTCAAAATAAATGCCTGAGAACAGTTTGCAACGCCCATCCGTACACGAAAACTCCATCATACATAAAGAACTTGGAATTCTATGGGTAGCAGATAAGATCACCCGTCTCAGCGAAAGATACACAAAAAGACTGGAGAACCACCCCAACCACCTGGCCATCAACCTCCTAGATAATAGCCAATCCTTAAGACGCCAGAAGAGGAAACACCCGCTTGACCTCCCCTATCAATTGACACATAAATCAACCTCATTAAATATATATTCCATGTTCCAATTTCACCTCCAAACCATTTAATGATTGTCCACTCGGACTGCAAAATACCCTGTACCCTTAGACATGCTTACAATTTATTTATTTAGTATCAATAAACAAATGAAACAATTTTCTATTATAAATGAGTACCACAACAATTTAAATTTTGTATAATAATATTTTAATATTTTTTGTGAATTAACATTTACAGGTATGCAGCATGCACCTACTAATATATTTCCTAATGAGTGTCACAGGTACCTGTAGCAGGGAATCGCTAAAAATACACCTGATATTCAGCCCACAAATAATGCGTACGTGATCAATGCAGGCTGCTAAATTTGCTACCGGTGTATATATTTTGTTTTGACATTTAATATACCAATCACATGTATGCAAATTCACCTCCTTTTCTGAATAGGCATTAATTTTTTGCAGTTGCACCTGCAGCAGTCAAAATTTTACAAAGTAAACTCTTTCTTAAAATGGTGGATCACAGGTACTTAGTAGATATGTGTATATAAGGCACGAAAACGCATATATATAAATTTGACATATTCCAATGAGCATCGCCTTCTGCCGTTGCGCTACGTTATGAAAATAAGTTTCGTGTGTCATAAAGCCATACACATTTCGCTGTCAACGTCGCAGTCGGCGTGAGGATTTGATAGAAGTGGACGTGCAGAGTGAAGTAATAGACTATAAGTCATTGTAGACAGAACATAAAAACCTAAAAGGCCCATGCTAGGCATATGTAGATCTGAAACAACTTATAAACAGGTGACTAAAATTTCTAGTACGTCTATTTGGAATGTTAAATGTTAGTCGTGTTAGTTGATGCTGGCTGTCTACATTACCATTAATAAGGTTATAAAGGAAAACTACCCCCCCCCCTTTCTTCTATTGGTTAGGGAAGGTAAATTAATTAGAAGGAGTCTGTTAGAATAAGATGGGAGGTGAAGCTTTGCATCCCAGTTGAGTTTCGGCAGTCGTATGCTAATGCGTGAAGACGTGTTTTCATCGAGCTCCGATAAAATCAATTGATTCTAGTGAAGTGAATGATTATTAATAAACAACAAATAAATATATTGAAAGCGAAAAAGACGCTCCGGGCGATGCACCATCGCTCGAATACATATTCTGCGTTTGAAATAGTTAAATAATAGTTTCAAACAAATTAAATAAAAAAAAAAAAAAAAAGGCACTATGAGCCAGAACGACACTCGCGCTCAGCGGCAACGAGAGCAAGACGATCGCCGGCTCTCATTACAACGAAACAACGCGTACTTTTCTTATGTCTCCTCGACACCTGCAAACGAAGATAACGAGCGGCCAATAACCCATAACCCAACGAACCTTCTTGTACCAACAAATCAAGAAAGAGCGCGCTCTTGCTCTCCCGCACTTCTAGCTCCGACACAAGCTCCGCTATCTGCAACAACAACAACTGGAGCAATATCGACAACCCGCACTACTTCGCCATTGGCTGCACCCACTCATGCTTTTACTTTGTCAGCGAATACCAAAACAAAAGCCCAAGAGCCAAACGGCACTGCTGCACAACTAGCAAAACAAAACGCAAACAAAAAAGCTGGGTCGGCCTCACAGACTGGACTGGACCGCTACATAACAATAAAGCGGAAGCTTAGCCCAAAAACTTCCGATACAGAAGACAAGCCGAAAAATATACGCGACAATACTACCTCGATCAACAATGAAGCGCCTGCAAATAGCAACAGATTCGCTTTGCTGGCAGATACCAACGAGGACGTGCCACTGAAATCCATCGATAAGGAACCAAAGAAAATAAAGCCTCCCCCAATTTACATCCGCGAGAAGAGCACTAACGGTTTGGTAAATTCTTTAATTCGCCTTATTGGAAAAGATAGCTTTTATATAATATCCCTCATAAGAGGTACTATTAATGAAATAAAACTTCAAACGAAAACGGAGGAAAACTACAGGAAAGTCACAAACCATCTTACTGCAAACAAAACATGCTTTTACACCTACCAGTTTAAAAGTAGCAAGGGTTTGCAAGTAGTACTGAAGGGCATTGAGCCTGATGTAAAGCCCGATGAGATAGCTGAGGCGCTAAAGGAATAGGGATTTTGCGTCAAAAGCGTACACAATATCAAAAACAGAAACAGGCAGCCGCAACCACTCTTTAAGATTGAGCTTGAACCAGAAAACAAGCATCTAAAAAAAAACGAGGTTCATCCAATTTATAAACTCCAGCTCCTTCTGCACCGTAGGATTACAGTAGAAGAGCCGCATAAACGTAACGCTCCTGTTCAATGTATGAACTGCCAAGAATACGGCCACACGAGATCGTATTGCACACTTCGCCCAGTGTGTGTAGTCTGTGGAGATCTCCACGTCTCCACACATTGCCAAGCTAATAAAGAAAATGCAAGCGCGAAAAAGTGCGGTAACTGTGGGAGTAATCACACAGCAAACTACAGAGGCTGTCCAATCTACAAATAGCTGAAAACCCGTCTCCACCAAAGAATGAACACGGCACGGGTACACCAAGGAACAGCTACGCTGATACCATCGGAAACAAATCCAGAAGTACTTTTTTCGAAACTAACAAGTATTGCTCCTTGGCCTATACCAAGCACTAACAATATAAGTTTTGCAAACGTTTTAAAATCAGGTATGACACCTCCAACCCAAAACTCCCAAACCTCACATGAAGAACACACAAAATTGGACACACAACAAAACTATAGGCCATTCGAGCAGCAAGAAACGAAAACTGAAGCTATGATCCAAGCCTTACAACAGAGCATGATGGAATTCATGACATTTATGCGAACCACCATTCAAGACATGATACGTAATCAAAACTTATTGATACAAGTGCTTGTCTCACAACAATCAAAATAAATAATGGCTACCTTACGCAAAGCTACGTGGAACGCCAATGGCGTCTCACAGCGCTAACTTGAGCTAGATTATTTCCTACATGAGAAGCATATCGACGTAATGCTTCTTTCGGAAACTCATCTTACAAGAAAATACAATTTTCAAATAAGAGATTACAACTTCTATGGTACAAATCACCCCGATGGTAGCGCACACGGTGGGACCGGCATTCTAATTAGGAACCGTATGCGTATGAAGCACCACTTTTACAAAGAGTTTGCTGAAATTTATCTACAGGCCACATCAACATACAGCTGGAGAACAACACTCACCTCACACTAGCGGCCGTATACTGCCCCCCTCGTTTCACAATATTGGAAGACCAATTCCTGGATTTCTTCCATGCACTAGGACCACACTTCATTGCAGCAGGCGACTACAATGCTAAACATACTCACTGGGGATCGCGCCTTGTGAATCCAAAAGGAAAACAGCTTTATAAGGCTTTAATTAAAGCCACTAATAAACTTGATCATGTTTCCCCTAGGAGTCCCACATACTGGCCATCAGACCTCAATAAGCTGCCTGACTTGATTGACTTCGCAGTCACGAAAAATATTCCTCGCAGTTTCGTTAGAGCTGAATGTCTACCAGATCTGTCATCTGATCACTCGCCTGTGCTAATTCATCTCAGCCGGTATGCAGAAAACGTAAAACCACCCTAAAAACTGACTTCGCACAAAACGAACTGGCTAAGGTATAAAAAATATATAAGTTCACACATTGAGCTAAACCCAAAACTCAATACTGAACCTGATATAGAGAGTTGCACAGGAAAACTAGAATCCATTCTTACGGAAGCAGCTCGAAATGCAACACCTAAAACCACAAACGTTACGATTAATCCGAATAAGACTAACGCACAAATCGAGCAACTCGTTCACGCAAAACGACGCTTACGTAGAGAATGGCAATCCTCCAGATCACCATCTGCAAAACAAAAGCTAAAAATAGCCACACGGAAGCTGACCAACGCTCTGAAACAAGAGGAAGAGTACGCTCAGATCCGATATATAGAGCAACTTTCACCAACAGGTATTAAACATAAGTCACTGTGGAGAGCCCACCCAACTCTTCGCCCACCGACTGAAACCGTTTTGCCCATAAGGAATTCCTCAGGCGGCTGGGCACGTAGTGATGCAGACAGAGCCACCACATTTGCCGCTCACCTACAAAATGTATTTACGCCAAACGAGGCTACTAGCACATTTGCGCTACCGACTTCAAACGCAAACTGCAACCAGCAACACACCCCAATTGTGTTTCGTCCAAAAGAAATATCTAACATAATTAAAGAAAATATCAGCCCGAAAAAATCCCCCGGCTACGACCTTATTACCCCGGAAATGATCATCGAGCTGCCACATTCTGCAGTTGGCTACCTAACGCAACTCTTTAATGCCATCACAAAACTTGGCTACTTTCCACAACGATGGAAGAGATCGATTATCATAATGATTCCGAAGCCTGGTAAGGACCACACAGTTCCCTCATCCTACAGACCAATAAGTCTACTCTACATGTATATCGAAACTATTCAAAAAATGCCTGCTAATCCGACTGAATCCACACCTGAGAGCCCACAATATAATCCCAGCCCACCAATTTGGCTTTCGCAAAAGTCACGGAACCATTGAACAGGTGAATCGAATAACAGCGGAGATAAGAACTGCATTTGAAAATCGAGAATACTGTACAGCCGTATTTCTAGACGTATCCCAAGCATTCGACAGAGTCTGGCTAGACGGCCTAATGTTTAAAGTTAAAACAGCTCTACCCGAAAGCACACACAAACTTCTAAAGTCATACCTATATGACAGAAAGTTTGCAGTGCGGTGCAACACTGCTACTTCCACTGACCACGAAATTAAGGCTGGAGTCCCCCAAGGCAGCGTTCTTGGGCCAACTTTATACCTCATCTATACCGCTGACATTCCTACAAATAGTCGGCTAACAGTGTCCATGTTTGCCGACGATACAGCTATCCTTAGCCGTTCAAGGTCCCCAATCCAAGCTACAGCACAGCTGGCATTGCACCTCATAGCCACTGAGAAGATTGCCCACCACTTTTGATGAACAACATACCACTCCCGAAAGCAGATGAGGTAACGTACCTAGGAGTACACCTCGATAGAAGACTCACATGGCGCAGACATATTGAAGCGAAAAAAAATTCATCTTAAGCTCAAAGCGAACAACTTACACTGGCTCATCAACGCTGGCTCTCCGCTCAGCTTGGACCACAAGGTCTTACTTTACAATGCAGTACTGAAACCAATCTGGACCTATGGTTCACAGCTATGGGGCAACGCCAGCAACAGCAATATTGACATCATACAGCGAGCACAGACAAAGATCCTGAGAACTATCACTGGGGCACCGTGGTATGTTCGAAGCGAAAACACCCATCGAGATTTAAATATTCCAACAGTCACCAATGAAATCACGGAGCTTACGAAAAAATATCATGGCAAGCTTTCCTCGCACCCCAACCACCTAGCGAGAAATCTAACCCAGCTCAGCAGTCGTTCCCGTCTCCGACGAAGGGACCTACCAACCCAGCGAAGAAATCTTTAGGGACGCTTAATCACGGAACAGTTGGATTAATTAAAACGACTGTTTAGGAAAAAAAAAATTGTATTAGTTAAGATTTTTAAACTTATTGTTAGCTCTTATTTAAGAGGATCCAATAAATAAAAGCAGAGTTAAAAAAAAAAAAAAAAAAAAAAGTTGAGTCCCCTAAGAGCAAACATCAAGAAATTCTTTTAAACGGTTTCAATGCGATATTGATGAACCCCATACTGAGGGCTCCAGACGCATGACCCGTGCTCCAGAATTGGACGTACTAAATATACGTATAATGTTTTAGTAATATACGGGAAGAAAGCATTCGTCTATTTTTTATACCCTTGAAAAGGGTATTATAATTTTGTACAGAAATGAGTAACGCATTAAAGGAAGCATCTCCGACCCTTTAAAGTATATATATTCTTCATCAGCATCAACAGCCGAGTCGATATAGCCATATCCGTCTGTTTCTATGCAAAAAACAGACAGTAGTTTTAAGCCAGATTTTTACCAGATCATTATTTTTGTTGCACGCAGATCAAGTTTAAAAATCGGTCGGATCGGACCACTATATCATATAGCTGCCATACAAACGATCAATCAGATTTCAAGTCTTTGTATGGAAAAATTTTTTTGTTCTCCAAGCTATTGCAACCGAATCACACATTTATTCATTTGACATAGCCATACACGATTCGTGAAAGTTTGGTCCGGATCGGACCACTCTATCACATAGCTGCCATACAAACGACCGATATGAAAACAAGTCCTAGTATGGAAAACTTTTTTGTTTTCAAGGGCAAGCCGAAGATAACTTTTCTCACTTCTTCTATTCTTTTTTCTTTCACTTCTTTTGCTAATGGGTATACCTAAAGAAATACCACTAATTTTATATAAATCTTTGCTTGATTTTTTAGAATTTGCAAAATTACAAATCAGGTCGCATTTTTAGTTGTTCAAAATAATAGGAGTGGTCACTTAAATAGGTTCATGAAGACGAATTATGAAAAAATTTACCAAAGTGTCGGTTAATAAACGCTGAAAGTCCTATTTACAATTATAATTAAAACAAATAAGACTTAAAAAATTACAAAAATGGGCCGTAGTAAGCCTTGTACACCTGAGCGGCGTGAATCGATCGAATCCTTGATTTCGAGGGGCAAATCATAAAGGAAATTCGAAGTATTAACGGAAGCGGGGCTTCTATGATCCGAAATGCACTTAATTATTAATTTAAGCCTGAAACACGCGGCCGACCTTGAGTTATACCAGAAAAATTACCTAGTCGTGTAGCCAGGTACTCGAAGAAGCATCCTAATGCAAGCTGTAAAAAAATAAAGGATGAACTAATAAGTGTCTTATTTTAAGCGATATTCAATAGTCTTTTTAGCTGTGGTCTGGAAAAAAGTACCTAATGATCTGCCCAGGGTCGGAAGGTCGTTGCAACGAAGTCCGGATCGGTCGCAAACCCGTGTTAAAGTTCTCGCAAGGTGGTTAGAGTGTGACGTTAATTTGCTCATGTACTTTTGCTTTTGATGGGTTATTTCATCTTTGACGGATCTGATATTAAGATCTCTTTGTATATTTTCGTTTCGGATATACCAGGGTGCTCCATTGATTGTATCTTTGTATCTTTGATTGGTTGCATTGCTTGATCTCAATGTTACTACTGCTGGTTTTAGTACGGGGTTGTAGAGTAGGACCCTGTAGTCCAGACAAAAGGGTGACCGAGTTGATAAGCCAGTGGAGACTACTAGCCTTAAGTTGGAGGTGTGTTCTTTTATTTGGGTCATCGGACATTTTTCAAATGGTGTTGACAGATACTAGGCGTTTAAAGACAATAGGCTTATTGGCCTGTACAATGAGGTAACTAAGTGGTCCTTGCCTGCCTTTGGTATCATTACTATGATCGAGTTTTTCCATCTCTCTGGATAGTACCCGAGTTTTGTGATTGCGTTAAACAGCAAGGAAATAGTGCATACAGCACAGTATGGCTCGTAAACTCTTGATGAGGAGACGTGTATTGGGACTGAGGGCGAAAAGGAGACTCCTGCGCATTCACCCAACAGATCTACCGAGAAGATACATAAGTTAATTGATAAAATAAAATGCCTCTAGACTCCCTAATTAGGTTGAAGTATGTAAATATGTAAATACTCTATTGAAATTATGATACTCTGCAGTATAAGTTACTACAAACAGTAACAGTAAACTGCTATGTAAATAAATACAATTTTTATTATAAAAAAAAAAAAAAAAAAAAAAAAAAAAGATAATCATCTTTGGAGTTATTAGTTCACATCCTGGGGACTTTTTTGGATTAAGTTTATCCTTGATGATTTTAGATGTTTCATTCGCTTGAAATTCGATTGGCTCATGTGGTGCTTGGTCGTCGCCTGTTACCGTGGGTAATACAAACGAGCTTGTTGCAGGGTTCGGTTGGAACACACGTTGAAGATGCGTTGCAAATGTGGTAGCTCTATCTTTATCGCTGCGGGCCCAGCCACCAGTGATATTAATGGTGATATAGTTTCCGACGGTGTGGTTAAACTTGGATGAGCTTTCCATAGTGAGTTTTTGCTGCTTGAGATTGAAAGTTGATCTATGTACTGAATATGGGCGTTTTTATCTTCTTGCAGATCGCACAGCAAAGATTCAAAAATACCTCACAAAATTTCTCCAATGCGCTTAATTTGGAGAGATTTCGTGAGGCATTTTTGAATCTTTGCTCTGCGATTATGAGCTTGCCTAACTTATGTATTTTCTGTATTTGACCCAGTTTGTTCGCTTTGATGTTAATCTGTTAGCCTGCATTGTAGTCTCACGGCGTTGAAGAAGGTTGATATTTAAGAGGAATGGCGAGTGGTCAGATGGTAGACCCGGTGGAGATTCGGCACTTATGAAGTTTCAAGGGATATTTTTAGATATAGCGAAGTCGATCAAGTTAGGAATTTTGTTGGGGTCGGTAGGCCAGTATTATGGTCTGCCTGAAGAAACGTAGTCAAGCTTTATGTTTGCCTTTATAATGGCGTTATACAACTGTTTCCTTTTAGAGGCGACGAGGCGTGATCCCCAGTGAGTGTGTTTGGCGTTGTAGTCACCTGCCGCAATGAAGTGGTGCCCTAGGCTGTTGAAGAAGTCCAGAAATTGTTGTTCGGAAACATTAAAACGAGGGGGGCAATATACCGCTGCGAGGGTAAGATTGCCGCTTCCTAGTTGTACATTTATGAATGTGGCCTGCAAGTAGTTTTTTCCAAACTGATTTTTTGATGCGGCTCCTAATCAGGAAACTGGTTCCGTCATGTGCTTCTCCATCTGGATGATTTGTTCCGTACAATAAAAAGCCACTTATTTGAAAGTTGTACGTAGCAGTGAGATGTGTTTCTGACAGTAGAAGGACGTCAATATGATTGTCTTGCAGGAATTGAGTTATGTCAAGTTTATGCCGTGAAACGCGGTTGGCGTTCCACAATGATATTCGTAGAGCAGCAATTAATTATTTGGAGTTTTGGGATACAAAAATCTCCATGAGGATATTTTGGTTTCGCATAAGGTCTTGCATGGTACTCTTCATGAAGGACATGAATTCGATCATCTGCTGCTGCAGAGTATGCATTATAGCTTTAAAGCTACTTTGTTGTTACGTCGATGATGGGGGATTCGGTATCGGATCAGCTTAGGCAGCATGCAGAGTTGTTGTCGTAGAGCTTGGTCCTGTTAGTCCCGACTTTAGGACGTTTGGGAAAGTGACATTTTGAAAGGTGGTCGCAGGACCAAATGAGGACTTCTTTGCCGTTGCGAAAAAGACTTCTGGGGATGTTTTTGATTGTATAGGGGTATTCTGTGCGTTATGGAGGTGGTATTTAAAGTATTTGTATATTGGACAGCCTCTATTGTTTGCTGTGGGGTTACCCTCACAATTTCCGCACTTTTTGGATCTGGGATCACTTTTGCTTGTCGTGCAATGAACAGCTCTTGTATGGCCATATTCTTGGCAATAAGTGCATTGGAGCGGCCTTTGCACTTATGTGGTTCTTCTACAGTAATTCTACTATGCAGCTTTTATGTAGCTTTTAAATAAAATACACTTCATTTTTCCTTGTATTTTTAGTGTCAGGTTCCAGCTCGACTTTAAAGAGTGGTTGCGGTTTCCTGTCTTTTTTCAGGATGTTAAAGACAGTTTTCGCCTTGAAACCCTTATCGTATAATGGCTGCTAGATCTCTGAGGGTGTTACGTCAGGCTCTAAACCCTTGGGAACGACTTGGAGACCCTTACTACTTTTTAGCTGGTACGTGTAGTAGATTTTGTTATTTTTGCTTAAGTAGTGTGTAAGAGTCCTAAAGTTCTCTTCAGTTTTTACCTGACCTTGGTTTCGTGGATGCTGCCATTTTTTTGGGGTATTATGTGGAAATTGTCTTTTCCAACAAGTTCAATTATATTGTTACCCAGATTATTCGACCTTTTTTCTCGGATGTATATAGGTCGGGCCTTTGGGTTCTTTTGTCCCCTTCGTCAGTGCTGCGGGGTAGATCCATATCAATATCTGCTAGTATTCCAAATCTGTTGGACTCCTAGGTCTCAGTTCGCTGACTTAGAGTGTGTTTTCTTTACAAATTTACTTTTAAAGCCTTGACGAAAGAATTGATCCAAGCTTAGAATTTATCTGTATATATACGGATGTATATAGGTCGGGCCTTTGGGTTCTTTTGTCCCCTTCGTCAGTGCTGCGGGGTAGATCCATATCAATATCTGCTAGTATTCCAAATCTGTTGGACTCCTAGGTCTCAGTTCGCTGACTTAGAGTGTGTTTTCTTTACAAATTTACTTTTAAAGCCTTGACGAAAGAATTGATCCAAGCTTAGAATTTATCTGTATATATACTGTCTGTTCTGGTTGCTAGTCAATAGTCTCCTTTCGTTGCTTATTATGGTTCGACAAGTCCGTATTTTGTTTCGTTTTCAGTTTGTCAATGTTGTCCTGTCTCGCTTTCTCGTATTGTTCTGGGTCTGTCGTCACATTCCTACCGTAAAAGACCTCCAATGGTCGTTTCTTCGTAACTGAGTGAAAAGAGTATTTATATTCGTAAATTTCCCGGTCTACAAATTCTTTTAAGTCCCTATGGTTATCATCTCTCTTAAGACATCGTAATATTTCTGAAAGGGTTGAATGGAATCGTTCTATTTGTTCGTTAACAGTGTTTTCGTAAGAGGGTGCAGTGTAATTTTCTATTTCGAGTTGCTCTAACATAAATTTAATTAATTGTGAATTCAAAGATTTTTCGTTGTTCATAACAATGTGTTTAGGGATTTCGAAGTAAAATATGAAATCGCATAATGGGGTTCTAATATCTTCTATAGCTTTGGATTAAATAATGTGGGATTGAGCTACTTTAGAAAAATTTAGAAAATTTTTCTATTGCAGTCAGTACTAAATGCCGTTCTGTTAAGTATATAGTATGTCATGTTGCAATACATGACCAGGGTATTCTGGAATCAGAGCCTGTTTTAGTTCAGGATTAGGGGGATGTCTGTCGTACTTAGACTCTTTACATACTTTGCATTGTCCTACAATATTTGCAATCTTTTGCTTCATCTTGGGAAAGTATAAGTTTTCAGATAATTGCTTTTTATTTTATATTGCGTTACGATGAGCTCTCTTTTGGGTCTTGAGAATTAATTCTTCCTATTGTGTTATGTTTATTCAGGTCTATTAATTCGGATTGCTTAAATCGAGTTTTGAAAAATTCCTGAAGTGTTTTTTATGGAAAAACTGAATTTTTCCCATTATATTCACTGTAGTATAAATGACGTTTATTACTGATGGGTTAAAGAATTTTTGTAGGTGTTCTATTAATTCGTCTGTAGAGTACTCTGGTTTGTAAATTTCGTGTCTATGGTAAGTAGGAAATTTAATTGAAAATTTACATTCGGTTTTGTCAGCTGTGTAAAAGAATATTTGATTTTTGAATGCATTTATTGGGACTTCTATACTAGGTATCAAGTCGTGGCTAGAGATTTCTGCACTATGCTGCGTAGAAACAATAAAGTTGACTTGTTCTGTTGGGTTTATGGAGAGTACGACAGCACTACGTTTTCTTTCCCTTGCTTTTAAAGTATTTTATAGTCGTAATTCTCAAGATAAGCCTTCCATCTCTTGATTCTTGCATTTCCATTCCAACTACTCAGAGAATGTGTTAGTGGTTAATGCTCTGTAAAGATTTTTACCTTTGCCTTACCGTATAGGTAATTTTTAAGAGCTTTTAGTGCCGAAATTATGGCCAACATCTCTTTCTCATTAGCTGCATAGTTTTCTTTAGCTTTCTAAGGTGTTCTAGAAAGGAATGATATCGGATAATTATCTTGCGATAGGACAGCTCCTATTGCGAAATAAGAAGCATCAGTAGTCAGATAAAAGTCCTTATTGAAATCGGGATAGCGGAGAATAATTTTTTTTGAAACCAGACTACTTTTCAACTTTCTAAATGCTTTTAGCGCTTCTTTATTTAATACAATTAATTTCCTTTATAACAGTTTTGTTTTACACATGTCCAACCTAATTTTGCATAATTTTGAATGAATCTTTTGTAGTAGCCGGAAAGGCCTTGGAAGGATCTTAGATCTTTCAAAGTTCTAGGGCAGGAATAGTTTGCTATTGCTGCGCCTTTATTTTGGTTTGTCTCTATTCCTGTATCAGAAACAATAAATACTTGAAATTCGACTCTGTTTTTCATAAACTCACATTTATCTAACTGATGACTAACTGGCGTTCTGTAGTGTTTGAAAAATTATAGCCAAATTCTTTAAATGGGTATCACCATCTTCACTGAACATGATGATATCGTCTATATAAATGAAAGAGATTTGTGTTATCGATGTATGTCATCTAATGCGCGCTGAAAAATTGATGATGCGTTTTTGAGACCGAATTAGAGCCCTGTAAACTCATATTTTCCGTTGTTTACGGAGAAATCGGTCTTTTTTATATCAGAATCTTTTACAAAATTTGGTGAAAACCACATTCAGGGTATTTTTATACCCTTAAAAAAGGGTATTATAATTTTGTCCAGAAATGTGTAACGCATTAAAGAAAGCATCTCCGACCCCACAAAGAAAATATATTCTTGATCAGCATCAACAGCCGAGTCGATATAGCCATGTCCGGCTGTCCGTCTGTCCGTCTATCCGTCTGTCCGTCTGTTTCTATGCAAAAAATAGACCGTAGTTTTAAAGATAGCGTTTTAAAATTTTTACTAGAACATTATTTTTGTTGCACGCAGATCGAGTTTAAGAATCGGTCGGATCGGACCACTATATCATATAGCTGCCATACAAACGACCGATTTGAAAACAAGTCTTTGTATGGACAGCTTTTTTGTTTTCCAAGCTATTGCAACTGAATTCAACATTTATTCATTTGACATAGCCATAGATGATTTGTGAAAGTTTGATCCGGATCGGATCACTATATCATATAGCTGCCATACAAACGACCGATATGAAAACAAGTCTTTGTATGGGAAACTTTTTTGTTTTCCAAGCTATTGCAACTGAATTCAACATTTATTCATTTGACATAGCCATACATAATTTGTGAAAGTTTGGACCGGATCAGACCACTATATCATATAGCTGCCATACAAACGACCGATTTGAAAACAAGGCTTTGTATGGAAAACTTTTTTGTTTTCAAGGGTATACCATCTTCGGCAAGCCGAAGATAACTTTTCTCACTTGTTTTTTTTATGTTTATTGTATTATTTATTGTATCTTCTCCTATTGTGAGACTAAAAATTATTATTCAAATCTTATTATATTACTTAGATTATTAACACTGTAGAGTAATTGTATAAGTTACAGACGGCCCTAGGATTTCTTTGCTGTGCTGGAAAGTCTTTGCGCTTCAGTCGGCTCTGACTGCAGACTCGCGCAAGCGACTTCGCGAGAGGATTTTCGTGTGCCGCAAGCTTTGCTTGGTGTTTACTTATTTTAATCTGAATTTCCTCATTTACAAGTTTTATGTGGATGTTTTCGGTGCGTTGGTACCATGGTGCCCCAGTGATTGTGATCGCAGAATTGTAGACTGATTTCGCTGTATAATTTCAATGGTTTTTAATGGTTTTTGAAGCGTTTCCATAGTTCACAGCCAGATGGGTTTCAGCACGGTAATGTAGAGGAGTACTTTAAATTCAAGCCTAAGGGGAGAGTTTCAGTTTATAAGTCAGTGAAGATTGGCTGCTTTAAGCTTCATATGAGTCCTCTTGGATTCTATATGTCGCCGCCAGGTGAGGCGTCTATTTAGGTAAACGCCGAGATACGTTAGTACGTTTGCTTGTGGGATTAACGTATATTTCAGGGTACTGGGTGGGCTGGTTTGTCTGTTCAATGTGAAAGTTGTCTGCTTTTGGTCTCGTTTATCTTGATGCGCCAGTCCGCAAACCATCTTTCCACCATTTTAAGATGGCAGGCAAGTTGTTCTGTTGCCATTGCTGGGCATCTAGATTGGCAAAGTATTGCGGTATCGTCAGCAAATGAAAATGTTGTGAGCTGATGGCTTGTAGGCATGTTAGTTGTGTATAGGGTGTACAGAACGGGGCCCAGCACACTACCTTGGGGGACTCCAGCATTGATAACGCGGTCATGTGAAGTTTAACTGTACACCTGGTTGAGAACACTCTTTTGAAGAGATATGATTCTTGAGAGATGATTTTTGTGAAAGCAAAATTGATTCGATGGTATTGTATTCTGTCTTTTCAGGTAGGGAGTTAGTTATTTTAAAAATGCCATTTCAAACAGTTTCGAGAGACACGTTAGAAGACTGATTGGTCTGTAGGATGAGGGTTTTGTCTTTGCCTGGCTTGGGAATCATTACTATGACCGCCCTTTTCCACCTTTGGGGATAGTATCCAGAACCGTACACGGTGGGACACGTTCTATAATCATTTTTGGAGTCACCAAATCATGTCCTGGTGATTTTTTGTGCTTAATACCTTTTTTGGGAGATCTTTTATGGTAGATTATGGTGATCTATCTCACTTTGGCTGAATATAATTGGATTTATAGGTGGTAAGTTTTAAGTGACTCCAGGTAGGACAAATGAGTTGCTAGCAGGATTGGGAATAACTTCTGTAGGTGATCGACGAATGCATTAGCTCGATCTTTGTCGCTGCGTTTCCAACTTTCAGAGGGGCCTCGCAGTGGAACGACTGTTTTTGACGGTGGCTGAATTTTTTTTGTGTGCTTTCCACATACGGTTTGCTGGTGGACGATAGTTGTTCGATGTATAGGTGCTGTTCGTTGGCTTCCTCAAGCTAAAGTGCTCTGGTTAGTCTACGTGAAGCTATTTTTAGTAGTTCTTTAGCCGTTGGGGATCTGTGATTCTGCCATTCTCTTCTTAGTGCTCGTTTTTCAAGTATCAGCTGAATTTACGAACAGACATGTTATGATTACCTATTATGTGTGTTTGGCCTTGGCTGCAGCAACAAGTGTTTGACCAGGTTATCAACATCCTCATCTATGAATACTGTATAATTTGGTTCCTTGTGCGTACAAACATATTTCGCGTACCTTGCCCAACTGGGCAACTGGTCCTGTTGTCTATCAGTCTGTAAGGCCGCTTAGTTATATATGGTCGATGACTGAGAGTAAATAGAACTGGAGAGTAATCTGATGATAGTTTTGCAAGTGACTCGGCCATAATAATATTTCTTGGGATCTTTTTGTTATTGCAAAGTCAATGAGGTCCGGGAGCTTCTGGCAAGTATGTAGGCCTTCCCGGAGTCACATAATCGAGCTTGTTTCGCGGCTTGATGAGCGCGTTGTAGAGTTGTATGCCCTTTGGGTTCAAAAAGCGTGATACCCATGGCATGCATACCCCGTGCATGACATTGTAGTCACCGGCCGCTATGAATCGCTCGCCGAGTGAGTTGAAAAATTCAAAGGATTGGTCCTCAGAAACTACAAAACGAGGTGGGCGGTAGACTGCGGCCAGGGTGACGGGGCCGCTGTTGGATTGCATGCTTATGGAAGTGGATTGCAGGTAGTCAATTTTTGTTCTGTTATATACCAGTTCCGCCATGTGCTTTGCCGTCCGGATTGGTTGTGGCGTAGTATACGTATCGTGGAATATGAAGCTTGTGCTTGTCTGTAAGATGTGTCTCGGAGAGGAGCATGACGTCAATAATTTTTTCGGCTAAGAACAGGGCAAGTTCGAGTTTGTGCCTTTTACACTATTTACACCAAAAACGCCATTTACGTTCCACATAGATGTTTAAAGTGGAGACATTATTTGGATTTGAGTGTCACAAGAAGCTGTATCAGCATATTTTGTATTTATTTTCTAGTCTTCCCGAGTAGCAGTCGACTTTTGTATTATCGGATTCACAGATTTAATTCCCGAGTTTAAGGCGAACGAAACGCTAGGACTGGTACGATGTGTAGGGGGTGTGCCGTGTAAGAAGGGAGTGTCGTTCTGGCTCATAATGCTTTTTTTATTTATTTGTTTATACTATTGTTTATACTATTTCAAACACAGAATATGTATTCGGGCGATGGTGCACGGAGCGTCTCTTTTGCTTTCGATTTATTTATTTGTTTTTTATTAAAACACATTCACTTCACTAAAATCAATTGATTTTATACGGAGCTTGATGAAAACACGTCTTCACGCGTCAGCACACGAATGGTATGGTCCACTTCAAATGCTAACCACCTTGTGAGAAGATTAACGCGGGTTTGCGATCAACCGTCTTTCCCGCAGTCACCTTCCGACACAACGCTGATCTTTAAGTCCTTTCTCCCAGAATACAGCTCAAAGGACTTTTAAATATTGTATATAAATAAGATTTGGAAACTTATTGTTAGTCTCATAATTTCTAAGTAGATCCAATAAATATGTACAGTTTTTAAATAATTGCTTGCACCGCCCCACGTTGAGCGCCAATTATTTTCTTCTTTATGAAAATATAATTTTTGTAAATTATTCTATATTTTTAATTTTATTATTTATAATTTTCACTTATTGACTATTAACTTAACTTAGGGTGGATCGAGCTTGTTTGTTTTATTGTTTAAATTGGTAGGCTTTAATCGGTAGGTATCGGGGGCGTATACACTCACTTGTTTGATGACCCTCGCCACATCTGTCGCAATTGGGGTGTCATCGGCAATATCTGGCAGTGTGGCCGTACCGCTGGCACCGTTTGCACTGTGCGACGTCTGTGGCTTTTCTCATTCGCTCCACCCTCACCTTTTGTCTGCAGAGGATTGTGATTTTGAAGACGTCATTTATCGTATCGCACGGTTTGATGTTGATAAAGAAGAGATTTAGCTTCTCTTTCCCGTTAGCCCTGGATGCGGGATTATGAATGTGGACTACTTCAAAGCCGTACTTTTGCAGACTTTCTTTGATGTCCTTGTTTATAGTGCTGTGGTGTAGGCCCTTGACAACAATTCGATGCGGCTTTTCTGTTTGCATTTGGTATGTATGGAACTCCACACAATGTCTGTCCAGATGGTCAACAATAGCCCTGTAGGTGTCACTATCCTTGGGGAAGATTCTGGTGGTTCCTAGGTTGACCACATTGTTCACATTAGCGACTTCCCCTATGAACTCAAAGAGGTCATTTATACTGCAGTCTGGGACAACAATTTGAGGTGGCTTTTCCATTTTTCTTACTTGTTCGGGCTGGGCAGGGTCGTTGCTTTTAACAGTTATTTCGTCCTGTTTTTCTCTGCAGTGTCTTCAGCTTCTACTCCCATGTCAAGTAGCGCGAACCTGTTGCTAGAACTTGGAAGGTCAGCTTCTCTAGTCGCTCTCTTAACACTTGCGTTTTTTCTTTTCATGCTTTTTTGCACTTGGGCCTGCAACATTTTTGGTGCGGCCCCACTGATCACTGTAGCTATGTCAGTAATGGCACGCGGGGCAGCAGAAGAGCACTGAAGCGACGATTGATCGTATTTTTCCAGGTTCAAACCAGAGCAAAGTTAGCTTGTTGTAGCAGTTGCCATGGTGTAAGTGCTTGTGCCGCTTACACTGGTGAAGGTCATGGTGCTGGTCGTGGGAATGATGGGTATTGCCAATATGAGTTTGGTTAGTTCCGCAAGCAGCGCGAAGCTCGGATGGGGTTTGGCCAGCAACGCGGTACATTTTTTCGTGCAATGTCTGCTTATTATTAAGCAGCGAGTCAGAAGCAGATTTCCCTTCAGCCATTTGGAAATGTTATATTTTCGTTTCGTATTTTTCGTTTTCGCCTCAAACGAAATCAACAACAAGATCAGGCCCTCTTGTGATGCTGCGCGCCGGTGGAGGGGCTATGCAATGCCCGATGTGCGGCGTGCACTTAATTTGCAAGCTGTTTTGTTGCTTTATTTTACAGCTTATTGCTGACTCCGCTAGCTGCGGCGTCCAAAAACGGAGCTTTGTGCAGACACAACCGATCACTATTAATGCAGTTTCGCGACTCTAATTGTGTTAAATAATTAGTTTTTGTTTTATTTTCCGGAAAACATTTTTTTTCGGGCAGTTTAAAATAAAAGCCTATTCAGCTCGTCACTGCTTACTACTAAATAGAAGTTCAACATAAGTTGGTTTTTTTTCTACGAGCCGAGTTCTAGCGTAATCGGTATCCTGATTACAAATCGCGTCAAACACCATTACCATAGCGTGTTCGCAAACAACTTTTTGCGGGTCACATCAATAAACGAACAATTAAGAAGCGGCAATCTTACCCTCGCAGCGGTACACTGGCCCCCTTGTTTAAATGTTTCCGAACAACCATATCCTGACTTCTTCAACACCTTAGGATACCACTTCATTGCTGCAGAGCACATTCAGTTTCCTCATTGTACAGGCCTATAGGCCTATTGTGTAGTCTTTTGAATCTATTTGAAAAATGTCTGATGCCCGAATCAGCCACTACTTGAGGATAGGCAACCTTATATTAGCGCACCAGTTCGGTTTTCGAGAGAACCATGTACCAAGGATTGGGGATGTCATAAACAAACAAGCAACCGCGTACGTAAATAAATTGGGAATCCACCCAAACAGTTGGCTCGTAAACTCTTGATGAGGAGACGTGTATTGGGACTGAGGGCGAGAAGGAGGCTCCTGCGCATTCACCCAACAGATCTGCCGAGAAGATATATATATATATAAATTAATTGATTAAATTAATTCATGCCTCTAGACTCTCTAATTAGGTTTAAGTATGTACATATGTAAATACTCGCTAGAAATTATGAAACTCTGCAGTATAAGTTATCACAAATAGTAACAGTGGACTGCAATGTAAATAAATACAATTTTTATTTAAAAAAAAAAAAGAGTAACATGGAACCATTGAACAAGTCAATCGAATAGCATTAAAAATACGATCAGCTTTTGAAAACCGGAAATATTGCACTGCAATACTTTTGGATGTCTCTCAGGCTTTTGACAAGGTCTGGCTAGATGGATTAATGTTCAAAATTAAAACAATGCTTCCTCAAAACACCCACAAACTCCTGAAGTCGTATCTTTACAACAGAACCTTTCCTGCGAGATGCAACTCTGATGTGTCGCCCACCTGACTATTAGCGCTGGAGTTCCCCAAGGTAGCGTACTTAGACCAACGCTGTACGTCCTTTATACAGCAGACATACCCAGACTTCGACGTTTGCCAACGACACAGCGATTTTCAGTCGATATATGCCCGGTACAAGCAACAACTCAACTCTCTTTTTTCCTAGTAGCGGTGGAGAAGTGGCTATCTTATTGGCAAATCAAAATAAACGAACAACAATTTAAGCATGTAACAATTACACTCAATCGGCAATTACTTTAAACAACACCGTACTACCGAAACCAAATGAAGTGACGTACCTCGGAGTACAGCTCGATCGACGGCTCACCTGGCGCAGGTACATCGAAGTCAAACGAACACACCTTAAGCTTAGGGCTAGTAGTCTACACTGGCTTACCAACTTTCGGTCACTCATCTATCTGTACAACAGGGTCCAACAACTCCTTACTAAAATCAATTTGGATGTACGGCTTCCAAGTTTGGGGAAGTGCCAGCAGTAGTAACATTGATATCATGCAAAAGGTCTCAATCAAAGACACTAAAAACAATCACTAGAGAACCCTGGTATATCCGAAATGAACATATACAACAAGAAGAAACCCCCAAACAAAAACAAAACTAAAGGGTTTTCCAGTAGGGAAGCTCAAACTTTGACTGCTCATTGCAGCCATTGTTGTATGTGTGACAGATGTCAGATGCAGTGTGTTATATTCATTAAGTTGTCCCAAATCACCATGGCAAGTAACAGTGTCGAGCAGCACGTCCAAATCATAAAATTGTTTTATGATAATATGTCTTCAGTTCGAGCAACGTTCCGCGCACTTCGACCGTTTTACGGTCGCGATGATCGTCCTCCCGAGTCGACTATCCGTCGATTAGTGGACAAATTCGAAACAACCGGGTCAGTAAACAATAAGCCGTTTCCCGCGCGTCAACGTTACGCGAGATCTGCCGAGAATATCGCCGCTGTGCGCGACAGTGTCCTCGAAAACCAGCAGCAGTCCAATTCCAGGTCTCGCACAGTCACTCTGTCTTTCGCAGACGATAACTTTTGTATCGGGACTTGGGCCTGCACCCGTACAAGATTCAACTGACCCAAGAGCTTAAGGTTAGTGAAGATAGACAGCGCCGTGTGTTCGCATTATTGTAGTTGGAAGTTAACGCCGATTGTGGCAAAAAATCATCTTCAGCGCATTTTTGGATGAATGACAAGACCAATAAACACGAGGTTCACCAAGTGGCAATAAATCTGCAGAAAGTGACTGTTTGGTGCGGGTTTTGGGCCGATGCCGTGATTGGTCCGATAATGGTGTGGCCGTCACCGTCGATGGTGAGCGATACCGGTCGATGATAACCAACTTCTTTTGGCCTGAAATCGAGAATATGGATCTGGACAACATGCGGTTTCAACAGTACGGCGCTACGTGCCACACACCACACGCTACGATGGATGTTCTGCACGAGCAATATCCGGACATGGTCATCTCGGGCGAAGGCGATGTGAACTGGCCACCGAGATCGTGCAATTTGACCCCGCTGGACTTTTTCTTGTAGAGTTTTTTTAAGTCGCAGGTCTATGCCAACAAGCCGCAAACCACCGATGCCGTCAAAGTCAACATACGCCACTCCATCGATCACATAGAGCCCGATTTGTGCGCCAGAGTAATCAAAAATTGGACCTTTCGTGTGCGCGCCACCAACCAAAGCCGTGGCGGTCATTTGAAAGATGTCATGTTCCCTACATAATGGGGTCGATGAACCTTTCAAATATTTTCCACTTTCGCAAATATCTCTCGTACATGTATTTTTTTTCATTTCAAAGATCAAGGGGCCTTAATGGAAAACCCTTTACGTGAGCCATACTTTTTTCATACTTATTGCGTTATTTATTGGATCTTCTTTTGTTGTGAGACTAACAATAATTATTCAAATCTTATTATATAACTTAGATTATTTACAATTTAAAGTGCTTGTAAGTGACTTCGCCAGAAGATTTTCGTGTGCCTAGAGCTTTGCTTGGTGTTTACTTTTTACTTTTACTTTTTTTACTTTTTGTTTTAATCTGAATTTCCTCATTGACAAGATTTATGTTGAGGTCTCTGTGGATGCTTTCGCTGCGTAGGTATTATGGTGCCCCAGTGCTAGTTCGCAGAATCGTTGACTGAGCTCGCTGTATAATTTCAATGTTGGTTTTTGAAGCGTTTCCCCATAGTTCACAACCGTATTTCCAGATGGGGTTCATCACGATATTGTAAAGGAGTACTTTGTATTCCAGACTAAGGGAAGAGTTGCAGTTTATAAGCTAGTGAAGATTGGCTGCTTTACGCTTCATATGAGTCCTCTTGGATTCTATATGTCGCCGCCAGATGAGGCGTCTATTTAGGTGAACGCCGGGATACGTTACTACGTTTGCTTGTGGGATTAACGTATTTTTCAAAGTACTGGGTGGGCTGGTTTGTCTGTTCAATGTGAAAGTTACATGTCTGCTTTTGGTCTCGTTTATCTTGATGCGCCAGTCCGAAAAACAATCTTTTCCACTATTTTAAGATGGTAGGCAAGCTGTTCTGTTGCCGTTGCTGGGCATCTAGATTGGCAAAGTATTGCGTTATTTTTGAAAAGCGCCGAACAATTATTTATTTAACAAAAATTTAACAAAGATCTGCTAAATATAAATATAACTACAATATAACCATTCAAGAAGGTATTCTAGGATTTTTCATTTATTAACATAAAGAGAGAGTTCAGGGGATAGAGTATGTGATAAGAGGTTATAGTTTTTACAAATAGTGCGAAAGGGGTCGTGTTCAGCGTAGTTGGATCTGCAAATAGGTAACCATAGGGGTCGGAAGGACCTAGTTTTCCTATTAGGGATGGAAAAAAATAGTTGGTTTAGGAGGTGTTTAGAATCAACCATGCCATGGATAAGCATATGTAGAAACATACCCCCAGCGCAGGTTCGGCGCTCCTTTAGAGGAGGTAACTTCAACAATTTGAGCCTGCAAGGGTACGGCGGGAGACGATTATCAGGATCCCAGCTTAAGTTTTTTAGTGCAAATAACAGGAACTTCTTTTGCACCAACTCAACTCAACTCAAAATATTTTGGTGAGAGGAGTATTGAGGACTCCAAGCGCACGAGCAGTATTCAAGGATAGGACAAACTAGGGTGATATATAGGGATTTGGTGGTGATAGGTTCGTTTCATTTTTTAGACCATCGGTTAATAAAGGCATCCATTCCTCTGACTTTATTCACTGTCATAGAAATGTGATCATTAAACTTAAGTTTATGATCAAAAAGAACTTCAAGATCATTGATTGTGGAAACACGATCAAGGACGTGATTTCTGAGAGAGTAAAAGACAATAAGCGGTACACTGCGATGGAATGTCATAAGTTTGCATTTGGAGCAGTTTAGGAAAAGAAGATTGCTTGAGTACCACGTTTAGATTTCATCTAGGTCTAATTGCAGAAGCCTGTGCAGAAAATGTTCCGAGAAGGAATAGCATAACTTGACATCGTCAGCATACATAAGCGTAGAGGCATAACTAATAGCATTGGGAAGATCGTTTACAAAGAGTATAAACAACAGTTGTCCTAGAAGACTGCCCTGCGGGACACACGATGAGACATGGATGACCTTTGACTTGGTAGTTTAAAATAGGACACGCTGAGTTCGATCTGAAAGGTGGGAAGCAACCCACATGAGGATATTTGGAAAATAATAAGCGAGAGTTTCCGTAGCATGAGCTGATGATTAACTGAATCAAATGCTTTGCTAAAATCAGTATAAATTACATCAGTTTGCAAGCGATATTGAAAACCTCGGTTGATTATTGAGGGCGATTGCGCTTGTGTGGCTCTTCCACTGTGATACGCCGATGCTGTAGGAGCTGTAGCTTGTAGATTGGATGAACTCCATTTTTTTTCATTGTCCGGCTCTCTGGCTCCAACTCGATTTTGAACATTGGCTGTGGTTCCTTATTTTTGTTTAATATGTTCATGACCATTTTTCCATTAAAATTCTTTTCCTTATGCGCTTCTACGATTTCAGTGGTCGAAACGGTTGCCTCAATAACTTTAAGAACAACCTGTAGGCCCCTTGTGCTTGTGACGAGACTATTAGTGAGGGAGAGCAAGAACGCACTCTTTCTTGATTTGTTGTCACAATATTTGGTTTTTTTAAAGCATTTTTGACGAGACATTTTTGATAGAATAAGATCAGCATCATTTAGCAGAGACAAAACTGATTTAATGGCAGTTAAGTGGTGCATATAAATGATTGCATCACTCAGAGGAGGAATGTAGGAACAAGTAATGAAAAGGATAAAGGACTCAGAATGAATTTTAACGGCTAAAAATTCAATTCCGAAAGGATTAGTAATAGTTATACGTTCCACTGAGTAAATGTTGTTTACGGCAGTCAGAACGCCACCTCCAAAGGTTGGGCGATCTTCCCGAAAGATAGTGTACTTCGATACCAAAATTTCATTGTCTATGACAGTGGAGTTTAGCCAGGTTTCTGTTAGCACAATAGCATCGAAGTCAAAGAAAGCACTGTTAGTATAAGTTCACTTTTCCAAGAATACTGCGAACGTTTTGGTAGCAACACGAAAAAATCTTGTTGCTTAGTTTTTTGAAATAGTAACTGAACTGGAACCTTGAGAATCTCTGGTCAGGAATTCATGAACAATACTGTGCTCGGGACAGGTTGCGGGATCTAAAGCTTTGGCAAGGGAAGCATCTGGTAAAGTTATTTTAAATGAGGATATGCTACGTTTATGTTTAAAAAATTTTTTTTTGGTTTTTTTTTTTAAATTTTATTTTATTTGCTGGATCTTCTCTTCTTAATAGAGACTAACAACAAGTTATAAAATCTTAACTAATATTATAACTAAAATCCATTTTTTAGCGATGGGTTTAGTTTTAAGCACGGCTCTAATTATATCGGAACTGAGCAAGTAGATGATCGGCATGTTGAAGTTTACTCCAACTGGAAGTTCTGGTTAGCGAGCGTTCAAGAGGATTTGGATGAAATGTTAATTTAGCTTGGTGTTTTGCTTTTTGATAGAAAACTTCGTCAGAAACGTATTATGTCAGGGCTTGAGAATTCCGGAAGCTCAAATAAATTGGTCGCAGGATTTGGTTGGAAGACTTCTTGGAGGTGTGTTGCAAACACGTTCGCCTTTTCGGAGTCACTTGTAGCCCATCTTCCTGTAAGACTTCGGAAAGGGCTGTCAGTTTCAATAGGGGCACTGAGACTGAGCGCTTTCCAGAGTGGGTTTTTGGCACATGTTGGAGAGAGTTGTTCGATGTATTGGTGTTGTGCAAGATTTTCTTCTTGTTTCAGTACTCTAGAGAGTTTTCGAGTTGCAGCTTTTAATTTCTCATTGCTTGCTGGTGATCTGTTTTTTTTCCCCCCTCTCGTCGTAAATGTCTTTTTTCTAAAAGAAGCTGTTGAATTTGCCTATTTGTACTGTACTGATGTACTACTTTTGGTTTCATTTGAGGTGTAGATACGCGTGCAGCAGTGGTGAAAAAAAATTCAAAGGCATTTACAGATTTATCAATGTCAGCTTCGTGGTGCAGTGTTGGGCTTAGCTCAATGTGTGAGCTTATATATTTTTTGTAGCGGAGCTAGTTTGTTTGGTTGGATGTAATAATATCAGGCCGTTTCAACGTTGGTGGTTGTTCGAACAGTTGAAGAAGGATAGGAGAGTGGTCCGAGGACAAGTCGGCTATTGCTTCTATCCGCACTAGTTGTTTTGGTATGTTTCGGGTTATAGCAAAGTCTATAAGATCCGGTTTTTTGTTTGGATCAGCTGGCCAATATGTAGGCCTACCCGGAGATATGAAGTCAAGTTTATTCGATCTTGTGATTAAAGCTTTGTATAATTGCCTTCCTTTTGGGTTTGTAAGACGGGAGCCCCAGTGCGTGTGTTTGGCATTATAATCGCCTGCTGATATGAAATGGGCACCTAGTTGGTTGAAATATTCCATGAAGTCTTCTTCCGAAATAGAAAACCGTGGTGGGCAGTATATTGAGGCAATACTAAGACTGCCGAAAGACACTTTAATACTTATTGACGTAGCTTGCAAGTAATTGGTTGCGAGTGGTTGCAATTGATGGTGCTTGATGCGTCTCTTGATAAGGATGCCTGTTCCCCCATGAGCTTTGTCGTCTGGATGATTCGTTGAGTAAAAAGTGTACTCACTAAGAAAGAAGTTATTTTTACTTGTGAGATGGGTTTCGGAGATTAACATTATATCAATGTCGTGTTCCTTTAGAAATTGAATAAGTTCGTTTTTGTGCTGTGAAATGCCGTTAGAATTCCAGAAACATATCTTTAAAATAGCCATTTATGGTTTGGAGTGTTGGGATGCAAGCATTTCCATGAGTATGTTTTGATTTCGCATGAGGTCTTGTATTGTAGATTGCATAAACTGCATAAATTCCATCATGCTTTTATGAAGTGAACTAATTAGTGATTCAATTCCACTTGATGGCTGTGCTAAGATGTGGTGTTTCTCTGATGTTGATTGGGCAGGTGGTGTTAGGGAGATTGCCGACTTAGAAGCTGGCTTTACTATGCCTGTCAAGGCATTTGCAAATGATACTCCTGGAATTGTGCATACAGGTTCAAAGGAGGACCTAGTTGCTTTGGTGAAAAAGACTCCCGGTGTTGATTGAGATGGCGTTACAGAGTTCTGTTTGGGGAATGGTTGCTTAGAAACGTGACTTTTGAGGTCTTTGTAGACTGGACACCCTCTGAAGTTTGCTGTGTGGTTTCCACCACAGTTACCGCATTTCCTTAGATTAGGGTCGTTTTTATTATTTGGACAGATGCCAGAGTCGTGCAAGTCTCCGCAACCTACGCACACTGGGCGTAGTGTACAGTAGGTGCTAGTGTGTCCATACTCCTGGCAATTCACGCATTGTACAGGAGCATTACGCTTATGTGGCTCCTCCACTGTTATTCTGCGGTGGAGTAGAGACTGGAGTTTATAGATTGGATGGACGGTATTTTGGTTTTTGGGTTTGTTTTCGGGGCTTAATTCCACTTTGAAAAGAGGCTGTGGTATCTTAGCTCTATTTATAATATTGATAGCTGATTTCACCTCAAATCCTTTCTCTTGTAGAGCAGAGATGATTTCTACAGTTGACACAGTTGGTTCGATGCCTTTGATTAACACTTAAAGACCCTTACTGCTCTTTAATTGGTAGGTATAATAATTTTTCTTTATAGCTCTTAGGTCTTTCTCAACGGTGCAGTAGTTATTTTCATTGTTAACTTGATTTTTTTTTTTTTTTTTTATATATATATAAAAATTGTATTTATTTACATAGCAGTCCACTGTTACTGTTTGTAGTAACTTATACTGCAGAGTATCATAATTTCTATAGTGTTTTTACACATTTACATACTTAAACCTAATTAGGGAGTCTAGAGGCATGAATTAATTTTATCAATTCATTTATATATCTTCTCGGCAGATCTGTTGGGTGAATGCGCAGGAGCCTCCTTTTCGCCCTCAGTCCCAATACACGTCTCCTCATCAAGAGTTTTCGAGCCAATTGGTTTGGGTGGATTCCCAATTTATTAACGTACGCGGTTGCATGTTTGTTTATGACATCGCCAATCCTTGATACCTTCAGCTCTTTTTCAATGTCTTTGTTGCGGATGTACCAAGCCGCTCCAGATAGTTTACGCAAGATTTGCGACTGAGCCACACGAATTTTGTTGAGGTGCGACTTTGCGGCGATGCCATACACTTGGATGCCATATTTCCAAATAGGAGCCAAGACAACCTTATAAATTTTGGCTTTGTTGGAAACTGAAAGTTTGTTTCCAGAAGCCAAGCCATGCTGTTCGCCTTTGTTTTGAGCCGCCGAGTTACATCCGTTACATGGCGTTGAAATGTAAGTCGCTTATCCAGAGTGACTACGAGATATTTGTGGGCGTTCGATTGTGTGAGGAGCTCTCCATGCAGAAACACACCAGGTTATGTGTCTTTTCTCAGGGTGTACGTCACGGAAACACACTTTTCCGGATTGACTGCAATGTTGCAGCGTAGGGCCCAGTTCTCAATTTTTTTTAGATAAAGCTGAAGCGTATCAGTGGCTGTATAGACGCAAGTATCTCTGGCCAGGACTGCAGTGTCATCAGCAAAAGTGGCAACTAGCAGGTCATTGGGATCTGTAAGCGAAATGTTGTCAGCTGAGGGCATGTCGTGCGTATACAGACTATATAGTGTTGGACCTAACACACTTCCCTGGGGTACACCTGCTCTGACTCTTTTTGTTTGGGAGGACAGTCCGTCCTGTACTACTTTAAAGGATCGCTCGTGGAGGAAGCTTTTTATTATCAAAAAGAGCTGAGGATTTAGTAGCCTTTTTAGCTTGTGCAGAAGTCCTTCATGCCACACTCTGTCGAAAGCCTGCTGGATGTCCAGAAAAGCTACAACGACGTACTCCTTTCCATGGAAACCTTCCAGTACAAAGTTCACTACGCGGTGTAGATGTTCAGGTGTTCCATGCCTTCGTCTAAAACCAAACTGAAACTTCGGAATAGCTTTCTGGACCTTTCGGGACTCGAGCAATCTTCTCAGGATGCACCTCTCAAGTAATTTGCCAAATGCTAGAAGCAGGCTTATTGGGCGATAGGAGTCTAATTCCTCTGCTGGCTTCCCACTTTTATGGAGCATAATGATATTCGCCTTCTTCCAGGCGCTTGGGAAGTGTCCCAGTCGAAGAGCAGAGTTGAAAATTAGTACAAGGAATAACAAAGCTCTGTGGGGCATCAGCTTAATGGAGCGGTTGTCGATGTGATCCGCAACAGGAGCCTTGTTATTGGAAAGGGATTTTATATCATCTTCCAATTCCGTTAGTTTAATAGGCTTTACAGGAAGAGCCATCTGCAATGGGGCTTCTAGGGATTCAGCAACCAGTTGTACTCGTCTTGGCGATGCTGTCTCGAATGACTGGAATCTTTCCTCCAGGTTTCTGGCAAACGCTTCAGCTCTGTCCAGAGGTGATTTTGCCCAAGTGCCATCTGGGTTACGAACTGGAAACTTTGGAGCAACTTGTCTCTTGAATCTCTTCGTGAGCTTCCAGAGCGCGAATTTTGAGTTTTCATCGGCAGTAACTTTCCCCAGGAACGCGTCAGTTGCTTCTCTTTTCAGTATGGCTAGTACTTTTCTCACCCGATTTGATATCCTTCGGTACAGTCTGTCAATTATTGGATCATTGGTCCTGATGAACTCACGCCGGAGACGTTTCTTGAGAGTTAAGAGTCCTACTGCTTCCGGAGAGAGAGTGATGTTGCTACGCACGTTGCGTGGGTGAACTGCGCCGCCAGGAGCTGCAATTTGAGCTGCATCTTTGTTAACTTGAAGCTTGACTTCGCGTATATTGCCCTTATTTATATGGGTCACATAAATGTTGTTGGTTGCTATTATATACTTAAGTCGTTCGACGATCGAAGAACAATTTGAGTCTCTTATGTAGATGGGAGGGGTTTTTGGCTTTGCAGGTTCTGTGGCCACTTCTTCGGGTTCATCTTCAAGGTGTTCGCCTAAAATTTTGAATCTATTATCGTTTGAAATGTTTTCTTTATTAGACGATTTTGATTCGGAGGTTTTATTTAGCTTTGGATTATTGCCCAACTTTTTATTGTGCGGGCTTAATTTGCGCTTGGTAACTTGTATGTAACGATCCATTCCGGTCTGTATAGTTGGACGTGAGTTTAAAGTTGTGGTAGGTTATTTGAGTGATTGACTCGGAAACTGCTGACTTTGCAGTATTGGACGGTCGGGCATAGCAGCAGTGGTCATTGACGTTGCCGTTGATGTTGTTGTTGCAGTCAGTGTGGACTGAGACAGGGAGAACGAAGGTTGCGTAGTTGTTGTTGATGTTGTTGGCAAAGATAATGCCGCGCATTCTACACTCCAACTTTCGTTTGAGCCCAGGGGAGCGGGAGAAATAGATCGATCGCTTGCATTGCTTGTTGTTGCTGTTGGGGAAATTATTGACAGGTAGGCATTATTGCGAGCCACTGAGAGACGACGCTCGTCTTGCTATCTTTTCCGTTGCATTCTGATTTCGTCTTGAATATTTTTGTTGTTGGCAATTTTACCGATTGCTTTTGCATTATTATACATTGGCATTGTTGATTTTATGTTTTTCTTAGATTACTTAATAGAAGTAACACAAGGTTTTGTGTGCTTGCACGTTGCACACAGTAGCGTCTTTTCGCTTGGTGGTGGTACCACTTTATATGTTTTTATGTAAAGTTTTACACTGTTGAGATTGTTAAATTCACGGAGCACAATTGTGAGACGTTTGCACTCGCGTATCTTCCATTCAAACTGAGGGACCTATACTAAGATTATTTGCAATTTGAAACCTAACGTCGTCTGCTGTGGCGTCAGGCATAAGATGGATTTGCCGGGAGCCACAGCTCTCAGCGTAAGTCCAGAAGATCTCGATTCAGATGGCACACCCGTAAATGTCTTTGGTGATTTTAGCACGGGTTGGCGGTTAGGTGCGCCGGCAGGCAGGCGTAGTGATGGCAGCAGGCTGGCTGGCCAGCAGCAGGCTGGCTTGGTGATATGACGGTTGAAGATTTGTTAAGCATGGGACCAGGTGGGAGATTCCTAATTGCAGGTTCCGGGGAACAACTTTTGAAGTTGGCAGACCCGGTTTCTGAAGAGATAGGCTGAGTTCGCCAGGGGCTTCAACCACAACATTACTTACTGGCAAATGTGTGGCTGGAGTGGTACATATATTCATTTGCTGGTTATTGTTAGGGATTTTCTGTCGTGGTGATTCGCTTAGTAGTTTAAGGCCTAGAAATAGCGATTCGAGGTTGAGAAACTGCTCATTTAATGAGGCAAATTGTTTCCGAACCTCTCGGAAACCATTTCGAGTTTGCCGCATAAACGTGCGCATCTCTCCTTCTATCTCTCGACAGGACAAACAGGACCAGGTCAGACCGATGCCTTTACCCAAGAGATCACCAAGTCGGCCATAATGACCGACTCCCGCGCATTTCATGTGCGAGCAATTATCGCAAAACCAGCAAGTTAGATAAGAGTCGCTGGTAATAGCTCCTCCAAATTCGCATCTCTTTGAGGTACAAACCAAAGACATTTTGGGTAATAAAAGAGAGAATGCGCTTAAATACAGATGGCCCAGCGATTGTACGATGAAGAGTGGGATCCAACGACGGTAACGGGGGAGCGACTTCGGCGAAGAGCAGGAGCAGCGGCAATCCAGAGGGAGATGAAGAAGCTCCACAAAAGGGGGAGTGCGACCGGTGAGCTGCTTGTTGTAACAAAACAAAGCAACGATTATTGGTTATTTTGTTGTTGTTGTTCGCGAATCACAGTTTTATCGCGTTTATAATAAACGGAGAATATGCGTTTAAAGTTAAACTTTCGAGGCGTTCTTCAGTTTGTGAACCACTTCGCGATACAGAAGGTTGATTAAATCAATTCAGAGCTGATAATAGGTAGCTAGTTCGTTCGGAAAACGTTCAAATTACGGAGCGATGATAGGCCGACGTGCATAAAGTTCAACGTCAGCAAATGTAGAGGTTGTGAGCTGATGGTTTGTAGGCATGTCAGCTGTGTATAGGGTGTACAGAACGGGGCCCAGCACACTACCTTGGGGGACTCCAGCATTGATAACGCCGTCATGTGAAGTCTAAATGTACACCTGGTTGATCACACTCTTTTGAAGAGATATGTTTCAAGCCTTTCGTGTGTGTTCTGGGGAAGTAGTTTCATTTTCTTGTGCATTAGTCCTTCAGCCAGACTCGGTCAAATGCTTGCGCAACATCTAAGAATATCGCTGAGAAGTATTCACGGTGCTCAAAAGCGGTACGAATTTCTTTTTTGATGCGTTCGACCTGTTCGATCGTTCCATGATTTTTCCGAAAGCCAAATTGATCCGATGGTATTGTATTCTATCTTCTCAGGTAGGAAGTTAGTTGTTTAAAAATGCCTTTTCAAGTTTCGAGAGACACGTTAGAAGACTGATTGGTCTGTAGGATGAGGGTTTTATCTTTGCCTGTCTTGGAAATTACTATGACCGCCCTTTTCCACCTTTGTGGATAGTATCCAAGTTTCATAATAACATTGAAGAGGTGACATAAGGTCAAAACTGCACACGGTGGGATTATTTTTAATGTCACCAAGTCATGTTCAGGTAATTTTTGGGGCTTAAGATCTTTTATGATAGATGCTATCTCAGTTTCTCTGAATGTTACTGGATATATAGGTGGAAAGTTTTTAGGTACAGCAGGGAGGACAAATGAGTTGCTAGCAGGATTTGGTTGGAATACCTTCTGCAGGTGATCGGCGAACGCATTAGGTCTATCGTCGCTACGTATCCAGCTTTCAAAAGGAACGACTGATTCTGCCAGTTTTTTCTTTTTTTTTGTTGTATTGTTCTTATTATACCCTTGAAAAGGGTATTATAATTTTGTCCAGAAATGTGTAACGCATTAAAGAAAGCATCTCCGACCTCACAAAGTATATATATTCGTCATCAGCATCAACAGCTGAGTCGATATAGCCATGTCCGTTTGTCCGTCTGTCCGTCTGTCCTTCTGTCCGTCTGTTTCTATGCAAAAAATAGACAGTAGTATTAAAGATAGCGTTTTAAAATTTTTACCAGATCATTATTTTCGTTGCACGCAGATCCAGTTTAAAAATCGGTCGGATCAGACCACTATATCATATAGCTGCCATACAAACGATCAATCAGATTTCAAGTCTTTGTATGGAAAAATTTTTTGTTTTCCAAGGTATTGCAACCGAATTAAAAATTTATTTATTTAACTTAGCCACACATGATTTTTTAAAGTTTGGTCCGGATCGGAGCACTGTATCATCTAGCTGCCATACAAACGACCGATATGAAAACAAGTCATTGTATGGAAATCTTTTTAGTTTTCAAGGGTATACCATCTTCGGCAAGCCGAAGATAACTTTTCTCACTTGTTTGTTACGGCCAGTGGCTGGATATTTTTGTGTGATTTCCACAAAGGGTTCTTTTTGCTGGTGGGCGATAATTGTTCGATGTATAGGTGCTGTTCGTTGGCTTCCTCAAGCTAAAGTGCTCTGGTTAGTCTACGTGAAGCTATTTTCAGTTGTTTTTTTAGCCGTTTGGGATCTGTGACTCTGCCATTATGTTCTTCTCTTCTTTTTCGTTTCTTAAGTACTAGCTCTTCGATAACGATTTTTGGATCTGCTGGCCAGTATGTAGGCCTACCCGAAGGCACATTATCGAGCTTGTTTCGCGGCTTGATGAGCGCGTTGTAGAGATGTTTTCCCTTTGGAGTCAAAAGGCGTGATCCTCAGTGCGTATGCTTGACATTGTAGTCACCGGCAGCTATGAATCGCTCACCGAGAGAGTTGAAAAATTCCAAGAATTGGTTCTCAGGAACTAATTCTGTGTTATCGGATTCACAGATTCAATTTCCGATTTTATGTGTAGGAGGGGGTGCCGTGTAAGACGGGCGGAGTTTGACTGATGTGGGTGGTCTGAGCACTTATTGATTTTCCGCGTTTGTGAAAGCGGCTCTTCAGTTCCTTGTAGACTACACAGCCTCGCCAGTTCGCTTTGTGATTTTCACCGCAATTGCTGCACATTTTTACAGAGACGTCTTCCTTGTTCTTGTGGCAGTTCGCTGTCCTACTAACTACGCAAATAGATTTCGGCGTACAGTAAGCCTTGGTATGTCCTTATTCTTGGCAGTTAGTGTGGCTCTTCCACTGTGATATGCCGATACAGTAGGAGCTGCAGCTTGTAGATTGGGTGAACTTCATTTTTTTTAGTATCTGGCTCTCTGGCTCAAACTCGATTTTGAACATTGGGTGTGGTACCTTATTTTTGTTTAATATGTATTCGAGCGTCTTTTTATACCCTTGAAAAAGGGTATTATAATTTTGTCCAGAAATGTGTAACGCATTAAAGGAAGCATCTCCGACCCCACAAAGTATATATATTCTCACAAAGTATATTATATTCTCTTCAGCATAAACAGCTGAGTCGATATAGCCATGTCCATCTGTCCGTCTGTCCGTCTGTTTCTATGCAAAAAATAGACAGTAGTTTTAAAGCTAGCGTTTTGAAATTTTTACCAGATCATTATTTTTGTAGCACGCAGATCAAGTTTAAGAATCGGTCGGATCGGACCACTATATCATATAGCTGCCATACAAACGACCGATATGAAAACAAGGATTTGTATGGGAAACTTTTTTTTTTCCAAGCTATTGCAACTGAATTCAACATTTATTCATTTGACATAGCCCGAAAACTTTTTTGTTTTCAAGGGTATATTCAAGGGTATTTTCCCGGCTTGCACTTGTACGAAGTCAGACGTGTTTTCATCGAGCTCCGTATAAAATCACTTGATTTTAGTGAAGTGAATAGCTAATAACATAAAAAAAATACTTAAATTGAAAGCGAAAGAGACGCTATTGGCAATGTTAAATTGCTATCTTACAAAAATTTCTGTGTGTGGAATAATAAAGTAAAACTAAAAAAACAAATAGACAACGAACAAATCGATCGTTCTAAAATGAGCCAACGCGAATTGCGCGCTCAGCGGCAAAAACAACAAGACGAGCGCCGACTCTCTTTGCAGCGGAACAATGCATACTTCACCGTCGTGTCTGACGCCCGCGAGTGCCAAACCACCCACCCGGTCAATGACCTAGCACCTGCAGAATGCACACGATCGCGGTCTTGCTCACCAATGCTTCTGACTGCTCGAAGTGAACCCGAACGCACTGAGAGCGTCTCTCTCACGCTCTCCCCATTCCAAACGGTGTCAAGTTCCTTAACTACCAGTCCAGTAATCACGATATCTACTGCATCTGCACCTTTAGCAACAACAACTGCAACAACATCAACATCAACTCTATGCTCAATACCGACAGCGGTGTACAATTCCGCTGCATCAACAACAACGAATGCAAAAGCACTCACACCGACTCTTGAAAGCGAAAGCGGACAAGAACCAAAACAAAACAAAAAACTTTGTCAAACAGGGCTGGATCGCTACATCCAAATAAAGCGAAAGCTAAGCCCACAACACAAACAGTCTGGTAATCAGCCGAAAATAAATCGCGCCAACGCTGCCATTGACGCAAGTTCAAATAGGTTTGCACTACTGGATGACTGTGAAGTGCAGCAACAGGAGCAGAAGAAGATAAAGCCGCCACCAATATATATACGTGAGAAAACCTCAAATGCGCTGGTTAACAAACTAGTTGCAATTATTGGAGAGAACAAGTTCCATGTTATACCTCTTACTAAGGGCAACATACAAGAAACGAAAGTGCAGACTCAGGATGAGTCTAGCCACCGATCAGTGACCAAGTACGTGGACGAAGCTGGGAAGAGTTACTATACCTACCAGCTGAAAAGTGCCAAAGGATTGCAGGTTGTCATCAAAGGAATAGAGTCATCCGTGACCTCATCCGAAGTTATCGCGGCACTAAAGGAGAAGAACTTCAACACCAAAACGGTGATCAACATTCTCAACAGGAACAAAGAGCCGCAGCCACTCTTTAAAGTCGAACTGGAGCCATCGAGTCAGAAAAACGACAAAAATGAAGTACATCCTATATATAAGCTACAGTATCTACTGCACCGAAGAATAACCGTAGAAGAGCCACACAAGCGCAGGCAACCTGTGCAGTGCACCAACTGCCAAGAATATGGCCACACCAAAGCGTACTGCACCCTAAAATCCATCTGCGTCGTTTGCAGCGATGCCCACAGTACTGTAAACTGTCCTAAGAATAAAAACGACAGCTCAATTAAGTTATGCAGCAACTGTGGCGAAAAACACACAGCCAACTGGCGAGGATGCATTGTTTACAAGGAACTCAAGAGTCGCCTAAACAAACGAGTGGATTTAGCTCGTGATCGTATCACACCAACAATTCACAAAGTAATGGAACCGACTAACATCCCTTCGTCCGCCAGCCACCGAACAATGCCAAATTCTTCTTTTGCAAGTGTACTAAAATCAGGGATCCAAGTACCAACAGCAGTCACCTCCAGCGTCCAGCATAAAATTAACCAAATAAACACAAATAAACAAATAAACACACAGAACATGCAACAGCAGCCAATTGGCTTTGAAGCGATTATGCTTTCGATGCAGCAAAGCATGAATGACTTCATGACCTTCATGCAAGAAACTATGCAACAGCTTATGAGGAACCAAAACATCCTTATGCAAATGCTCGTTTCTTCTAAAACAGGATAATGACTCCCTTAATAATCGCTACCTGGAACGCTAATGGCGTTTCGCGGCACAAGCTAGAACTTGCTCAGTTCTTAGCCGACAGAAACATTGACGTTATGCTACTCTCAGAGACTCACCTTACCGAAAAGTACAACTTCCAAATACCAGGATATAAATTTTACTTTACGAATCACCCTGATGACAAGGCCCATGGAGGCACTGGCATACTAATACGAATTAAGCACCGAATTAAGCACCACTTCCTTGGCAATTGGCAATAAGACTGCTTACAATGTACCCTCTATAAACCTCCAATGCCATAACGGTGCTCTCACTCTGGCTGCTATCTATTGCCCACCTCGCTTCACAATCTCTGAGGAAAAATTCACAACACTTTTTGACTCGTTTGGTGAAAGGTTTGTTGCAGCTGGCGATTGGAATGCCAAGCACATGTACTGGGGATCTCGGATAGAGAACCCTAAAGGAAAACAGCTGTACAACGCAATCATCAAACCGCAACGCAAACTAAACTATGTTTCCCCGGGAGCGCCTACATACTGGCCAGCAGATCCCATGAAGCTTCCAATTTGATCGACTTTGCCATCACAAAAAGGATATCCCAATCAATGATTACAGCTGAGGCACTTCCAGAACTCTCATCTGATCACTGTCCGGTGCTATTTCATCTTTTGTACCAGCTACAACACATCGAGCGACCGCATAGGCTCACAAGCAACAGGACCAACTGGGCGAGGTACAAAAAATATGTTTGTTCCCATACCGGCCTTTCTAGCCCCCTGGAAACCGAGCAAGACATTGATCAGTTTGCTGATGATATAGAATCAATACTTGTTGCAGCAGCAAAAGCGTCAACTCCACAAGACAATCATGTATGCAGTACAAAGTTTAACAAGACAAGTAGAGATACTGAACTGCTTGTGCTTGAAAAACGACGACTTCGAAGTGAGTGGCAGGAGCACAGATCACCTGGCGCAAAGAGTAGATTAAAAGCAGCTTCTCGCAGACTTACAAACGCGCTTAAGAAAGAAGAAGCGGCCGCACAACTAAGGTACATCGAGAATCTCACACCCACAGGCACAAAGAACTCGTTGTGGAAAAACCACAGGAACCTACAGGCACCAACAGAAACGGTTGTACCTCTCCGTAATTCTACCGGAAACTGGTCTCGCAGTGACACGGACAGAGCAAGAGTCTTCGCTGATCATCTTAAAAAAGTATTTCAACCAAATCCAGCCACTAACTCATTTACTCTCCCGCCTTTAACTGCATCTGACTTAGCACCACAAGATCCGGTAGAATTTCGGCCGAGCGAGATAACGAAAGTCATTAAAGAGCAACTGAAGACTGGAAAATCGCCTGGCTACGACTTAATAACCCCGAAAATGATCATCGAGCTCCCAATGTGTGCAGTCCTAAGAATCTGCTTGCTCTTCAACGCAATTACTAAAATTGGATACTTCCCTCAAAAGTGGAAGAAATCAGTTATAATTATGATCCCTAAGCCCGGGAAAGACAAAACACAGCCATCATCATACAGGCCAATAAGCTTACTTACTTGTCTCTCCAAGTTATGTGAAAAAGTTCTGCTACTACGCATCAGCCCCCACCTCAAAACACACAACACACTCCCATCGCACCAATTTGGTTTTCGGGCAAAACACGGAGCCATCGAACAGGTTAACCGCATCACAACAGAAATTCGCACTGCCTTTGAACATCGTGAATATTGCACAGCTCTATTCTTAGACGTTGCACAAGCATTCGATAGAGTATGGCTGGATGGACTTATGTTTAAAATAATCAAACTGCTGCCTCAAAATATACATAAGCTTCTAAAGTCTTACCTATATAAAAGAGTGTTCGCGGTTAGATGCAGTTCAAGCACTTCAAACGATTATACTATAGAAGCCGGAGTGCCTCAAGGAAGGCGGACATCCCAACAAACTACCAGCTAACGATATCCACATTCGCTGATGACACTGCAATTCTAAGTCGATCCAGATGCCCAGTAAAAGCTACGATGCAACTAGCACGCCATCTAGTTTGTGTAGAACATTGGCTTGCAGACTGGCGCATACGAGTAAACGAAGAAAAGTGCAAACAGGTAACATTTACCCTAAACAAACAAAGCTGCCCGCCCTTGGTAATGAACCACACGCGCATCCCACAAGCCGATAACGTAACATACTTAGGTATTCATCTGGACAAGCGGCTCACCTGGCGGAAACACATAGAGGCCAAGACGACGCACCTCAGACTAAAAGCAAAGGATCTACACTGGCTTATAAACGTTCGCTCTCCCCTAAGCTTGGAGTACAAAGTCCTCCTATATAACTCCGTTTTAAAACCCATATGGACCTATGGCTCCGAGCTATGGGGCAACGCATCGAGAAGCAACATCGACATAGTACAGCGAGCACAGTCTAGGATTCTGAGAATCATCACTGGAGCTCCATGGTATCTTCGGAACGAGAATATACACAGAGACTTACAAATAAAACTTGTCATTGAGACAATTGCAGAGAAAAAAGTTAAATACACTGAAAAACTAGCCTCACATCCAAATCCTCTTGCAAGAAAACTTACTCGAGTATGCAGCCAAAGCCGACTGCACCGGAACGACCAACCAGCCCAGCGTTAAATTTGTTAGGCCACGCAGCACGAATAATTTCATAACATGATATGTAGTCAGTTTAGAATAAGATTTGAAAACTTATTGTTAGTCTCTTAAGTAAAAGGGAAGATTCAATAAATAAGCAAAACATTGAAAAAAAAAAAAAAAGGGTATACCATCTTCGGCAAGCCGAAGATAACTTTTCTCACTTGTTTGCTTTTTATTTATTTATTTCTTTTTTATTAATAACCATTCACTTCTAAACAGTCGTTTTAAATAATTTTTTTTTTCCAACTGTTCCGTGATTAAGCGTCCCTAAAGATTTCTTCGCTGGGTTGGTAGGTCCCTTCGTCGGAGACGGGAACGACTGCTGAGCTGGGTTAGATTTCTCGCTAGGTGGTTGGGGTGCGAGGAAAGCTTGCCATGATATTTTTTCGTAAGCTCCGTGATTTCATTGGTGACTGGTGGAATATTTAAATCTCGATGGATTTTTTCGTTCCGAACGTACCACGGTGCCCCAGTGATGGTTCTCAGAATCTTTAATTGTGCTCGCTGTATGATGTCAATATTGCTGTTGCTGGCGTTACCCCATAGCAGCTAGTGTGAGGTGAGTGTTGTCCTCCAGCTGTATATTGATAGATGTGGCCTGAAGATGAATTTCAGCAAACTCTTTGTAAAAGTGGTGCTTCATACGGTTCCTAATTAGAATGCCGGTCCCACCGTGTGCGCTACCATCGGGGTGATTTGTACCATAGAAGTTGTAATCTCTTATTTGAAAATTGTATTTACTTGTAAGATGAGTTTCCGAAAGAAGCATTACGTCGATATGCTTCTCATGTAGGAAATAATCTAGCTCAAGTTTGCGCTGAGAGACGCCATTGGCGTTCCATAAAAGTTATCTAATTTATAAATTTCTTTTCTAATAGAATATTGTTTCATTTAGTTATTGATATTAAATAAATAAATTGTAAGCATGTCTAAGGGTACAAGGTATTTTGCAATCGGGAAACTCGACTAGTGCTACCTTACTTGTTTATTTATTATACTTTTATATATTAAATAAATAAATTGTAAGCATGTCTAAGGGTACAAGATATTTTGCAATCGGGAAACTCGACTGCTGCTACCTTACTTGTTTTCTTTGGTTCGTTATCAATGGATTTCAGTGGCACGTCCTCGTTAATATCTGCCAGCAAAGCGAATCTGTTGTTATTTTCGGGCGCTTCATTGTTGACCGAGGTAGTATTGGCGCGTATATTTGTCGGCTTGTTGCGAGGCCGACCCAACTTTTTTGTTTGCGTTTTGTTTTGCTAGTTGTGCAGCAGTGCCGTTTGGCTCTTGGGCTTTTGTTTCTGTATTCGCTGACTCAGTAAGAGCGTGAGCGGGTGCAGCCAATGGCGAAGTAGAGCGGGCAGTCGATATTGCTCCAGTTGTTGTGGTTGCAAATAGCGGAGCTTGTGTCGGAGCTAGAAGTGCGGGAGAGCAAGAGCGCGCTCTTTCTTGATTTGTTGGTACAAGAAGGTTCGTTGGGTTATGGGTTATTGGCCGCTCGTTGTCTTCGTTTGCAGGTGTCGCGGAGACATAAGAAAAGTACGCGTTGTTTCGTTGCAATGAGAGCCGGCGATCGTCTTGCTCTCGTTGTCGCTGAGCGCGAGTGTCGTTCTGGTTCATAGTGCTTTTTTTTTTACCCTTTTTCAAGGGTATTATAATTTTGTCCAGAAATGTGTAACGCATTAAAGGAAGCATCTCCGACCCCACAAAGTATATATATTCTTGATCAGCATCAACAGCCGAGTCGATATAGCCATGTCCGTCTGTCGCTCTGTCCGTCTGTTTCTATGCAAAAAATAGACAGTAGTTTTAAAGCTAGCGTTTTGAAATTTTTACCAGATCATTATTTTTGTTGCACGCAGATCAAGTTTAAGAATCGGTCGGATCGGACCACTATATCATATATCTGCCATACAAACGACCGATATGAAAACAAGTCTTTGTATGGGAAACTTTTTTGTTTTCCAAGCTATTGCAACTGAATTTTATTAAATTGACATAGCTATACACGATTTGTAAAAGTTTGGTCCGGATCGGACTACTATATCATATAGCTGCCATACAAACGACCGATATGAAAACAAGCCTTTGTATGGAAAACTTTTTTGTTTTCAAGGGTATACCATCTTCGGCAAGCCGAAGATAACTTTTCTCACTTGTTTTTAATTAATTTGTTAGAAACTATTATTTAACTATTTCAAACACAGAATATGTATTCGAGCGATGGTGCATCGCCCGGAGCGTCTTTTTCGCTTTCGATATATTTATTTGTTTTTTATTAATAACCATTCACTTCACTAGAATCAATTGATTTTATCGGAGCTCGATGAAAACACGTCTTCACGCATCAGCATACGAATGATTAATTCGTGTGAAGCCGAAGTGTTGCACCTGATTGATAACACTGTTTGGAAGAGATAAGATTCGAACACTTTGTATGTATTCTGGGGAAGCAGTTTCATTATCTTGTGCAATAGTCCTTTCAGCCACACTCGGTCAAATGCATGCACAACATCTAAGAATATCGCTGAGAAGTATTCCCGGTTCTCAAAAGCGGTACGAATTTCTTTTTTGATGCGATTGACCTGTTCGATCGTTCCATGATTTTTCCGAAAGCCAAATTGATGCGATCATATTTTATTCCGTCATTTTAGGTAGGGAGTCAGTTGTTTTAAAATGCCTTTTCAAACAGTTTCGAGAGACGCGTTAGATGACTGATTGGTCTGTAGGATGAGGGTTATGTTTTTGACTGGCTTGGGAATCATTACTATGACCGCCCTTTTCCACCTTTGGGGATAGTATCCAAGTTTCGTAATATCATTGTAGGAATGGCATAAGGTCAGAACCGTACACGGTGGGAGTTCTATAATCATTTTTGGTGTCACCAAGTCATGAATTTATAGGTGGTAAGTTTTTAGTGACTCCAGGTAGGACAAATGAGTTGCTAGCAGGATTGGGTTGGAATAACTTCTGTAGGTGATCGGCGAATGCATTGCCTCGATCTTTGTCGCTGCGTTTCCAACTTTCAGAGGGGCCTCGCAGTGGATCGACTGTTTCTGACGGTGGCTGAATTTTTCTTTGTGTGCTTTCCACATACGGTTCTTTTTACTGATGAGCGATAGTTGTTCGATGTATAGATGCTGGGCGTTAGCTTCCTCAAGCTTAAGTACCCTGGCTAGTCTACGTGTAGCTCTTTTTGTTCTTTAGCCGTTAGGGATCTGTGATTCTGCCATTCTCTTCTCAGTCTTCGTTTTTCAAGTACTAGCTGCTCGATTTCGCGATTTGTCTTGCTATGATTTGTTATTTTGTGTGTGTCTAGAAGGTTAGAGGCCTTGGTTGCGGCAACAAGTGTTTGCTCGATCGATTTGACCAGGCTATCAACATCCTCATCGGTGAATACCGTATGAGCTGATTCCACATGCGTACAAACATATTTCGCGTACCTTACCCAGTTGGTCCTGTTGTCTGTCAGCCTGTAGGGCCTCTCAGTTTTATATAGTCGATGCCTGAGAGTAAGTAGAACTGGAGAGTTATCTGATGATAGTTTTGCAAGTGACTCTGCCGTAATAATATTTCATCAGTAGACTGCGGGCAGGGTGACAGGGCCGCTGCTGGATTGCATGCTTATGAAAGTGGATTGCAAGTAGTCCATTTCTGTTCTATTATATAGGTGGTGTTTAATGCGACTTCTGATAAGTATTCCAGTGCCGCCATCTGCTTTGCCGTCCGAATGTTTTGTAGCGTAAAATACGTGTAGGTATCCTGGAATATGGAACTTGTGCTTGTCTGTTAAATGTGTCTCGTAGAGAAGCATAACGTGTAAGACGGGACCGGGCGCGTATTGATTATCCGCGTTGGTTAAGGCGGCTCTTCAGTTCCTTGTAAACTATATAGCCACGTCGCAGTTACTGCATATTTTTGCAGAGATGTCTTCTCTGTTCTTGTGGCAGTTCGATGTGCTATGAGCTTCACTACAAACTACACAAATAGATTTTAGCGTCCAGTAAACCTTGGTATGGCCATATTTTTGACACTTTGGCAGTGAAATGGGCGATTGCGCTTGTGTGGCTCTTCCACTGTGATACGCCGATGCTGTAGGAGCTGTAGCTTGTAGATTGGATGAACTCCATTTTTTTTCATTGTCTGGCTCTCTGGCCCCAACTCGATTTTGAACATTGGCTGTGGTTCCTTATTTTTGTTTAATATGTTCATGACCATTTTTCCATTAAAATTCTTTTCCTTATGCGCTTCTACGATTTCAGTGGTCGAAACGGTTGCCTCAATAACTTTAAGAACAACCTGTAGGCTCCTTGTGCTTGTGACGAGACTATTAGTGAGGGAGAGCAAGAACGCACTCTTTCTTGATTTGTTGGCAAAGTTAAATTTTTTAAGTTATGGGTGATTGACCGCTCTCTGTCTTTAGGTATCGCGGAGACGTAAGAGAAGTACGCGTTGTTTCGTTGCAATGAGAGCCGGCGATCGTCTTGCTCTCGTTGTCGCTGAGCGCGAGTGTCGTTCTGGCTCATGTTGCTTTTTTTATTTATTTGTTTGAAACTATTTTTTATACTATTTAAAACGCAGAATATGTATTTGAGCGATGGTGCATCGCACGGAGCGTCTCTTTCGCTTTCGATTTATTTATTTTTAATAACAACCATTCACTTCACTAAAATCAATTGATTTTATACGGAAAACACGTCTTAACGCGTCAGCATACGCAAGGTACGCAAGGTACGCAACAAGGTATGAAGCAGAAAATACTTTATTATCGCCTCATTTGGTGGGTACCTCATTTATTTCATGGATGGAGTACTTATCAGCTATTGTTATTTTATTAAGTTTGCGATAGTCAATGACCATGCGATGCTTTCGTTCGCCTGGGGCCTCTTCTTTTTTAGGGACGATCCACACGGGTGAATTGTATGAATATCTTGAAGGGCGGACTATGCCGTCTTCTAGAAGTTCTTTTATTTGTTTGTTTATCTGGTCGTTCAGTGTCATAGGATACTGATAAAACTGTGAGTAAACTGGTATGTCAGACAAAGTTCGGATTGCAGCATTAACATTTGTAGTGTAAGTTAATCTTTGATTAGGATCTGTGAAAAGATCTGGAATTGATCTGATCAGGATGTTCAAAATAATTTTTTGGATATCGGACAAATGGGATGTTCTCAGGGCGATAGTATTGATGGATTCGAATTTTGTTTCTTTTATGTGGATTTATATACCGTTTTAAAGGGTCATTATATTTTATCTGATTTTTATTTCAGCTTCTAGTTCTTTGAGAATGTCGTTGCGTAAAATGGCATCAAAAGATTTAAATGAAGATAGGAGAAAGAATTTTACTTCAACGTCATTGATATTGAAAAGGTTTGCTATTTTGTGGTGAGTCACTTTTGTACTACCTCCAGAAATAGCATTGAATGGATTTTTATTCGGAATAGGGTTTCTGACAAATTTTGGCTGAATATAGTTTCTGTTTGTACCGGAGTCTATAAGGATTTTTATTTGATTTCCATTCCTCAACTTACATATAAAATATGGAAGTGAGGAATTCTTTACTCAAAAAATTTAATTCAGTATCGTCATAGTATTTTTATACGTTAATGTCCGTGTCAGCTTGTTGTATTTTCTCAACGTAACCTTATTAAATTTCGTCTTGATTTTAGTTATCTTCATTTATTGCTATAGCATGTTCGTACTTAGTCATGGTAGCGTTAGTCTCAACGGGTTGTCCGCCAGTATCATCGTTGGAAGTCTGTATGCTAAAATTCCTTTGCCTTTTATTTGAGTCTGGCCTGGACCTGCTGGTCTTTTTCCAGCCTCGAAGCGAGGTCTGTTCACGTATTTAACTAATTCTGTTTGCATACTTGGATCTATATCCAGTGGCTCGAGACGAGGCTGAGGTTTTTGTGCCAATGGTCTGGGCGGAGCGAATTGATGTGGTTGATATTGGCTATTGTGGTACATTTGTCTTGGTGCAGTAATTGGTTGATTGTTTAAGTTATGTTTTGGCAATGTTACTAGTAATTGTTATCCGTATCGTTGAGGATATAACCTGTGGCGGTTGTCTAATAACAAACTGAATATTGCGTGCAGCAGGTATAGGTTCGGTTCCTAAAATTTCCAGTCCTTTGGTAGATGCATAATTTGCACGGAAAGTTTGGTTTTCTTATTTTAAACATAGGCGAAGCGCATAGGCGAAGGCAAATCTACCGACTCTTTAATTCCTTATAGTCGAGATAGGTCACCTTGAAGACCTATGACGGAAGTATTCAGAGCTTTGTCTCTGTACATTTTTGTCATTAGTAGCTCCGATTCCCTAGTTAGTCCCATAGAACCGATTTTGTTCAGTATAAGGGACAAATGCTTATAAACAGACTGGTGGTATTCTTCCACTGATTGGTTCGAAGTTTGCACTAATATCGTCATTTGGTATTCTAATGTATTGATGTCTCGTTTGTCGGCGTAGTGTAGTTTCAAGCATTTTGAAATTGCTTACCAGTTGAGAGGTGTGTTGTAGGACTCTAGAGCCATATCGGCATGTCCTATTATTTTATTACGAATGGTGTGCAAGATACCGTAATACTTAGGGATTCCTTGATATGAACTGTATGCTTCCAAGATGCGCTCTACACCTTTCTTCCATGAGTTTAACTCTCGCGCACGTAGAGGCTTTTTAGTCTGTTGTTTTGCATCAACTATAAACTTTATTCATTGAACTCCAATAAGCAACTGAATCCTTACATCTGAACCTAGCCCAAATTATGCTGTGAGTTGAAACAAATATTGGGGGCGACGTTGGCTGCGCTAATTCTTATTGGCGTGTGACATAGGTTGATCTGCTATTGATAGCAGATTGGTGCATTAAATGCACTTAACTTCTTGGAATCACCTTGTGGGAACGTAAATGTTCGGCAACCGTTGGTAGATTCTTAGAATTGGCTTGATCGAGTTTAGCGAACTTGGCTTGTGGCGGAAGTCAGTCAGACGCTGAGTTTGCATATTAGAGTTTTTTGTCAATATTATTGTTATTAACTTGTACATAGCTTCTGTTTCTTCTAGTTTATTTTCTTTTCTGGCGCCTTCTTCGAGAAATTTTATTTTGACCGTTTCAAATGGCTGCATCTCGTCGCGTATTTCTATTGCGACAACAAAATTTTACCAAGAACCAGGCAAACTAGACAAAACAAGTAAGGTAGCAGCAGTCGAGTTTCCCGATTGCAAAATACCCTGTACCCTTAGATATGCTTACAATTTATTTATTTAGTATCAATAAATAAATGAAACAATATTCTATTAGAAAAGAGGACCATAACAATATAAATTTGGTATGATTTTGGTTATGAAAATAAGTTTCGTGTGTCATAAAGCCATACACATTTCGCTGTCAACGTCGCAGTCGGCGTCGCGCAATGCGTGTTTTGCTGCGCTTCTGCTTCCCTTGCCATAGATTTTGCATGTGGCATAACTTCCGTGTTTCTTATCCGATTTGGTTCAAATTTAAAAGTTAGATAGCTTTTATAAGCACCAACGCATATGCCGAATTGCATATCATTAGGACAATAATTGTGGGCGTGGCAGTTTTTTGAGGTTTGCGGGTGAGCGTTGTCGTGACAGTTTTTTGCTGTTTGCGGGGGAACGGGGGGTGATATCAAAATAAAAAAACAAACTTGTACTGCGTATGGTAATTACCTATCCAACGATATATGGCACATGTCTGTAGCTTTTGTAGTTTCTGAGATCTAGGCGTTGATACGGACAGACGGACGGATGGACGGACGGACGGACGGACGGACAGACGGACATGGCTATATCGACTCGGCTGTTGATGCTGATCAAGAATATATATACTTTATGGGGTCGGAGACCCCATAAATGGGTAGCAGAGGAGTTCACCCATCCCAGCGAAAGATACACAAAAAGACTGGACAACCACCCAAACCACCTGGCCATCAACCTCCTAGATAATAGCCAATCCCTAAGACGACTGAAGAGGAAACACCCGCTTGACCTACCCCATCAATAGACACCTAATTCAACCTCATTAGATATACATTCCATGTGCCTCCCTTAAGTCAATGTCACAACCAAACCATTTAATGATGGTCCAGTCGGAAAGATTTTAAGTACGAAATAAGAGCGTTAAAAAAAAAAAAAAACTAGTTTTCGATACAACTCAGTTTTTCTAATTGGTTCCGCCGGAATATGAATGCTGCGCAATTTTTTCTATACTTCTGGCGATTTTGTGCATGACTTTATGTGCATCACTTGCGTGGGCTTAATATTCAATATAAAACAAGCTAAAGCTTTTTAATCAATTGTTTCTCATTGCGCTGCTTGCGTTGCTTCCGCGGGTTTGATTTGTTTTTCGCACACAACATTCCACAAAAACGATTTAATAAATAAGTTCCACATAGACAAACTTCACATGTCATAATTCCCGTCATTAAGTTTTTCTATTTGAATTGACATACTCATTATGAATTCTGACGTTTTCTTTCGTTTTACAATTCACGAAGAAAATGGGCCCATAACCTGTATTGGTTATTTAGATAATAAAACCCACGCGCAATGTTGAATTGTGAACGTTTAATAAAGAACTGACTTCATTAAAAGAACATAAAAATGTGAAGTAAAGCATAAGAGATTACAAGGTTGCCAGATATTTGGGTTGAAGCTTACAAACAAAGTTACTCGATATTTGAGAAATAAAGAGATGCCTAAAGAAAGAAGACACAGAAAAAAACTTTAAAGAACTTTCAGATAGAGCAGTTTACGAATACAATTATAGTTTTCATTCAACCACAATGAAGCGAGCATTAGAAGTATTCTTTGGCAAGAGGATAACGACAAACCCGGACCAATACGAATAAGCTATATTAAAAAATATCGAAAAACTTAAAAATACAAAAATTGCTACCTTTCAAGACAAAGCAAAATCAGGACATAGTTTAAAACTTTCACCAAGATATAGAAAAGCAATAGTTATGAAAAACGGAAACACAAATGTTTAATGGAATCTGGAAAAACAGCCATATCAAAACTTAAAACATCCTACATATTACATAGCCGGAAGCCCAGATCACGACGACCTGGTGATGTTAGAGCAGAGCCTAAACAGCATTATAGATAACAAGTGAGAAAAGTTATCTTCGGCTTGCCGAAGATGGTATACCCTTGAAAACAAAAAAGTTTTCCATACAAAGACTTGTTTTCATATCGGTCGATTGTATGACAGCTATATGATATAGTGGTCCGATCCGAACCAAACTTTTACAAATTATGTATGGCTATGTCAAATGAATAATTGTTTAATTCGGTTGCGATAGCTTGGAAAAAAAAAAGTTTGCCGTACAAAGACTTGTTTTCATATCAGTCGTTTGTATGGCAGCTATAGTGGTCCGATCCGACCTATTTTTAAACAAAAATAATAATCTGGTAAAAATTTCATAACGCTAGCTTTAAAAATACTGTCTATTATTTGCATAGAAACAGACGGACAGACGGATAGACGGACAGACGGACAGATGGACATGGCTATATCGACTCGGCTGTTGATGCTGATCAAGAATATATATACTTTGTGGGGTCGGAGATGCTTCCTTTAATGCGTTACACATTTCTGGACAAAATTATAATACCCTTTTTCAAGGGTATAAAAAGCAGTTCAGTCAGCATCGAGACGGCCATAAGTTGTATAACCAGATTAGGCTATTAAAGAACTAATCTACATAAATTATGCCATACTGTGGGCGCGACTAAATAAAAATGAATGAATTGAAAAAAAGAAAACCTTTCAAAAAAATACCATGCCAACCCTCTCGATGAAAGAAGTATACATTTTTCATAATAAAACCACATTTCTACTTGTATATGATTCGACTCAAAGCAAAACTGACTAAAGAGACAGATTGCATTTCTGCGCCCATCATCATTAAAAAATGTAGTAAAGAGGCTCTTCATCAATATGAGAGCAATATTAAAAAATTAAATAAAATCCAAGCACTGACTTTTTAGATAAATTTTCCTCAATACAGGAAGAAATAACTGTAGAAATGGTGTTTAAAAATGACACCAACCAAGTAAATTGTCCGATGTGCAAAATGCCCGGGCATCAAATAATATAATATATTGTTACAAATTTGAAGCATTGTGTCCCCAGGAAAGAGTGAACGCAGATGAAAAATTAAGTTTATGATTTAACCGTTTGAAGCGGCATTAACCGGAAAATGTATTAGTGAGTTATTATGCTCCTATTGCAATGGAAACCACTATAGCATGTTACACATTAGAAAAGAATATTTAAACACATGTACTATACAAGGGTAGTGCGATAAGTACTTAGCCTCACTATCGGATGGCGCCAGTATCGCAAGACCAATTTATTTATTGTGTAGTACATTCTCATAGACGGCTACTGTCGAACCGCGTGTAAAAGCGGGAGTGTCAGCGCTTTCCACCATGATAACGCAACGGCTCACAAGTCCGCCCTCGCAGACGCCAAATTGGTCGAATTGGGCTACGAACTGCTGCCCCATCCACCGTATTCTGCAAATTTGGCCCCGTGCGACTTCTTTCTGTTTCCAAACTTAAAAAATTCACTCGCCGGACAGCAATTTCAGTCGAATAAAGAGATCATCGCCGCCACGGAGGCGCATTTTGCACACCTCAAAAAAAGTATTTTTCAAACGGGTTAAAGAAATTGGAGCACCGCTGGGTCAAATGTATCGAACTAAAAAGAAACCATGTAGGCTAATCGAACCACCCTCGTATTTCTGAACAAGCGTTATTGGCCACAGCTTATGTTCAAATTAAAGGTATTAAAGGTAATTAAAGATAGGAAATTTTGAACCATATAGAGATTTAATTGACAATGGTTCACAAAGCACAATAATATCAGAAAGAGGGGGGAAAAAAATTTTAAATTGCCGAAAATGGGGTCTCAAAGTGAGATTAGTGGTATCATCCACAAATAAGTTTAATTCAACATACATCTTAATGTTGCCTATCAAAAAGACAAATTCAAAAACAATAAAACGTTAGTGAAATTTTAAAAATAAGTTAAATTGTAATATAATATAATATATTTGTAGTATAATATAAAATATAAATAAATAGGATTAAAAAAAATAATCGTTAGACGATCCGATTTAGATAGACCACGCGGTATCTAACAATAGCATTGTGGAATCCAAGCCCACGAGCAGTATTCAGGGATAGGACGAACTAGGATAATATATAAGCATCTGGTGGTGAAAGGATCGTTAAATTCCTTCGACCATCGCTTAATAAAGGCAACCATTCCTCTGGTTTTATTCACTGTCATAGAAATGTGATCATTAAACTTAAGTTTATAATCAAAAAGAACTTCAAGATCATTGATTGTGGAAACACGATCAAGGACGTGATTTCCGAGAGAGTAAAAGACAATAAGCGGTACACTGCGATGGAATGTCATAAGTTTGCATTTGGAGCAGTTTAGGAAAAGAAGATTGCTTCAGCACCACGTTTAGAGTTCATCTAGGTCTAATTGCAGAAGCCTGTGCAGAAAATGTTCCGAGAAGGAATAGCATAACTTGACATCATCTGCATACATAAGCGTAGAGGCATAACTAATAACATTGGGAAGATCGTTTACAAAGAGTATAAAAAACAGTTGTCCTAGAAGACTACCCTGCGGGACACACGATGAGACATGGATGACCTTTGACTTGGTAGTTTAAAATAGGACACGCTGAGTTCGATCTGAAAGGTAGGAAGCAACCCAAGTCAGTATAAATTACATTAGTTTACAAGCGATATTGAAAACCTCGGTTGATTATTGACGAAAATTCAAGTAGATTAGTTGTTGTCGAGCGAAGCTTGACAAAACCATGCTGTGCTGGTGAGATTATGCCCTTCCATGCATGTTGCAGCTGCGAAGTGATGAGTTTCTCCAGAAGCTTGGGAATCGCAGAAAGCTTAGCAATACCGGGGTAGTTCTCAATGGAAACCTTAGAGCCTTTTTTATGAATAGGTATAAGATATGATTCATTTCATAATTTAGGTAGAAATGTTAGCTCTAAGGATAGGTTAAATAGTATAGTGAGAGGTAAAGTAAGAAGATCGGAGCACCTTCTGAGGATGCAACTAAGTACATTGTCTGGGCCTGGTGAAGATTTTGATTGTTGAAAGAGCCGTAAACACATCGTGACAGTGGAATTTAGAAAGGGAAATGTTATTTATGTAGGTTAAATGATATGGAGAGTTAGAGGAAAGATCAAATAAATCAGATGAGTGGGTTCATTAAAAAAATGACGCAAAAAATTACCAATACCTATATATGAAGACCCAAAATTATTATTATATAAGACGGAAGGGGGGAAAGATTGGATTCACGTTTTTAGTTTAAAAAAAATAGAAAGAGTATGGATCCTTTCGAAAATTGTGTTTATATTTTATGATATAATAAATATTTTTTTTTTTTTTTTTTATTAATTTCCTTTAAATTACATTCTGTTTTTTTAAAGAATAACAATGAGTAATGGTTGAAGAAAGGAAAAAAGGTAGCGGCCCTTCCCATTGCAAGGATACGCTAATACTTTAATAGTTTACTAATAATTTAGTCCTGTTGGAGTTTTGCGTTTTAATCTTCTCGGTTCCAGCTCTCTCATCGGTATTTGTCTCAGGTTTGGGTTTTGGTGGTTTAGTAGTTGATTTGTGTGTTTTTTGCTGCTGTTTTTAATAGTTTCGTTGACTGTCTCTATGTTTAAGTCTTTATGGATATCTTCATTTCTAATATACCATTCGGCATTTGTCATTGTTCTGAGCATTTTCGATTGCGTTCGTTGAATTAGTTGTAAGTGAGATTTACTGGCAGTTCCCCAGATTTCTATTCCATACGTCCATATTGGTTTTATTACCGCCTTGTATATTGCAATTTTGTAATGTACTTTGTTGTAATGTACTTGCAGCTGTTTTTTCACACGCGCTTGACGACATTAACACAGTATCATCTGCGAACGTAGCAATCATTGATCCAGGGATAGTTGGCGCTGGAATATCGGAGGTGTAAATCAGGTATAAGATGGGCCCAAGCACATTACCTTGGGGAACACCCGCTGACACTGGCATAACATCTGAGCATTCATTGTCATATTTGATATAGAAATATCTGTCCGTTATATAGCTTTGTAGGATGGTATATAAGTTGTCTGGTAGTATATTTCTTAGCTTATGCAGCAGTCCTTTGTGCCATACTTTGTCAAATGCTTTAGCAATGTCCAGGTACACAGCATAGCAAAACTTCTTTTTGTCAAAATCTTCTGTTATTCTATTAATTACTCGATGGACCTGTTGGACAGTCGAGTGCTGCTTCCGAAAGCCGAATTGGTGAGGAGGTATTATATTTTTTTGGTTTAGGGTTGGCTCGATTCTATTTAATAGGACTTTTTCAAAAACTTTTGAGAGGACTGGTAATAAAGTGATTGGTCTGTACGAACTTACAGTATTGGCGTTTTTATTTGGTTTTGGAATTGCTTTAATTTGGCCTACCTTCCAAGTTATGGGAAAGTATTGCAGTCGAAGGATTCCGTTAAACAGGTTTCTAATATAGGTGATTATAGCGTCTGGTAGTTCTTTAAGAACTTTTCCTCCGATTAAGTCATATTAGGGGGCTTTCTTGTTATACCCTGTACCCTTTAAAAATGGGTGAAAAGGGTATCATAATATGGTGCAAATGTATGTAACAGGCAGAAGGAAGCATCTCCGACCCCATAAAGTATATATATTCTTGATCAGCATCAACAGCCGAGTCGATATAGCCATGTCCGTCTGTCCGTCCGTCCGTCCGTATCAACGCCTAGATCTCAGAAACTACAAAAGCTACAGACATGTGCCATATATCGTTGGATAGGTAATTACCATACGCAGTACAAGTTTATTTTTTTATTTTGATATCACCCCCCGTTCCCCCGGAAAAAGCAAAAAATGTCACGACCACGCTCCCCCGCAAACCTCAAAAAACTGCCACGCCCACAATTATTGTCCTAATGCTATGCAATTCGGCATATGCGTTAGTACTTATAAAAGCTATCTAACTTTTAAATTTCAACCAAATCGGATAAGAAACACGGAAGTTATGCCACATGCAAAATCTAAGGCAAGGGAGGCAGAAGCGCAGCAAAACACGCATTGCGCGACGCCGACTGCGACGTTGACAGCGAAATGTGTATGGCTTTATAACACACGAACCTTATTTTCATAACCAAAATCATACCAAATTTATATTGTTATGGTCCTCTTTTCTAATAGAATATTGTTTCATTTATTTATTGATACTAAATAAATAAATTGTAAGCATGTCTAAGGGTACAGGGTACTTTGCAATCGGGAAACTCGACTGCTGCTACCTTACTTGTTTTTAATTTGTTTTATGTGAGATTTAATTTCTGCCTTTGTTATAGTTTTAATTGCACAATTTGAGTTGGTGATTTGTGTTGGAAGCTCAGCGTTGCCGTTGTCCATGTCATTGGTAAATGATGTTTTAAAGTGTTCAGCAAGAGTGTCTGCTTCTTCTTTGTTTGATCTCGCCCATGTGTTGTTGTTTCTTTTTATAGGTGGCTTGTGTATAGTTGAGTTCGTCAATTTTTTGGTCGCTTTCCACAGAGAATAATTTGTAGATAAGGAGGTTCCGAGGTTGCTAAGGTAGAATTGTAGGCGGTTATATTTGTCTGCCCTGAGAATTCTCTTGAGCTCGTCTGTTGCTCTATTAAGTTTGTTTTTATCTTCTGGATGCTTAGTCCTTTGCCATATCTTCCTAAGGTTACGCTTTTTTCTGATTTTGTCTTTAATAAAGGCGGGAGTTTTCTTTAATGCAGTCATTTTTATAGATGGTGTCGATTGCGTTGCTGCATATATGATGTCATTTAAATATGCTATTGCGGAGTCCAGTTCGTTGTTTGTCTTTAGAGAGATATTTATTTCCATGTTCTGTTCCAAAATCTCGCGAGACATATTCCAGTTTGTTTTGTGGTTAAATAAAGGGGGGTCATTGTTGTTTTCTTCTACCCCACCATGTAACTTAATTAATATTGGGGAATGGTCGGAGGAGAGGTCTAGGCATGATTTTATTGTTAGGTTATAGCAAGTTATATTTCGTGTTATGCAGAAGTCAATTAAATCCGGAAGTTTGTTTGTGTCAGTTGGCCAGTAAGTCGGCTCGCCTGTGCTTAGGGCACGGCTGTTATTGCTTCTTATTGCTTCATACAGTTGTCTTCCCTTTGCAGTGGTAAGTCTGGACCCCTATGTTATGTGTTTGGCATTATAGTCACCTCCTGCCAAATACCGATTTCCCAGTGATTTTAAAAAATCGAGGTATTAGTCTTTTGTATTGTTAAATTTAGGTGGGCAATAAACTGCAGATATATTTATTGAACCCGTTGTGTCTGAGGTCGATATAGTAGTAGCCTGTATGTAGTCCTTTCCATCGTTCCTTTCCATATGTTCCATTCCACCTGAATCCATCGAGCTCTGTGCACTTTATGCTTTTTTTAATTATTACTGCAGTACCACCATGGGCCTTACCGTCCGGGTGATTAGTAGAGAATATATTATAGTTAGGTATGTTTATATAGGTTTTCTCAGTTGAGTGTGTTTCAGAAATGAGCATGACGTCAATTAGCTTTTCATTTAAGAATGTTTTTAGTTCAAGTAAATGGCGTGAAAGTCCGTTAGCATTCCAGATGGCGATTGTTAGGTGTTTATTTGTCAAGTTTAGATACTAGGAGCGTGACAATGTTCATCATATTTGTCATTTGGGCTATTAATTGTTTCATCAATTGCTTTTTTGTGCTCAATTTGCATTTGCGTATTTATAGTTGCATTTGTCCCATTGTCAGTTTGGTTTTCGTCTTCATCATCTTGTGCTAGTAACTCAAAGCGGTTGCTTGAGTTTGGCTCGGCTAGCCAGTACTCTTTGAGTGTTTTTTGAGTAGCAGTTTGAGCTTTATTCTTCTGTTTCTTGTTGCCATTTAAAAGAGGATTGAGTTTTGTTTATTGTTGTTGGAGCGGGTATTGAGGTTGTGGGTGTTTTAATATTCGCTGAGGAAGAACGTATCGGCATTGAAGCATAGCAAACTGTAGTTGTTGTTGCTATAGTTGTTGTAGTTGTGGTATTTGTGTCTGAGGTTGTTGAGAGCGGAAGAGTTGAGAGTGGGAGAGCTGAGAGCGTAACTGCTGTGAGCGGGAGAGTTGAGTGTGTGTTCATTAGTATCGCGGAAATTGTTGTTGGTATACGCGCGGGTAAATTTGGCGCGCATTCTGGTCTTCGTTGCTGAGAGTAATTGTTGGGTCTCTCCAATGCTGGAGAGCAAGATCGCGCTCTTTCATCACTCTGTGGGTGCAAGTTTTGATAATTGTTTGTGTGATTTGATATGTGGGTGAGTGAGATGTAGGAGTTGTTTTTGTTTTGTTTTGCTTGAAGCTCTCGCTTCTGATTTTGAGCGCCGGGTGCGCTCATATTTTGTTTAGTTTATTGTTTTCACTTGTTTTTATTTATTTTATTCACAGGAGTATATTGGGTTTTTTAAAACACATATAAATATGTATTAGCGTCTTTTCGCTTTTATATAATGGTTTCACTTGGGCTTGAATTTTGCACTTAGACTTCAATATTAACTGGAGCTTTGTTAGAAACACGTCCGTCGGGGTTGAAGATCAAAGATCCTATAATAAATATAATTTAAGTTAAATTTGGCCACAAGAAGTTCAGATGGAGCCATGTTGAGATTATTTGAAAGGTGGCAAAGGTTATAAACAAACTGTTGAAAAAATGATCGAATGCAGTTACAAAATTAACGATGCAATGTTCTATAAAAATGGAAATTATACCAGATGGAGTTGTGATACCATTTCGCCAGGCGCCAAGCCGATTTTCCGAAGACGAAGTTTAAACCGTAGGACAACAGGTGGATATGTGGCTCGATCAAGGGTTTTTTCGTAAATCAACGTCACACATTGCAAGCAGAGTTTTGGTCGTTAAAAAAAAAGATAAATCTTTGAGAGTATGCGTGGACTGTGGAAAACTGAACAGCATGGTGTTAAAAGATCGTTTTCCGGTTCCGCTAAGCGAAAATGTGATTTAAAGCTGCCCAGTTTTTCACAATCATGGATCTTGAAAATGGCTTCTTCAATGTACCAGCTGAAGAAAGCAAAGCGTATACAGCATTCACTACTCGAGAAGGGCTGTTCGAGTTCAATAGAGCGCAGTTCGGTTCTCAAAATTCTCCAGCCGAATTTATAAGATTTGTTAATCATAACTATGCAGCATGGATTCATGGACAATATAATAAAATAATTTCGAATGTTTAAAAACACTTACTCTGCGCTTAGGTCATCTTTCAGGATACGTGTACCTTTGCCGATGTTCGACACGATCTGTTCGCCCAGCTTTTGGCCGGAGAACATATTCGCATAAGAACATTGACCGAGTACAGTCAACAAAAAAATTAACATGCCTGTGGAAGTTAAGCTCCCAAAGCCTAAAAACCCTGAATCCTCATCTTCTTCTTCAAAAATCTAACAACATCTATTATTCTTACCTATCAGAATAATAGGGGGCTACGGAGTAAGTTCCCTAAACTGTAATCTGATAGTTCATCTTTTGCATCCCAGATTGTAGTCTTCACAGAGACCTGGTTAAAGCCGGAGATTTTTAGCTCCGAAATCTTCCCAGACAGGTACACCACTTACAGACGGGACCGACCACTAAGAAGGGGAGGAGGAGTCCTAATCTCTGTGGACTCCAACTTCGCTTCTGAAGAGGTTAAGTTACCGAATCCTGGTGATACTGAATTCTTATGTGTGAAAATCATTATGTCGCTTCAATCACTGTTCATCACATGCTCATATATACCACCTTCTTCTGAACCACCTACATATTGGCACCACTTATCTGCCATTCAGATGGTTTCTAACCGCATTTCCGATAGTGACTTCTAGTGTCTCTAAGAGACTTCAATTTACCTGAACTTATGTGGTTAAACATCGAGAATTCACCATCTTTAACACTCTCAATACATCATGATTTTACTGAGGGTATGTTCGACATATCCCTTGGTCAAATAAACCACGTAAGGAATTCTTTAGGTCGGCTTCTAGATCAATGTTTCGTTTCTGACCCAGATGGAATAACCGTTTCCAGAGCCATGCCACTTTCGTTCCCAGAAGATCCTTACCACCCAACGCTTGAGGTGTCGATTGAAACCCTTACTGCTAGCAACCTTCAGCCTCGCCTTAAGGTTAATAAAACTCGCTGCTTTCGCAAGGCTGATTTTCAGAGACTAAGCAATTTAATTTCTACATTTGATTGGTCCGATATCGGGGAATGCACCGATATTAGTATCGCTTTAGAAACATTCTACAAAACGCTTAACGCTTTCTTCGACTCTTGCGTGCCATGGAAGTATCCATCCGCCTCGACCGACCCTCCTTGGTTTACAAGGAGCCTTAAAAACTTAAAATACATTAAAAATAGACTCCTTAAGAGACATAAGAAAACTGGCTGTAACGTAACTTTCTCAAAATACTTAGTAGCTCGGTAAAATTTCACCGTGCAGGACTCAGGATCCGAAGCAGTTTTATAATTTTGTTAACACTAAGCGTAAGCATATATCTTCTGCCCCCCTAATTTCGTTTGAAAATATATCTGCGACTTCTGATCAGGGTATTGCCGATCTATTCGCAACTTTCTTTCAAACAACGTACTCATTTCCTACAATTATGGATCAGCCTTATTCATATAACATTCAATCTGCCATTCTTATTTTCAGACTAACTTTCTCCGAAAGCGCTACATCGGGAGTCCCCCAAGGAAGCCATCTTGGGCCACTACTTTTCACTATCTTTATTAACGACCTACCCCCTGCCATAACGAACTCTCTGGTTCTTATGTATGCAGACGACGTTAAGCTTTGTCTTCAATACAAATCCCCTTCTTCCCAATAGAAACTTCAGTCGGATTTGGAAAATTTTCAAAAGTGGTGTTCTACCAATCTCTTAAAACTTAATGGGTCAAAATGTAAGCTTATGTCTTTCTATCGTTCGTGCCCTAACCAGGCGACATACTTTCTCTATGGGATTTCCTTAGGAAGATTAACCCAGGTTAACGATCTTGGTGTCCTATTAGATGATACACTTAAATTTTCCGACCATATTTCTAGGATGGTTAATAAAGCCAAGGGCGTGCTTGGTTTTATTAAAAGATGGTCTAAGGAATTCAATGACCCTTATATTACAAAAACTTTATACGTTTCTTTAAAACGTCCAATTCTGGAGTACGGGTCATGCGTCTGGAGCCCTCAATATGGGGTTCATCGAGATCGCATTGAATCCGTTCAAAAGAACTTCTTGATGTTTACTCTTAGGGGACTCAATTGGGATGCAAATCTTCACTTCCCATCTTATTTTAACAGACTCCTTCTAATCAATTTACCTTCCCCAACCAATCGTAGAAAGATGCTAGGTTTCGTTTTCCTGATTAACCTTATTAATGGTAATGTAGACAGCCAGCATCTACTAACACGACTAACGTTTAACATTCCAAATAGACGGACTACAAATTTTAGTTCGCTATTCCTAAGTTGTTGTAGATCTACATTTGCCCAGCATGAGCCTTTCAGAGTTTTATGTTCTGACTACAATGACTTATAGTCTATTACTTCACTCTGCACGTCCACTTCTATCAAATCCTCAATTTTCACCTACCTTTCAGAGGAACAAACGCACCCCACTTCTGTCTCGCATACTTTTCTATACTAGAATCTCTCGAATCTATCCCCGCGATTCAAGCCGTACGATAAACGGCAGCGTCACTCGGTTGGTTGGGGGGAAAGTGGGCTGTACGTTAGGCAGCGGGAGTCGCGCGAAAAATTATCTGCTTGGAAACAAGTTCAAGTTGATTGCAGACTGCGTCACTTTTAAACATACTACCAAGAAAACTGATATGCCGAGAGAAGTTGCTCAGTATATCCTATACTTGAAAAATTTTGATGTACAAATAGAACACCGAGCTGCTGAAAAGATAAAACATGTGGACTACTTAAGTCGGTATTCTTTGCGAGTATAGAACTTTGTGATTACAGAACTGGCGGTGCGTCTGGAAAAAGCACAGCAAAAAGATGATCATGTGGAGGCAGTGGTGAAAATTTTACAAAAGAGTACATATGAAAACTTTGAGCTAAAACGCGGACTGATTTTTAAAGAAGCTAGTGGTACCGAAGCAGATGGAGCGGGAAGTGATCAGAAATGCTCACGAAGCTGGTCACTTCGCCACTAAAAAAAACAATACACAGTATTCTGCAGCAGTTTTACATCCCTCACCTGGAAGGTAAAGTAGCTAATGTTATTTCTTATTGTATCAATTGTACTTTTATACAAGGCCGAAAATTTGACAAGCAAGAAAGCTTCTTGGACTGTATTGCAAAATGTGATGTGCCACTCCATACGTACCAAGTGGATCACCTAGGACCCATAGATGCCACGTCAAAGCAATATAAGTACATATTTAAAATTGGCGATGGGTTATTTGATGGAGTATCAATTCCTGTAAAAAAATGGTTCGTAATTTTTGAAAAGAATGCTGATGCATATGAGATGTCAGACAAGTAGAAATATGTTCAAGCGCGAAACAAAATGATTAATGCTGCCAAGTTGTTTTTAGAATCGGAGTGCGTATCGAACGACGAAGCACTTAAAAATGCACTTATAAAAGAATTTTAGCGACATTAAAACATTGCGGAGATTCATGACTTGTTACGTGAACGGAAAAAATTAAGGCCAGAATCGTTTCTTGAATATTTACTAAATATGAAAAAGATTGCCAGTATCGGTGACATGGAAGAGCCAGCATTTTTGCGCTATATAGTAGATGGGTTGCAGATACAAGATCAATTTTAAGTTAGCATGTATCGATGTGCGACGTACAAAACCCCAAAAGAGGAGTATGATTTATACGAGTTTGTACAAGAGCGGAACAAGAATATGTATCGATAAGACTATATGTAAGAATATATATCGATATGAGCATGGAGGTATTGGAAAGAAACAGTCTCCGAGTACATGGAAAGTTGATGGAAAAACACAAGATAACTGTTTCAACTGCGGATCGGCGGAACATAAGAGGAAAGAATGCACAGCTGAAACTAAATGCTTCAAATGTAACGAGGACTGTCATATTTCATTAGACTGCCCACGAAAAGTTTCGAATGTAACATAATTCCCGAGAAAAGTCGTAGGAAAACAATAACCATACATGGAGGAGAAGTTGAATGCCTAGTGGACACAGGAGCAGATGTGTCACTGGTTAATGAAAGTGCGCTAAGGAATCTAAAAGGAGTCAAGTTGTCCAGAAGCGTATCGATATTGAAAGGACTAGCTGATGAAAATGGCTTTAAATTTTATGACACTGACCAAACAGATAGATCAGAAAAAGAAGATCCGCCGCGTGATGGAGGTCAAATTCACCTTCAGCTTCACCAAAATAAAAGCAAAGCCAGCAGTAAAGATGCAATGTCCTATAAAAATGGAAATTATACCAGATGGAGTTGTGATACCATTTCGTAAGCCACGCTGCTGTTCCGAAAGCTCTAGCTGCAGCGATCAAAGTGACGATGACGACAACTCCAGCGCAGATTATCGTCTAAAGAAAATGAAATAGCAGCAACTACAAAGGGAAAAGGAAAAAGAGAAAGACAAGCGACGTTCGGTCAAGAAATAAAAGCGGATCACCTCCAAGAGTGGGGATGAGGAGTCTATGCGCGGAAGCCATGGAATGTCATAAGTTTGCATTTGGAGCAGTTTATGAATCGAAGATTGCTTGAGCACGACGTATCATCTAGGTCTACATGCAGATACCTGTGCAGGAAATGTTCCGAGAAGGAATAGCATAAATTGACATCATCAGCATGCATGTAAGGTGGAAACACACAAGAGTGCTGCCATCTACCCTTTTTAACACTCAGTTGGGAGTCGCACGGAAGTCGAGGGTGGATGGTCGTCAAGCTAGGAGGTCGTTCGTAGTCGTCAACGAAAAAGTCTTCATAAATCCATACTAAGTTATACAATGTTGTCAATCTTTTGCTAATGTATTGGTTTTCTAATCTGTATTTTGATAAACATATGATACATTACCATATTGTTTCTTACAATTGGTTCAACCGGTCAAATATGTGTTAGTGAAAGAACAGTCGCAGTTGTATCAGTTGCAGTGCACGTGGTGTGAACAGTGAAAGTAGAAAAACTGTCTATAAATTGTTTGCACAAAAGGGTTATGTCTTGTAGATTGTTGAAAGTCGAACAGTTGTAAAGTTGAGCAGCAGGAAAGTCGCAGCTAGTAACAGATAACTCCTTGCCGAAAAAACAGTCGAAAAGTTGTGTTCAAGGTCGTGTCTAGAAATTTCTATTTCACAACCGCTGTTGAGTTTGCAGTTCTGTATAACAAAGTTGAACAGGGAAAACAAGAAAGAGCGCGAAAGTGACAAAAAGCCGAGTGTGTACAAAGTTGAGCATGCCGAAAACAAGTGAACTCCGCATAAAAAAAAAAAAATAACAAGTATTAAGAGCGTTGACGCAGTTTTAGAAAAAAAGACCGATAATGTCACAGGATGAAAGCGCAGTTGCGGCTGCTGTAGAAAACAGCAATGACGTTACAGTGCAAATGCAACAACTCATACAATTGTTGGCATCAAAGGTCGAAGTTGACGAACGACGAGAAACCCAAACGAAAATATCAGTTCACAATTTCCAAAAAATCGTGAGTGATTTTAATGGCTATTTAGGGTCTGTCGCAAAGTGGTTTGAAATATTGGAACGTAATGCTGATGTTTACGAGCTGTCCGAAAAACAAAAGTATTTACAAACGAGGGAAAATGACTGGTGCTGTCACGTTGGTTTTAGAGTCAGAGCGCGTGAGTGATTTTGAAGAGCTCAAAGAGAAACTCATAGAAGAATTTGAGTGCAGTTGGAACAGTGCCGATATACATAAGTTGTAGCGCGAACGGAAGAAGAAAAGCTCAGAGTCTTTCCATGAATATATGCTTTTTTTTTTTTTTTTTTTTCTATAACTATTTATTGAGGCATACAGGGTATCTTAAAACCCCTTGGTGACCTTGGCATCTATTAATACTGCCCAAGAGGCTCGCCGGCTAATTGTGCTTAGCGTTACCATTATTACTAAATTTAAACTTACAAACTAACAATATATACAAAACTTAAAAACAAAAAATATAAAAGGAAGAAAGACGATGGGGAGTATATCGTTTGGCTTATCATCATCTTGCTGTGCGTCTTGTTGGCAGCCGGTCAATAAGGTCCCTAGGAAGTCGCCTGTTGAGCCTCCTTTGTGGGCGAGGTCTGGTAAGACCCTTAGCGAGTCGGTTGCGATGGCGCTGCAGTCGGTCGTTGTAGAGGCTGGAGTGGACATTTATTGTCTCAAAGACCGTGAGCAGCTTTAGGTCACTGTGGAGGGTGGTGTTCCTCACATACCACTCGCAGCCAGTGATCGTCCTCGCTATCTTATTTTGGATGCTCTGGATTCTGCGGATCTGGCTGTCACACGCCAGGCCCCAAATTTGGCACGCATACCTCCAAATAGGAGCTATGATTTGATTATATATAGTCAATTTATTTCTTAGCGACAGTTTGCTACGCGGGCCCATGAGCCAGTAGTGCTTTGACGCCGCGGCCCGTATGCGTATTCTCATTTTACTCACTTGCTTCGAGAAAGTGAGCCGACGGTCGAGTATGACTCCCAGGTATTTGGCAGAGTCAACCTGTTCCACAGGGGTGTCGTCAATGAGCACTGCTGGTGGCGTTCTCCGTTTGAGAGTGTAGCAAACATTCGTGGACTTGTTGCCATTTATGCCAATATTCCATCTCCTAGCCCAGTCGGAAAATCTTGTTGCGTAGTTCTGGATACCGTTGTTGGCCTCCGGCTCGCACCTGGACCTGTACGTTATGCACACGTTGTCGGCAAATGTGGCCAGCATTGAAGTTCCGTAGAGACTGTCAGCCGGGCGCGGTATGTCATGGCTATACAGGCAGTATAGTAGCGGGCCTAGGACGCAGAGTGGAACCGGACCACAAATCTCCTATTCCCAAGGTACGACGCCAGGAGACAGTAGTAAGGCGCAGGCAGGGTAATCTTGATTTTCAGTAGCAGTCCTGGTCTGCTACTGAAAATCAAGAAAACCCTGCCTGCGCCTTACTACTGTCACACACGGTCAAACGCCTCCCGGACATCGAGGAAAAGAGCGTTGAAGTATTCGTCGCAGTCGAAGGCCGTTAAAATTTGCTCGACCACTCGATGCAGTTTCTCCACCGTGCAGTATCCAGCACGGAATCTAAACTGGTGTTCTGGCATTATTCCCTGGGCATCTATAAACCTGACCATCTGGGCGGCAATCAGCCTCTCAAACACCTTTGAGATCGATGGGAGGAGACTAATCGGCCGGTAGGATCCAGGGTCCTTCTCCGGCTTGCCAGCTTTATGTATCATAGAGATGATTCCCAGTTTCCACTGAGGAGGGAAGTACTGCAGCCTCACAATAGCATTGAAAAGCATCGCTACGTAGTGGATCGCTCTGCTCGGTAGGGCCTTTAGAGTGGCGTTACATATTGCATCTGGTGCTTTTTTAGAGTTTTGCTGGGCGATAACATCAGCTATTTCAACAGGATCGAACGGTTGGATCGGCATGTCCATTTTGAGAGCTTGGGACAGCTGATCGTGAGTCTCTTCAACCTGCTGCGGACTGGCGAGGTTGAAAGATTGGAACCGCTCGGCCAGGTGCGCGGCAAACGCTTCTGCTTGCTCGAAATCAGTTCGGCACCATGCCCCGTTGCTGTTCACCAATGGTGCTTTCCTTAGGCAACGTCTTTTGATCGCACGTGTGGCCTTCCAGAGCGAGTGCGTCGCGTCGGCTTCGGTACCCATATTGGCTAACCTATCGTCGAACCATGCTGCTTTGTGTTCCACCACTGCACGATGGAGGATAAACTTCGCCCTGTAAAAATCAGCTTTGTCCAGAGGGTGGCGCGATCTCATCCATCTGGAGCGTAAACGCCTCTTCTCTGCAATGAGCATCAGAATCTCTCTGGGGACCGGTATTCTGGCTGCTGCGGATCTCAGTCCTGGGGTGTGAGTGGCCAATCTAGCTGCTACTTGGATGTTGTGGGTGAGAGAGTCGATTGCAACTTCAATGTCCCGCTCAGAGTTCAGCGCCATGGTAAGGTTCAGTGACGACTCGAGGTGCTCTTGAAAACGTTCCATGTTAGTGCGCCTGCTGATAAGCCGCTCGACTTTGGGATAGTCTGTAGCTATTGTGTCCAGAGTGTTGATGAGAGGTAAGTGGTCAGAGCTGAGCTCGGCAACTGACGGGATATCTGAGTGTAAACCCAGGATACCTCTTGTCAGCGCAAAATCTATGTAGCCTGGAGACCCTCTACTGCCATAAGGGAAGCTTTTGGGGCCACCTGTTGCTAGCGAGTTTACATCAGAGTTAAAGATTAGATTTGCCAGGGCATGGCCTCTTTGGTTACACCTCCCTGCTCCCGGAAGCCAGTGGGACGCATTCCAGTCGCCTGCTACAATGAATTTATGCTGATGTTGCTCCAATATGGATTTGAAGTTGTCTGTGGTCCAAACGAACCTCGGTGGGCAGTAGACCGCGCCGAAGTTTATAATGCCGTCCCCAGTTTCTTTAGTTGCAGACGCAAGTTGCACCCTATCAGTGGCTACTGAAGGAAGAGGAAAATGAACCAAACTTGATTTGATCATAATCGCTGCTCCACCTTTAGCGTTACCCTCACCCGGGTCGTTTGCAGTATAGGCCTCGTACCCATACAGCTTGGGCTTGACTACATCATTGCAATGTGTTTCACTGATAAGCAAAACATCAATCTCGTAGCGCCGCACAAAACATTCAACTTCGGGCAGTTTCGCGGGGACGCCGTTGGCGTTCCATACTAAGATGCGCAGCGGCTTCATTTTGTCGCTGTCTGCGCGTGTATAGCAGTGAGCAGATGGATCATCTGCCCTTGCTGTAGTAGCATCATCCTCGTTTGTTCAATCTGCTGTTTCTGAAGGGAGCGCAGAGCGTTCATGCTTTCGTTTAGCGTCTGCAGGATGCTAAAAGTGTTATTGTCCAAAGGGGGCTGATGTCCGCCTCTAGAACGACTCCTCTGCCGGCTGTGCTTCCTGGTCTCAGGTTGCTTCTGGAAGGGCTGTGGCACCTGTTGCTGATCCTGCTTGGGGCCCATCCAGGCTTTAGCTACATCTGCGTAGGAGACTCCGTTTCGGAGAGGTGCAATCGGCATACATCCAGTAGGAACATGGGACATAGGTCGATTGTTGACTTCGCTTCTTCCGCCCACACCTCTTTTAAGCCTAGAGCGCTGAAGGAATGCCTGGAGTTTGGAGCATCCGGAATAATTCGCTGGATGCTGTTCACCACAGTTATAGCAAGTGCATGGCTCGCTTTGTGGTCGCGTACCGTCTTTGGCAGGATGTTCGCCGGCGCATTTGAGGAAGATTTGCGCCTTACGGCAGTATTTGGCCGTGTGACCAAATTGCTGGCATCGATGGCATTGGGTTGTCGTATTTCGCTTGCGAAGGGGCTCGATGACAACTCTCATGTGGCATAAGCCCTTAAGAGCCAGGATCTCCTTCTTGTTCGTGGCAGCAGCGATGTTCAAAAAGAACATGTTTATGGGATTGGCAGCAGGAGCACCTGGCTCGTTTCGCCTCTTCGGTGTATGAACGTCTAGCACCTTGTGACCGAGGCTTTTCAGTTCATCAATGATTTGATGATAGAGCGTACTGTGGTGGAGACTCCGTTTCGGAGAGGTGCAATCGGCATACATCCAGTAGGAACATGGGACATAGGTCGATTGTTGACTTCGCTTCTTCCGCCCACACCTCTTTTAAGCCTAGAGCGCTGAAGGAATGCCTGGAGTTTGGAGCATCCGGAATAATTCGCTGGATGCTGTTCACCACAGTTATAGCAAGTGCATGGCTCGCTTTGTGGTCGCGTACCGTCTTTGGCAGGATGTTCGCCGGCGCATTTGAGGCAGATGTGCGCCTTACGGCAGTATTTGGCCGTGTGACCAAATTGCTGGCATCAATTACATTGGGTTGTCGTATTTCGCTTGCGATGGGGCTCGATGACAACTCTCATTTGGCATAAGCCCTTAAGAGCCAGGATCTCCTTCTTGTTCGTCGCAGCAGCGATGTTCAAAAAGAACATGTTTATGGGATTGGCAGCAGGAGCACCTGGCTCGTTTCGCCTCTTCGGTGTATGAACGTCTAGCACCTTGTGACCGAGGCTTTTCAGTTCATCAATGATTTGATGATAGAGCGTACTGTGGTGGAGTCCTTTAACGCAGACTCGGTATGGCCTGTCCTCCTTGAGCTGGTAACAGTGAAACTCAAGCTTTTCGGTCTCGAGCCAGCTGACTATGCTGCGGAAGGTGCTAGCGTCTGTCGCGTAGAGCCTCAGAACTCCGCCCATCGATGCCTTGGCAGGGACCTTGTTCAGATCAGTGATTTTTGAGATTTTGTCCATCAGCAGGGGTGCGCTTTCAAAGCCTTCCAAAACTATTGGATTAGGTTGCGCCTTGGAAGTTGCACTGATAATGCCAGATGTGGCTGCATCACGTTTGGCAGCAGCAATAGCTGCTTGATGGCTGGTACTGGGCTGCTCACTCAGATCCTCAGTTTGCTCAAGCAACCCAAAGCGGTTTGAGCTGCCGCTGTAGGTGGGAACAGGAATCTTGGTATCCAGTATTGCCTTCTTCTTTGCATTCAGTGGAGGCCCACATGCCTTCCGCTTAATGACTTGTATCCGCTGAGGCGCTGGCTTGATAGTGTCGGCGTCTATGGATTCCCGCATCGGCACAGAGTCTTGGTTCAGTGCTATGTTGAAAAGCTCACCGAGGCTGAGTGAGCGCTCGGTAGAAGCGGACATCCTGGTTTTTGCATTTGTATCCACCGTGGCCGCTGTTCAGCGGACCACTATTAAATTTGTTTGCAGCAAGCTTATATTACAGTGCTTGAGTGTTACTAATGGTGGATTTAGGGTTCGCTGTTCACAGTTTGTACCACAATTGTGGGCTAAACTTGAGTTTTTTGCGTCGAATTTAATATTTTTCGCTTAAGGTAAAAGGAATTGTTTTTCATATTGTTTTGAATATATGCTGAGCATGAAAAAACTAGCGAGTATCGGAAATGTCTCAATATAAAAAGCGAATTGAAATGTGCTATGTATCGTCGTAAGTCGTATAAAGCGCTCAAAGAGGAATACGCAATTTATGAACTAGTTCGCGAGCAGGAAAATAAGAACTCAGAAAAAAGTTCGAGGACAGCTGTAAACAAACAAACAAACAAAGAGAAAAAGGAGGAATTTTGTGTTAGCTGTGGCTCATCGGGAATAAGAGAAAAAATTGCGTCGCGGAAGCTAAATGCTTCAATTGCAACGAGAACGGTCATATTGCGCGTGATTGCAAAAAGAAAGTCGAGACAGTACAAATAATTTTGTATCGTAGCTACGTCAAAACAATTGCTATAAATGGTGTAAGTGTTGAAAGCCTGGTCGACACAGGCTCTTACGTAACAATTGTAAACGAGCATGTGCTACAAAAATTTAACAATTTTGAAATGAACAAATGCGAGTCTACGTTGCGCGGTTTGGGCAATGGCTGTCCAATCGGATGTTTTAACGAAAAAGTTGAAGTAGATAAAGTGCAGACTGGACATAAATTCCTCGTTGTATCAAGCTGCAACTTGAACCATAAAGCGCTGTTGGGATATGACTTCACTAAAAAGTTCTGTTTGGCTTCCGATGGAAATGGGTTTTTGTGTTATGAGCTAGAAACAAAACAGCCTAAGAAGCTAAGAAGACTGAAGAACATCTATTAGCCGCCTGCTGTCCTAACACAGTATCCAATCCGGCTGCAAATCCATCCAGCTGAAGTGCTGAAACCATTCTGTCAATTACAGAGTCGGTTGTCCGCCAAAAAAGGTAAAGCTTTCAAAGCCCAAGTTAAGGATTGGTTGGAGAAAGGCATCGGGAGAAAGTCGTCATCTCACGTAGCAAGCAGAGTCGTTGTTGTTAAGAAGAAAGATGAAACGTTCAGAGTCTGCATAGACTACCGCAAGCTGAATAGTATGGTGTTGCGGGACTGCTTGCCTGTGCCTTTAATCGAAGATGTCCTGGAGAAACCACAAGCTGCCAAATATATCACAATAATGGACTTTGAAAACGGATTTTTCCACGTGCCAGTCGAAGAAAAAAGTAGAGTCTACACGGCATTCATAACAAGAGAGGGACTTTTTGAGTTCAATAAAGCGCCGCTCGAGTTCCGAATTTCACCAGCCGCATTTATACGTTTTGTGAACCATATTTTACAGAAGCTAATAAACGAAGACATCATACAGCTGTACATGGACGATATTATTGTATATTCCGTTACAGCCGATGAATGCATGCAGAAGACGGAAAAGGTGTTGCAAGCCGCCGCTGCGTATGGGTTGCAAATAAAGTGGACGAAATGCAAATTCCTATATCAGCATATTTTTCCCTGGCCACAACGTAGAGAATGGAAAAATTTGGCCTGGTCCTGATAAAGACGCTTCTGTCAGCCGTTTCCCGACACCAAAAAATGTGAAAGCTGTTCAATCATTTCATGGTCTCACTGGATTTTTCCGGAAGTTTACATCTGGTCATGCGCAAGTTGAACGTTCCCTTACAAATCTGCTGAGAAAAGATGTTGAATTCATTGTCAAAGTTAAAGTAGTTGTTGACAAATGAGACGGTGCTCCACATCTTTAGCACAGAAGCACCCACAGAGTTACATACCGACGCGTCCAAATAGGGATTCGGAGCAGTGTTGTTGCAGTTGTTTCATGGGAAACTTCACCCCGTCTACTATTGGAGTAAAAAGACGTCCCAATCCGAGTCGAAACAGCACAGTTTTATACTCGAAGTGAAAGCTGCATAGCTGGCGTTAAAGAAGTTCCACCATTATCTGCTCGGAATACATTTTAAGCTGTTAACTGATTGCATTGCATTCAAGCAGACGACAAGCAAAGCTGATGCACCAAGAGAAGTTGCTCAGTGGGTCCTTTATCTACAAGACTTCTGTTATGATATCGAACACCGAGCAGGCGAAAAGATTAAACATGTTGACCACCTCAGCCGCTATCCGCATGATGTACTTATCGTCACAGCAGAACTCTCAGTGCAGTTGAAGAAGACGCAGCAGAACGATGAACAATTACGAGCAGTCGTCAATATCTTACAATATGTTCCATATAAAAATTTCAAGTTAAATGGCGGTCTACTATACAAAGAAGTCAATGGGAACGAGTTGGTAGTTGTGCCGAAGCTTATGGAGAAAGAGGTTTTCAAAAATGCACACGAGTTTGGTCATTTTGCAGTTCGCAAAACAGTACACAACATCCAGCAGTAGTTTTACATTCCACATCTTGAAGGGAAGGTAACAAAATCTATCACTAATTCTATAAGTAGTATTATTCACAGAAAAAAATTGAAGAAGCAAGAAGGGTTCCTAAGTTTGTCTGGTTGTTTCCAACGAAATCGACAGGGAAAGAAGAAGTGGTCAAAAAGCTCATGCAGTGGTCAAACGTCTTTGGTTTCCCGATACGTATTATAAGCGACAGGGGCTCGGCGTTTACATCGCACGCCTTTCAAGAATTCTTTAGTGAAAACATGGTAGACCATGTTTAAACTACAACCGGTGTTGCCAGAGCAAACGGGCAAGAAGACAACACACAAGAGTGCTGCCACCTACCCTTTTTTAACACTCAGTTGAGAGTCGCACGGAAGTCGTGAGTAGTCGTGGGTCGATGGTCGTCAAGCTAGGAGGTCGTTCGCAGTCGTCAACGAAAAAGGCACCATAGGTCCATACTAAGTTATACAATGTTGTCAATCTTTTGCTAATCTATTGGTTTTCTATTCTGTATTTTAATAAAAATATGATACATTACCATATTGTATCTTACATACGTAAGCGTAGAGGCATAACTAATAACATTGGGAAGATCGTTTACAAAGAGTATAAACAACAGTGGACCTAAATGACCTAAATGTCCCTGCGGGACACCCGATGAGACATGGATGACCATCGCCTTGGCAGTTTTAAATAGAACACGCTGAGTTCGATCTCAGTGAGAGAGATCTGCGATATAATGAGTTTCTCAAGAAGCTTGGGAATCGCAGAAAGCTTAGCAATACCGGGGTAGTTCTCAATGGAAGCCTTAGAGCCTTTTTTATGAAAAGGTATAAGGTATGGTCATTCCATTATTTAGGTAGAGATGTTAGCTCTAAGGATAGATTAAATAGTATAGGGAGAGGTAAGGTAGGAAGATCGGAGCACCTTCTGAGGATGCAGCTAGGTACATTGTCTGGGCCTGGTGAAAATGAGATTTTGATTGATGAAAGAGCCGTAAACACATCGTGACAGTGGAATTTAGAAAGTTATATGTTATTTATGAAGGGTAAACGATATGGATAAGAGGAATCAAGTGAATCAGATGAGTATGTTGATTGAAAAAATTACGCGAAAAGATTAGCAATTAGCGATGTGAAGAGTCGAAAGTATTATATATGAGAGGGAAGGGGAAAAAGATTGGATTTACGATAAGAGTTTACAAAGGAATAAAAAGAGCTTGGATCATTTCGAAAATTGAGTTTGCATTTGGAAATATAATTTTTAAATAGTTGATGGTTAAGGTCAACAAACTGGTTGCGGATTAGAAGGTAGTTTGAAAGATGTAACAAGGTTCGAAAGCTTAAAGACTTTTTGTAAGCTCTAGATTTCCTATTTTTAAGGAGAGAGAGGTGCTTATTAAACCATGGAGGTTTTGACGTTGATAGAGTCAATATTTCAGGGAATTATTTATTTATGGCGATATGAATTACTTCATAAAAAGAGTCTGTAGCTTCATCGATATTGCTAATTAGAAAAATAGCTCCAGTCAATATTAATTAGGTGATTTCTTAGGTCACAATAGTTGGTTTTTTTAAAGCATGACGAGGCTTCTCGCTATTACTGGGGGGGACTTCAGGAGAGTCAATATTTAGCAAACTTAAGAGTGTTGGATGGTGAGAGTCCTCAGGAGTAGATAAGGGAGGAGACTTTACTATTGTGGCAGAGGAGGTAGTATTTGAGAAAATGAGGTCAAGCGACCTGCCACGGGAGTTCCTTATAGGGTTAAGTTGGAAAACGGCAGAGTCGGCTAAGCCATCAAGGAAGTCATTTTGGTTAGTGGGTAAAAGCGAGTTATCATCGTCTGAGTTGATCCATGAAATGAGGGGCAGATTGAAATCCCCCATAACTAGAATAAGATCAGCATCATTTAGCAGAGACAAAATTGATATAATGGCAGTTAAGTGGTGCATATAAATGATTGCATCACACAGAGGAGGAATGTAAGAACAAGTAATGAAAAGATTAAAGGACTCAGAAAGAATTTTAAATGAAATTTAACGGCTAAAAATTCCATTCTGAAAGGATTAATGATCGTGATACAATCCACTGAGTAAATGTTGTTTACGGCAATCAGAACGCCACCTTCAAAGGTTGTGCGTTCTTCCCGAAAGACAGTGTACTTCGATACAAAAATTTGATTGTCTATGACAGAGGAGTTTAGCCAGGGGTTCTGTTAGTAAAGAATAGGTTCAGGTTACCAAGAATACTGTGAACGTTTTGGTAGCAACAAGAAAAAATCTTGTTAGTTAGTTTTTTGCAACAGGACTGGAACCTTGAGAATCTCGGGTCAAGAATTCATGAACAATGCTGTGCTAGGGCCAGGTTGCAGGGTCTAAAGCTTTAGCAAGGGAAGCATCTGATAAAGTTTTTTTAAATGAAGATATGCTACGTTTATGTTTGAAATTAAATTTGGTCACAAAAAGTTTTGAGGGAGCTATACTAAGATTATTTGCAAGGTGACACCTAATGTCATCTGCAGTGGCGTCAGGCATAAGCCGCGATACAAAAATGGATTTGCGGGGAGCTCTGGATTTGCACAGCTCAGCGTATGTCGCGATTCAGATGGTCAATGGCTTTGGTGATTTTACTAAGGGTTGGCGGGTAGGTGCGGCGGCAGGCAGGAGTAGTGATGGAGGAGCAGGCTGGCTTGGTGACATGACGGTTGAAGATTTGTCAAGCATGGGACCAGGTGGGAGATTCCTAATGGCAGGTTCCGGCGGATCAACTTTTGAAGTTGGAAGACCCGGTTTCTGAAGAGCTAGGCTGGGTGGCTGTTCGCCAGGGGTATCAACCACAACATTACTTACTGGCAAATGTGTGGCTGCAGTGGCACATATATTCATTTGCTGGTTATTGTTAGGGATTTTCCGTCGTGGTGATTCGCTGAGTAGTTTAAGACCCAGCAATAGAGATTCGAGGTTGAGAAACTGCTCATTTAATGAGGCAAATTGTTTCCGCACCTCCCTTTGCTGACCATCTACATAGTGCACTCTCACCTTTCGACAGATGCACTGGCGAAGAGCGAGTTGCCACAATAAGGTTCGTAGACAGCACAAGTGCTCCTGGCCCGCCAATACAGCCCGTCGAACCAGAGGAGATTGCGCAGGAGATCGCCTTCTTAAAAAATGGCAAGTCACCGGGTCCTGAACGAATCGATGCATCAGCACTGAAAATGTTGCCCCTAATCTATTCCCAAAAGCTGGCTAACTTCTTTAACAGCTGCCTCCGTCTAGGGTATTTCCCGAAAGAGTAGAAGCGTTCTAAAGTAATTGTCCTCCTCAAGCCTGGAAAACCTGAAGCCAATCTAGCCTCGTATCGTCCGATTAGTTTGCTGGCAATTCTCTCCAAAATACTTGAAAAATTTTTTTGCGTAGTGTACTGCCAGTACTGGATGAGGCCGGACTGATCCCTGATCACCAGTTTGGCTTCAAACGCTTCAATGGAGCCTAAGCAATGCCACCGGCTTGTTGAGAGCATACTTAAGGCCTTCGAAAAGAAGAAGTACTGCTGCGCCGTTATGCTGGATGTCAAACAGGCATTTGACAGAGTCTGGCACCCTGGACTCCTTTTCAAAATTAAATCCCACCTTTCAAGTTCACACTTCGCCTTCCTCAAGTCGTACACAGAGAAAAGAGAATTCCAAGTGAGATGCGGATCATCAATCAGCACGCCTAGGCCTATAAGAGCAGAAGTACCTCAAGGCAGTGTTCTTGGACCCATCTCATACACACTCTACACAGCGAACCTTCCCATCAGCCACTCCCGGAACCTCACAGTAGCCACATATGCCGATGACACCGCCTTCCTAGCCTCCGCCACAGATCCCCAGGAAGCATCAGCCATCATACAGAGACAACTGGATGCCCTCGATCCATGGCTGAAACGATGAAATATCGTGGTCAACGTAGAGAAATCCTCCCACACAACCTTTGCACTACGCAGGGGGGAATGATTCTGATAAGCTTCTGATAACCTTTTCGCAGCTGGTAGCTTTCGTTGGATAAAGCCAAATAAATTTTGAAAAACTATCCACCATGGCAAAAATATATTTGTATAGCTTCACTGTAGTATCCATGGCTTCGAGGGGGTCAATATATAGCGTATTCAGCGGAACCTCTTCCTTTTATTTCTATCTGTATAACCTAAGTAATACAAGTATCCTTCTTTTTCTCCAGTCTTCATTTTGAAAATTATGCATTTCACGCAGTTAGGAATAACTTCCACTTTTTTCTTCGACCTTTTACTTCCAAAAGTGATATCCAGAAATTTAGCTGGATAGCATGCATCGCCTTCTGAACTACGAAATGACCGATGTTGTGTGTCTCGACAGTTATTTCTTTTTCAATGACTTTTGGCACAACTACCAGTTCAGCTTAAAATTTTCGTAAGGCCGACATATTAGAATTTTAATTACGGCTTTTACAATTGCGTCACTCTGGGTGCGCTCTTTTCATGCGTCCTGAAGTCTCTGATGATACCAGCATTATCTGATCAGGGTACCGACTAAGACAGTCTATATGCTTCAGCCGCTCTATCGGTGCTCTACTGTAAAATCGAAGTCTTCTAAGTCGACGACCCACTGAGCTATCTCTCGTGGTACATCACATCAGCTTAAAAATAATTCCCAGAATATAGTGGCGAAACTTCTGGCATGGCAAAAAATCAGCCTTCGCCTCCAGAACATAGCTGCGTTGGCGAGATTCTGCATCAGTTGCCTTTTTGTTTCAAACCAAAACAGGATACGGCTGTCCTTCAAGCCACTGAAGCGCCGTTGCACCGAAACCATCCTTGAAGGCATCAGTGTGGATTTCAGCCTTCGCGTCTCTGCTGTAAGTCCGCAAAACTGGCTCTTTAGTTAACGCCTCTTTCATCATTTCATAAGCATGAAGCTCAGCATACTTCATCTTAAAAACAAGTAAGGAATCAGCAGCCGAGCTTCCCGACTGCAAAATACCCTGTACCCTTAGACATGCTTACAATTTATTTATTTAGTATCAATAAATAAATGAAACAATATTCTATTATAAGCAAGTGTCTTCGGCTTGCCGAAGATGGTATACCCTTGAAAACAAAAAAGTTTTGCATACAAAGCCTTGTTTTCATATCGGTCGTTTGTATGGCAGCTATATGATATAGTGGTCCGATCCGGACCAAACTTTCACAAATCGTGTATGGCTATTTCGAATGAATAACTGTTGAATTCAGTTGCAATAGCTTGGAAAACAAAAAAGTTTTCCATACAAAGACTTTTTTTCATATCGGTCGTTTGTATGGCAGCTATATGATATAGTGGTCCGATCTGACCGATTCTTAAACTTGATCTGCGTGCAACAAATATAATGATCTGGTAAAAATTTCAAAACGCTAGCTTGAAAACTACTGTCTATTTTTTGCATAGAAACAGACGGACAGACGGACAGACGGTCAGACGGACAGACGGACAGACGGACATGGCTATATCGACTCGGCTGTTGATGCTGATCAAGAATATATATACTTTGTGGGGTCGGACATGCTTCCTTTAATGCGTTACACATTTCTGGACAAAATTATAATACCCTTTTTCAAGGGTATAATAAAAGAGTACCACAACAATTTAAATTTTGTATTGTAAAAACAAATAAGTAAAATTATCTTATTTAATTTAAATATTGCTAATATTGCTTAGAATTTATATATTTAATATCATTAATAAATTAATAATCAAATAAATTAATAATAAATAAATTAATAATAATGAAACAATATTCTATTAGAAAAGAGTACCTTAACAATATAAATTTGGTATGATTTTGGTTATGAAAATAAGTTCATACACATTTCGCTGTCAACGTCGAGTCGGCGTTGCGCAATGCGTGTTTTGCTGCGCTTCTGCTTCCCTTGCCATAGATTTTGCATGTGGCATAACTTCCGAGTTTCTTATCCGATTTGGTTCAAATTTAAAAATTATTCGGCATATGCCAAGTCAAAGGCTTTACTACAGTCCGTATAGATGACATCTGTTTAAAGGCCTTTACGGAAGCCATCTATAATAAAGGAAGTCAGCTCCAAGAGGTTTGTGGTGGTGGAGCGACGCTTTATGAAACCATGCTGGCATGGAGAAATAAGTGAACTCCAGAGATGTTGAAGATGTGGTGTTACCAATTTTTCAAAAAGCTTTGAAATTGCTGATAATTTAGAGATTCCTCTATAGTTTGTAGCATCCGATTTTGTTCCATTTTTTGTGTATATGTATGTATATGTATGTATATGTATGTATATGTATGTATATGTATGTATATGTATGTATATGTATGTATATGTATGTATATGTATGTATATGTATGTATATGTATGTATGTGTATGTATATGTATGTATATGTATGTATATGTATGTATATGTATGTATATGTATGTATATGTATGTATATGTATGTATATGTATGTATATGTATGTATATGTATGTATATGCAACAAATTACGTTCGCTTGATCGCCACTAGGTCGCCTATCTTATACCCATGCTCTGCTCGATGTTTCTTGTCATAATTTCGTTTGTAGATCTGTTGTGCGTGCTCAATGTTTTGTTTCGCAAATTCACGTAATTTTTTACGCTTTTCCTCCAGCTCGTCTTCCAGGGTGGCGATGCGCGCCTCAAGACGCCGCTTCTCATCGATCATAAGAGAACCTTTGCTTGCGTTATTTGCAATCTCCTCGACACGTTCCGTTGCGGCAGCACCGCGAGCCATCTCGGAGCTAGCCAAGTCCTCGGTCAGCTGTAGTACCTTCGCCTCCAGGGCCTTTTCTTTGCGCTCAGCCTCCTTGCTCTGTGCCTGCACCTTCACCTTGTCGGCCTTGGCCTCCTCGGCGTCGCAAAGCGCATCCTTGACTTGTGCTTGCAGCTTCTTGGCGTGCTTTAGAGCGTCCTCCTTCACCTAGTTGTGCATCTCCATTGTTGTCTCAATCTCCTTGAGGTCGCCCTCTAACTTCTTCTTGGCAGCCATGGCCGCAGTTCGCTGTTTGCGCTCCTCGTCCAGTTCAGCTTCGAGGTCGCGTATCTGCTTCACCAGTCCTACTCTGCTCACAATATTCGACGTTGACTGACGCACTACTCCTTGTTGAACCCATTCAATTAACTGTTGCTTTACTGTGTCAGCCTCATCCGTCGATAATCGTGCTGGTGCATGGTCAAATGGCTGCACCACTCCCTCAGGAACTATTGTCAACTGAATCGGTAATTTTTATGCTGGATTTGGCATCGCTTCATAACTTTTTTGTATCAGCTGTTTCACTGGCTTCCGATATTGAGACGGTACTACATAAACAGGTTCTACGGCGACATTGTAGATTAAAGCATAATCGTATATGAAACCATTATTTTCCTCATCTCGCAAAAAAGTATCTCAATGCTTATCGTACACCATCCGAAATTTGGAAATAAAATCGTCTCCCAGTACTCATTTGGCTCATTTGGCACAACTAAAAACTGATGGTTAGTTTTTAATTGTTCGATTGCTACTTGAGTATCCAAACATTCCTCAGACTTCGTTGATTTGTTTCCAAAACCGCGTAGCGTTTTAATTTTTTTGACTACTTTGACCCCTTGCACGCGTTCAACAACATCCTTTCGAATTAAGCCAACATCAGCCCCACAATCTACAAGGCAATCCACTGCAGTTTTATTTAATTTAATTGTCTTCAAACGTTTTGTTACCACTCGAATATTGTCAGTTTTATTTGGGCAGTTACTCGAAATATGTCCTTCTTGGTTGCAACTAAAACATTTTGTAACCGCTGCGCAATCTTTCCGTTTATGCTCCGCTGAGCCACAATTAAAACAATATTATTTTTTCGCTTTTTCGATAGCACATTTAGGATTTTGTTCTGTCTTTTTATCATCAATTATTTTTATCATTCTCTCAGTTCTTTGTATGATCGGCAACGTAACATAGCGTATTTATATTCGTTTTTTATCTCTAGTCCTTTAACGATAACTGATCGCTGCGATTTTCTCCATTTCACCAACAGCAGCAATTTTTTCATTTGCACCATATATTCGTGCAAGCTCTCGTCTTTTTTCTTCTTTCTATCTTGTAATTGTTTGTGAATGTCGGCACTGTTAAATTAACAGCGAAATTCTTCAATCAACAAATATTTCAACTTTTCATATTCACACACACTTTCTCCTTCCAAGAACAGTTTTGCAGGTCCACGCATTTTGCCTCTTGCTTAAACATATTTTTGATTTTGTGTTAGTTCGTATGCATCCGCTTTTTTTTTTTTTTAAATGTCAAACCACTTTCAGATGGGCAAAGATTTTCCATCACATTCACCAATTATTTTATCAAAATTGTCAACATTAATTTTTACTGTTTTCTCTCTGTTCTTCAACTTGAATTTTCAATGTCAATATCTGCAGCATCTGATCAACTTTAAATTCCACTGAATTGTGAAAATTTTCTGTTTCACACACTTCTGCTTGTTCATTTTGCTCGATACTTTTCTTGGTGCCTTTTTTGTCCAGCGTATATTTCAGAGAAGACTGCATTGTAAACGTTTATGCAAGCGTCACATACGAAAAGAAAAATGCTGCTACAGATCAGTTTTCGAAATGTTCAATTTTAGCTATATAGCCACAACTTAACAACTTTTAGGCATATAGCTCACTACTTTAACAACCTTTCGCCATTTTGTCTTCAACTTTAGCAACTATTTTATTCACTGCCACACTTTTCCAAAACCGACGCCAACATTTATTTTTTGAACACATTTTTCACACTATTAGTTCAGAACCGGTTGAGCCCCATATGTAGAGTTTATTATAGTTTATTTAAGAAGAGTTTATTATAATTATTGAATATTAATGGGTGATGTCAAAGAAAGATCGCTCTTCTCTGCTTTCTGCCTTCACCGTCCCGATCCGAGCTCCAGATGCCGACTACTGTCTAGTGCCAGGGCTGGCCACTCTTCTTCAGAGCCAGGGCTGGCAACTCCTCTGAAGTGGCAGGGCTGGCCACTCTTCAGATATCTTGCATCTTACATGTATATGTATGTATGTATGTATGTATGTATGTATATATGTATGTGTATATATATGTATGTATATGTATTTATATGTATGTATATGTATGTATACGTATGTATATATATATATATGTATGCATATGTATGTATATGTATGTATATGTATGTATATGTATGTATATGTATGTATATGTATGTATATGTATGGATATGTATGTATATGAATGTATATGTACGAGGTGTGTTCAAAAAGTATTGGGAATTTTGTGTTTTTTTCAAAAATTATTTATTTATACTATTTTTTTGTTTTTTTTTATTATTTTTCTTTATATTAGATTCTGTTTTTTTTTTATGGATAAAAATAAATAATTGGTTGACTAGATGTGAAGAAAGAAAAAAAGTAGCGGCCCTTCCCATTGCAAGGATAGGCTAATACATTAATAAATTAATAATTTAATTCTGTTGGAGTTCTTCGTTTTAATCTTCTCGGTTCCAACTCTGTCATCCGTATTTGTTTCAAGTTTGAGTTTTGGTGGCCAAGTAGTTGATTTGTGTGTTTTTTGCTGCTATTTATACCCTGTACCCATTAAAAATGGGTGAAAAGGGTATCATAATATGGTGCAAATGTATGTAACAGGCAGAAGGAAGCATCTCCGACCCCATAAAGTATATATATTCTTGATCAGCATCAACAGCCGAGTCGATATAGCCATGTCCGTCTGTCCGTCCGTCCGTCCGTCCGTCCGTCCGTCCGTCTGTCCGTATCAACGCCTAGATCTCAGAAACTACAAGAGCTACAGACATGTGCCATATATCGTTGGATAGGTAATTTCCATACGCAGTACAAAATTGTACAAGTATTTTGATATCACCGCCCGTTCCCCCCCAAACCGCAAAAAACTGCCACGCCCACAATTATTAACCTAATGCTATGCAATTCGGCATATGCGTTGGTGCTTATAAAAGCTATCTATAAGATGGGCCCATATAAGTATAAGATGGGCCCAAGGACACTACCTTGGGGAACACCCGCTGAAACTGGCATAATATCTGAGCATTCATTGTCGTATTTAATATAGAAATATCTGTCCGTTATATAGCTTTGAAGGATGGTATATAGGTTATATGATAGTATATTCCTTAGCTTATGCAGCTATCCTTTGTGCCATGTCCAAGTACACAGCATAGCAAAACTTCTTTTTGTCGAAATCGTCTGTTATTTTGTTAATTACTCGATGGACCTGTTGGACAGTCGAGTGCTGCTTCCGAAAGGCGAAATGGTAAGGAGGTATTATATTTTTTTGGTTTAGGTTTGGCTCGATTCTATTTAATAGGACTTTTTCAAATACTTTTGAGAGGACAGGTAATAAAGTGATTGGTCTGTACGAACTTACAGTATTGGCGTTTTTATTTGGTTTTGGAATTGCTTTAATTTGGCCTACCTTCCAAGTTATGGGAAAGTATTGCAGTCGAAGGATTCCGTTAAACAGGTTTCTAATATAGGTGATTATAGCGTCTGGTAGTTCTTTCAGAAATTTTCCTCCGATTAAATCATATCCGGGAGCTTTCTTGTTTTGGATTTGTTTTATGTGAGATTTAATTTCTGCCTTTGTTATAGTTTTAATTGCACAATTTAAGTTGGTTATTTGTGTTGGAAGCTCAGCATTGCCGTTGTCCATGTCATTGGTAAATGATGTTTTAAAGTGTTCAGCAAGAGTGTCTGCTTTTTCTTTGTTCGATCTCACCCATGTGTTGTTGCTTCTTTTTATAGGCAGCTTATGTATAGTTGAGTTCGCCAATTTTTTGGTCGCTTTCCACAGAGAATAATTTATAACTAAGGAAGTTCCAAGTTTGCTAAGGTAGTATTGAAGCCGGTTATCTTTGTCTTCTTCTTGAGCTCGTCTGTTGCTCTATTAAGTTTGTTTTTATCTTCTGGATGCCTAGTCCTTTGCCATATCCTCCTAAGTTTACGCTTTTGCCTGATTTTGTCTTTAATAAAGGCGGGAGTTTTCTTTAATGCAATCATTTTTATAGATGGTGTCGATTGCGTTGCTGCATATATGATGTTGTCATTTAAATATGCTGTTGCGGAGTCCAGTTCGTTGTTTGTCTCTAGAGAGATATTTATTTCCATGTTCTGTTCCAAAATGTCGCGAAACATATTCCAATTTGTTTTGTGGTTAAATAAAGGTCATTGTTGTTTTCTTCTAGGCCACCATGTAATGTTATTAATATTGGAGAATGTTCGGAGGAGAGGTCTAGGCATGATTTTATTGATAGGTTATCGCATGTTATATTTCTTGTAATGCAGAAGTCAATTAAATCCGGTAGTTTATTGGTGTCAGTTGGCCAGTAAGTCGGCTCTCCTGTGCTTAGAGCACGGCTATTATTGTTTCTTTTTGCTTCATACAGTTGTCTTCCCTTTGCAGTGGTAAGTCTGGACCCCCATGCTATGTGTTTGGCATTATAGTCACCTTCTGCCAAATACCGATTTCCCAGTGATTTTAGAAAATCGAGGTATTGGTCTTATGTATTATTAAATTTAGGTGGGAAATAAACTGCAGATATATTTATTGGACCCGTTGTGTGTGAGGTCGATATAGTAGTAGCCTGTATGTAGTCCTTTTTGAATCCATCGAGCTCTATGCTCTTGATGCTTTTTTTAATTATTACTGCAGTACCACCATGGGCCTTACCGTCCGGGTGATTAGTAGAGAAAATATTATAGGAAATATATTATTAGGTATGTTTATATAGGTTTTCTCAGTTAAGTGTGTTTCAGAAATGAGCATGACGTCAATTAGCTTTCCATTTAAGAATGTTTTTAGTTCAAGTAAATGGCGTGAAAGTCCGTTAGCATTCCAGATGGCGATTATTATTTGTTTATTTGTCAAGTTTAGATAATAAAAGTGTGACAATGTTTATCATATTTGTCATTTGGGCTATTAATTGTTTCATCATGTTGTTTTAGTTCGTCAAAATCATTTTGTGCGGTTTGGCTTAATTGAGTTGAAGCAGGCTGTATATCAGGTACAATAGTAGTTTGAATTGTTGAGTTGGTTTGATGGCTAGTTACTTAGTTTTTATGTAAGACTTCGGCATAGGATATAGCTGGCGTTTTTAAGCTTACTACGTTATTTGTTGTACTGTATTGTGTCGTTTGATTTGTTTTTGTTACAGGTATTTCTTTTTTCCGAAGAGTTGGGTATTTTTGAATTTGCAGTGCTTTGTACACCATACAACCTTTATAGTTTGCAGTGTGGTTTTCACTGCATAGTGCACATTTAATGCTTGTTCTGTCCGATCTTGTGTTAATAGTACAGGATGATGAGCTGTTTAAGTGATGAGTTTTTTAGCGCACTTTACACAAGTTGGGTCTTTGGTGCAGTAATTGTTTGTATGTCCATATTTTTGGCAGTTTGTACATTGGGGAAGTGTTCGCTTTGGTCGCGGTTGCTCAAAAATTACTTTGCAATGAAGAAGGTGCTCAATTTTATAAATGTCTTTATTATTGTCTTTCATTTTGAGTTCAATAGAGAATAGAGGCAATGGTTGTTTGGAGTCGTAGCGCTGGATGTTGTGTAAATTTATAACTTCATGCCCTTGCTGAGCTAGTTCATTTATAATATCGTCTTTGTCTGTAGCATGATGGACGTTACGAAGGATTACCTTAAACCCTCTCTGGTCTTTTGGTTTGATGGTGTAGTATTTGGTCGATTTATTTTTTAATAGTCCTAATATGTTGTGATAGTGAGTAGTTTCTAGTGGCTGTATTTTTATTTCATTATTTGACAGTGCTTTTAGTTCATATCGTGTTTCTTCCAATGAATTTAAAGCAGTAGTTAGTGCTATTCGCAACATTTTGAATATATATGGGGGGTTTGCTTTTTTTGTGCTCAATTTGCATTTGTGTATTTATAGTTGCATTTGTCCCATTGTCAGTTTGGTTTTCGTCTGCATCATCTTGTGCTAATAACTCAAAACGGTTGCTTGACTTTGGCTCGGCTAGCCAGTACTCTTTGAGTGTTTTTTGAGTAGCGGTTTAAGCTTTATTCCTCTGTTTCTTGTTGATATTTAAAAGATCTTTGGAACCGTTTGAAGACTGATTGTCTCGGTGACGTTTTAAGATTTGTTGGTTTGGGAGAGAGCATTGAGTTTTGTTTATTGTTGTTGGAGCGGGTATTGAGGTTGTAGGCGTTTTAATATTTGCTGAAGAAGAGCGTATCGGCATTGAAGCATGGCAAACTGTAGTTGTTGTTGCAATAGTTGTGGTATTTGTGTCTGAGGTTGCTGAGAGCGGAAGAGTTGAGAGTGGGAAATCTGAAAGCGTAACTGCTGTGAGCGGGAGAGTTGAGTGTGTGTTTATTGGTATCGCGGAAGTTGTTGTTAGTGTACGCACAGGTAAATTTGGCGCGCATTCTGCTCTCCGTTGCTGAGAGTAACGGTTGGGTCTCTCCAATGTTGGAGAGCAAGATCGCGCTCTTTCATCACTTTGAGGGTGCACGTTTTGATAATTGTTTGTGTGATTTTATATATGGGTGAGTGAGAGGTAGGATTGTTTTGTTTTGTTTTGCTTCTGATTTTGAGCGCCGGATGCGCTCATATTTTGTTTTGTTTATTGTTTTCACTTGTTTTTTTTTATTCACAGGAATATACTATGTAAGGTTTTTAACACATATAAATATGTATTAGCGTCTTTTCGCTTTTATACAATATAATGGTTTCACTTGGGCTTGAATTTTGCACTTAAACTTCAATATTAACTGGAGCTCTGTTAAAAACACGTCCGTCGGGGTTGAAGCTCAACTAATTTTTTTTTTTATTTATTCATGAATATCTATTTTGCCCCCTTCAAAGTAATCCCCATGAGATATTATGCACTTGTGCCAACGGTTTTTCCAATCTTCGAAGCACTACAAAAAATCATTTGTTTTTATCTTGTTCAACTCCTCCTTCGATGCCGTCTTTATCTCGTCAATCATAGCATAACGTCGTCCTTTCATGGGCGTCTTCAGTTTAGGGAACCAGATATTCGATTATATTTAACCCACCATGCCCGGTATTTTCCTTATAGCTTCCTGTTAGTTTGAGTATTCTAGCTCGAACACAATAAAGTATGAGCCGTTGGTAGCTATTTCGGGGCCGTTATCAGTGCTGAATTTAGCTGGGCACTCGTTGATTATTATTACTCCGTCGCCCACCAGTGTGATGGGCTTAGATAGGTGGCCTGCATTTCGCATAGCGCAGTGCTTCCTACATGTAAGCCTCGAGCAAAGGATCGTGTGCTGCCAGTTTGCAGAACAATGCGTAAGATGCTAGTTCGCAATCGGTGACTGCTAAGACATCGTTGTTAAATTCGGCTACTTAATTCTCCTTTAGTTGCAGAATGATGTGTTGGGGTTATGCAATTGTATAAGGATATGCAATTACAATCAGAATTGTATTTGAAACAGAGTCGAAAAACCTCTCGTTGACGATTAATCACGTCGGCTTAACATTGCTCCGTAATTTGAACGTTTCCCGCACGAATTAGCTACTTATTGTCAGCTCTGAATTGATCTAATCAACCTGCAGTACCGCGAAAATGTTCAAAATCTGATAAAACGAAGGTTTTACTTTAAACGTCTACTCTTCGTTTATTTTTAACGCCATAAAACGTTTAGTCGCGAACAACAACAAAGTAACCAAAAATCATTGCTTTGCTTTGTTAAATCAATCTGCTCACCGCTCTTTATCGGACTCCTCCTTTTTTTCGCTCCCACTGCATAACGTACATCTCACCTCCCGCCCAACCGACCGGTGGCGCTGCCGTTTATCGTACGGCTCGGATCGCGGGGATAGACCCGAGAGAATAAAGTATAAAAAAGATTACGAGGAAGAAGTGAAGTGCGTTTGTTCCTCTCAAAGGTAGGTGAGAATTGAGGATTTGATAGAAGTGGACGTGCAGAGTGAAGTAATAGACTGTAAGTCATTGTAGACAGAACATAAAAACCTGAAAGGCCCATTCTAGGCATATGTGGATCTACAACAACTTAGGAACAGGGGACTAAAATTTGTAGTACGTCTATTTGGAATGTTAAATGTTAGTCGTGTTAGTAGATGCTGGCTGTCTACATTACCACTAATAAGGTTATGGAGGAAAACGACCCCCAGCATCTTTCTACTATTGGTTAGGGGAGGTAAATTGATTAGAAGGAGTCTGTTAAAATAAGATGGGAGGTGAAGATTTGCATCCCAGTTGAGTCCCCTAAAAGTAAACATAAAGAAAATCTTTTGAACGGATTCAATGCGATCTTGATGAACCCCATACTGAGGGCTCCAGACGCATGACCCGTACTCCAGAATTGGACGTATTAAAGATACGTATAAGGTTTTGGTAATATAAGGGTCATTGAATTCCTCAGACCATCTTTTAATGAAACCAAGCACGCCCTTGGATTTATTAACCATCCTAGAAATATGGTCGGAAATTTTAAGTGTAACATCTAATAGGACACCAAGATCGTTAACCTGGGTTAATCTACCTAAGAAAAACCCATAGAGAAAGTATGTGGCCTGGTTAGGGCACGAACGATAAAAAGACATAAGCTTACATTTTAACCCATTTAGTTTTAAGAGATTGGTAGTACACCAATTTTGAGAATTTTCCAAATCCGACTGAAGTTTATATTTAATCGGCTTATTGCACGATTTTATAGCGCAGGTGCTATAGCATTCCATTATAAGAGATTTTTGATTAAAAACAAAAAATTTTAATTATATATAAATATATTGACACCAAAATAATTATTTTAACACAAACTAGTAGCCTTAAACCACTGTACTTGTTTAGTAAGCGCGGGATACAAGGAAGAGGGAATGAAAAAAAAGAGCGCAAACTAGGAGTGACTGAGTTATTGCAATAATAGGAATTGCAGAAAATGTAAGAAATAGGGAATAGAAGAAGGGCACAGTACCTTACTTGAATAAATAATGTAATATTGTAACCTCACTAAATATTTTACAGCGCAGACGCGAGTGAGAAGTGAATCGAGATAAGTATTAGATTTAATAATTATTATCTTAAACAAGCGCTGGCTTGTTTTTCACAAGGCAATAATTGACAAATCGATGAGCGCAAGAAAAAAACACCATCGTTTACTATGAAAGTGGTGTGTTAAAAAAAGAATGGAGTGTGGAGCTTCTTTATCTCCCTCTGGATTGCTGCTGCTCCTGCTCTTCGCCGAAACCGCTCCCACGTTACTGTCGTTGGATCACTCTCTTCATCGTTCATTCTACGGACCATATGTTTTTGGGTGCATTCTTTCTTTTATTGTCCAAAATGGCTAAAGACTGTACCTCAAAGGGATGCGAATTTGGAGGCGCTATTACCAGCGACTCTTATCTAACTTGCTGGCTTTGCGATAATTGCTCGCACATGAAATACGCGGGAGTCGGTCATTATGGCCGACTTGGTGATCTCTTGGGTAAAGACATCGGTCTGACCTGGTCCTGTTTGGCCTGTCGAGAGATAGAAGGAAAGATGCAAAGGCTTATGCGGCAAACTCGAAATGGTTTCCGAGAGGTTCGGAAACAATTTGCCTCATTAAATGAGCAGTTTCTCAACCTCGAATCTTTATTTCTGGGCCTTAAACTACTAAGCGAATCACCACGACGGAAAATCCCTAACAATAACCAGCAAATGAATATATGTGCCACTGCAGCCACACATTTGCCAGTAAGTAATGTTGTGGTTGATGCCCCTGGCGAACAGCCACCCAGCCTAGCTCTTCAGAAACCGGGTCTTCCAACTTCAAAAGTTGATCCGCCGGAACCTGCCATTAGGAATCTCCCACCTGGTCCCATGCTTGACAAATCTTCAACCGTCATGTCACCAAGCCAGCCTGCCGCCGCACCTACCCGCCAACCCTTAGTAAAATCACCAAAGCCATTGACCATCTGAATCGCGACATACGCTGAGCTGTGCAAATCCAGAGCTCCCCGCAAATCCATTTTTGTATCGCGGCTTATGCCTGACGCCACTGCAGATGACATTAGGTGTCACCTTGCAAATAATCTTAGTATAGCTCCCTCAAAACTTTTTGTGACCAAATTTAATTTCAAACATAAACGTAGCATATCTTCATTTAAAAAAACTTTATCAGATGCTTCCCTTGCTAAAGCTTTAGACCCTGCAACCTGGCCCTAGCACAGCATTGTTCATGAATTCTTGACCCGAGATTCTCAAGGTTCCAGTCCTGTTGCAAAAAACTAACTAACAAGATTTTTTCTTGTCGGTACCAAAACGTTCACAGTATTCTTGGTAACCTGAACCTATTCTTTATTAACAGAACCCCTGGGTAAACTCCTCTGTCATAGACAATCAAATTTTTGTATCGAAGTACACTGTCTTTCGGGAAGAACGCACAACCTTTGAAGGTGGCGTTCTGATTGCCGTAAACAACATTTACTCAGTGGATTGTATCACGATCATTAATCCTTTCGGAATGGAATTTTTAGCCGTTAAATTTCATTTAAAATTCTTTCTGAGTCCTTTAATCTTTTCATTACTTGTTCCTACATTCCTCCTCTGTGTGATGCAATCATTTATATGCACCACTTAACTGCCATTATATCAATTTTGTCTCTGCTAAATGATGCTGATCTTATTCTAGTTATGGGGGATTTCAATCTGCCCCTCATTTCATGGATCAACTCAGACGATGATAACTCGCTTTTACCCACTAACCAAAATGACTTCCTTGATGGCTTAGCCGACTCTGCCGTTTTCCAACTTAACCCTATAAGGAACTCCCGTGGCAGGTCGCTTGACCTCATTTTCTAAATACTACCTCCTCTGCCACAATAGTAAGGTCTCCTCCCTTATCTACTCCTGAGGACTCTCACCATCCAACACTCTTAAGTTCGCTAAATATTGACTCTCCTGAAGTCCCCCCCAGTAATAGCGAGCAGCCTTGTCATGCTTTAAAAAAACCAACTATTGTGACCTAAGAAATCACCTAACTAATATTGACTGGAGCTATTTTTCTAATTAGCAATATCGATGAAGCTACAGACTCTTTTTATGAAGTAATTCATATCGCCATAAATAAATAATTCCCTGAAACATTGACTCTATCAACGTCAAAACCTCCATGGTTTAATAAGCACCTCTCTCTCCTTAAAAATAGGAAATCTAGAGCTTACAAAAAGTCTTTAAGGTCTCGAACCTTGTTACATCTTTCAAACTGTCTTCTAATCCGCAACCAGTTTGTTGACCAAGCTCATTTTATTCCTTTGTAAACTCTAATCGTAAATCCAATCTTTTCCCCCTTCCCTCACATATATAATACTTTCTACTCTTCACATCGCTAATTGCTAATCTTTTTGCGTAATTTTTTCAATCAACATACTCATCTGATTCACTTGATCCCTCTTATCCATATCGTTTACCCTTCATAAATAACATATATCTTTCTAAATTCCACTGTTACGATGTGTTTACGGCTCTTTCATCAATCAAAATCTCATTTTCACCAGGCCCAGACAATGTACCTAGTTGCATCCTCAGAAGGTGCTCCGATCTTCTTACCTTACCTCTCCCTATACTATTTAACCTATCCTTGGAGCTAACATCTCTACCTTATGGAATCTACAATTATGGAATGAATCATACCTTATACCTATTCATAAAAAAGGTTCTAAGTTCCATTGAGAACTACCCCGGTATTGCTAAGCTTTCTGCGATTCCCAAGCTTCTGGAGAAACTCATCACTTCGCAGCTGCAACATGCATGGAAGAGCATAATCTCACCAGCACAGCATGGTTTTGTCAAGCTTCGCTTGACAACAACTAATCTACTTGAATTTTCGTCAATAATCAACCGAGGTTTTCAATATCGCTTGTAAACTGATGTAATTTTTACTGATTTTAGCAAAGCATTTGATTCAGTTAATCATCAGCTCTTGCTACGGAAACTCTCGCTTATTGTTTTCCAAATATCCTCATGTGGGTTGCTTCCTAACTTTCAGATCGAACTCAGCGTGTCCTATTTTAAACTACCAAGTCAAAGGTCATCCATGTCTCATCGTGTGTCCCGCAGGGTAGTCTTCTAGGACAACTGTTGTTTATACTCTTTGTAAACGATCTTTCCAATGTTATTAGTTATGCCTCTACGCTTATGTATGCTGATGATTTCAAGATATGCTATTCCTTCTGGGAACATTTCCTGCACAGGCATCTGCAATTAGACCTAGATGAACTCTAAACGTGGTACTCAAGCAATCTTCTTTTCCTAAGCTGCTCTAAATGTAAACTTATGACATCCCATCGCAGTGTACCGCTTATTGTCTTTTACTCTCTCGGAAATCACGTCCTTGATCGTGTTTCCACAATCCACAATGATCTTGAAGTTCTTTTTGATTATAAACTTAAGTTTAATGATCACATTTCTATGACAGTGAATAAAACCAGAGGAATTTTATCCTTTATTAAGCGATTTATCCTTTATTATATCCTTTTATATCCTTTATTAAAAAATTTAACGAACCTATCACCACCAAATCCCTATATATCACCCTAGTTTGTCCTATCCTTGAATACTGCTCGTGCGTTTGGAGTCCTTAATACTCCTCTCACCAAAATAGCATTGAGTTGGTGCAAAAGCAGTTTCTGTTGTTTGCACTAAAAAACTTAAACTGGGATCCTGACAATCGTCTCCCGCCGTACCGTTGCTGGCTTAAATTGTTGAAGTTACCTCCTCTGAAGGAGCACCGAACCTGTGCTGGGGTCATGTTTCTACATATGCTTATCCATGGCATGGTTGATTCCAAACACCTTCTAAATCAACGACGCTGAACACTATTTTTTAACTATTTGCTCTATTTGTAAAAATTATAACCTCTTATCTCATACTTTATCCCCTGAACTCTCCCTTAATGTTAATAAGTTAAAAATCTTAGAATATCTCTTAGAAGAGTTCTATTGTATTTATATCTATATTTAACAGATTGTTGTTAAACTGTTTATTAAAATTGAAAAAAAAAATTGGTTCATGGGCAATACTATCGGACTAAAAGACTTTAATGTTAGACGCCTTTATAAGGTTTATGATAGTGACGTCTGTGGGGTGGCTTTAAATTATTATAGGATAAAAATAGCTGGGTCTATATTGTTGGCTTAAGAAAGTGTGACTGCAACCTTTTGTTATTTTTAAGGTTTATACCTTTTTTCCAGCATATGTGGTAATTGGTGTGACACCCAATTCCTGCTTATTGGGGTGTCTTTTGTACTTCGCTTTGGTGCATGTCTTGCAGTTTCTGACCACTTCGTTGGCGAGTTTAGACATATTTGAAAACATTGCTTGACATTTTCCTGGACAGGCCTGTGGGCGCGGTTGTGTTCGCATGTAATTATTTCTTTCTGTTCATTTGCATCCGTGATATCGGTCACGAATCTTTTGCAAACATACAAACATAGAATTGCAATCTTAACAACAACAAAATCAACATAGAAGAAATAAGTGAATAACGTAAACATTAAGTTATCGGAAAACCGAACATAGAATTACAATCTCAAACATAAAAAAATGAACATAGAAGAAATAAGTGAATAACATATCATTAAGTGATCGGAAAACCGAACATAGAATTACAATCTCAAACATTAAAAAAATGAACATAGAAGAAATAATTGTATAACATAAACATGAAGTGAAACACAGGGAAACAGATAAACCCACCAAACCGTGAAGACATAACCTCCTGTTCAACTAAGACACAATCCCATTTCGAGTGAAGATTTAAACCCATAAAAACTAAACAATGGCAGTGGCAGCACCAGCTCCAATAGTACTATCCGATTCGAAAATGAGTCAAATCGGGAGACAAATACATTCTGTCTAAAGTTTCAATGGAGACCCGAGCACATTCCACGCGTTCATCAGCTGCATCGACTTCATTTTGGTACTGTACCCGACTACGGAAGAACGGCAGAAACTAGTAATTTTCGGGTACATCGAACGAAACATAAGTGGCAATGTCATCCGCACCCTTGGAGTCACCAACCGCGTCAGCTGGATTGAACTAAAGATTCTAATGATTATATACTACAAACCCCAGGCATCAAACCATCAACTATTGGAGGAATTCCGGAACACACAATATCGAGGGAACATTCGTCAATTTTTATAGATTGAGAGGAGATTTCGTGAGGAATTTTTGAATCTTTGCCTTGCGATTGGCGATCTATCAAGAACGAGCCGCGCATAGTCTGCGTTTGTCATTCTGGGTCTGCTAGGTGCGCTCTTTATTTGAGGTGTTGAGATTCTGGCGGCTGTAACTAAGCCACTCTTCAGGGTATTTGCTGCTGATTCTATCTGGACATCAAAGTTTAGCCCTAGGTTCAGCTCAATGTGTGAACTTATGTATTTTCTGTAATTGACCTAGTTTGTTCTCTTTGATGTTAATCTGTTAGCCTGCATTGTAGTCTCACGGCGTTGGAGAAGGTTGATATTTAAGAGGACTGGCGAGTGGTCAGATGATAGATCCGGTAGAGATTCGGCACTTATGAAGTTTCAAGGGATATTTTTAGATATAGCGAAGTCGATCAATTCAGAAATTTTCTTCGAGTCGGTAGGCCAGTATGATGCTCTGACTGAAGAGACGTAGTCAAGCTTTCTGTTTGCCTTTATGATGGCGTTATACAACTGTTTCCCTTTAGGGGTAACGAGGCGTGATCCCCAGTGGGTATGTTTGGCGTTGTAGTCACCTGCCGCAATGAAGTGGTCCCCTAAGATGTTGAAGAAGTCCAGAAATTGTTGTTCGGAATCATTGAAACGAGGGGGGCAATGCGAGGGTAAGATTGCCGCTTCCTAGTTGTACATTTATGAATGTGGCCTGCAAGTAGTTTTTTCCAAACTGGTTTTTTGATGCGGCTCCTAATCAGGAAACTGGTTCCGTCATGTGCTTCTCCATCTGGATGATTTGTTCCGTACAATAAAAAGCCACTTATTTGAAAGTTGTACTTAGCAGTGAGATGTGTTTCTGACAGTAGAAGGACATCAATATGATTGTCATGCAGGAATTGAGTTATCTCAAGTTTATGCCGTGAAACGCCGTTGGCGTTCCACAATGATATTCGTAGAGCAGCCATTGATTATTTGGAGTTTTGGGATACAAGCATCTCCATGAGGATATTTTTGTTCCGCATAAGGTCTTGCATGGTACTCCTCATGAAGGACATGAATTCGATCATCTGCTGCTGCAGAGTATGCATCAAAGTTTCAAAGCTACTTTGTTGTTGCATGGGGATGATGGGATGATGGGGATTCGGTGTCAGATCAGTTTGGGCAGCATGCAGAATTGTTATCGTAGAGCTTGGTGCTGTTAGTCCCGATTTTAGGACGTTTGCGAAGGTCACATTTTAGAAGGTGGTCGCAGGACCAAATGAGGATCTCTTTGCCGTTGCGAAAAAGACTTCTGGGGATGTTTTAAATTGTATAGGGGTATTCTGTGCGTTATGGAGGCGTGCATGGAGGCGTGGAGGCGGTTATTAATCCGCCATTTGATGTTTTTGTTTTGGACAGCCTATATTGTTTGCTTTGTGGTTACCCCCACAATTTCCGCACTTTTTGGATATGGGATAACTTTTGCTTGTCGTGCAATGATCAGAGTCATGAAGCTCTTCACAAACGACACAAACTAAACGCAATGCATACGCAAGCATACTGCAGCTCTCGTATGGCCATATTCTTGGCAATAAGTGCATTGGAGGGGCCTTTGCGCTTGTGTGGTTCTTCTACAGTAATTCTATGATGCAGCTTTTATGTAGCTTTTAAATAAGATACACTTCATTTTTCCTGGTATTTTTAGTGTCAGGTTCCAGCTCGACTTTAAAAAGTGTTTGCGGTTTCCTGTCTTTGTTCAGGATGTTAAAGACAGATGTTAAAGACTTATCGTATAATGGCTGCTAGATCTCTGAGGGTGTTACGTCAGGCTCTATACCCTTGGGCACGACTTGGAGACCCTTACTACTTTTTAGCTGGTACGTGTAGTAGTTTTTGTTATTTTTACTTAAGTAGTGCGTAAGAGTCCTAAAGTTCTCATCAGTTTTTACCTGGAGCTTGGTTTCGTGGATCCTGCCCATTTTTTGGGGTATTATGTGGAAATTGTCTTTTCCAACAAGTTTAATTATATTGTTGACTAGATTGTTCGAGCTTTTTTCTCGGATGTATATAGGTCGGGCCTTTGGCTGCTTTTTGTCCCCTTCGTCAGCAGAAACGAGCGTTGAAGTAGCTACCGTGCATACGGTTGATACCGTTGCAGTATTTGTTGTTGTTGCGAGTGCAGTGTTTAATGAGGTCGAAGTTTTAGTTGCCGCGGGAGAGGTCAGTTCTCTTTGGCACATCGTTGGGATTGCCGGTGAGCAAAAACGAGCTATCTCGGTCGTTGTTGGCTAAAGATTATGTGTCGTGTTGGGGGTAATTGACCGTGGCCGATTGATGTTTGCATTTATTTCGTGCACTTCCGTGGGTTGCGAAGACACATATGAGAAATACACGTTCTTTCGTATCGATGAGAGACGACGTTTGTCTTGCTCTTGTTGACGTTGAGCGCGAATGTCGTTTTGACTCATTGTGACAGTTTGTGGCTTAGTTTTTGTTTGTTAATTTTCTTCGAAATATAATAATTGTTCAAAAGCCGGGAGTTTGCACAACTATTTTAATGAGCGATTATATATCGCAATGAGCGTCTTTTCGCTAAATTTTTGTGGTAAATTGTTGGTAGTTATTCACTTTTCACTTGGAGTATTTTGTATATTTTCGGAGTACAGAAAATAAACACATCCGCACTGTTCGAGTATCGAAATGCGAAATACGACAGTGATGCAGATTTCTAAATGCTTTAAAGTGTGTACCCATGAATTCAAGATACACTAAAATATTCAAGTTTACGCCAGTTAAAATACGCCAGTTTAGCCCTTAAACGTTAGCTCGAGTCCGAAGATATAGAACTAAAACTTAACATTACAAAAACAGGCGTTGCAGATATAGAAAGACTTCGAAAAACAATCAATGAAAAAATCTGCATCAAAAAAAACCTAGATGATAGTAAAGCAAAGCTAAGCAAGATAGAAACAATTCTCTACATCTACAATCACAAAACTAAACACGACACTACGCGACAAACTCCCGCTCACATATTTCTTTACGATGGACAACCGACAGAAAAGGACCGCTACAAAAGGGCAAATTTGAGAACCCATTTAAACTTTCCAAAAACGTTGAACAACTTGAAGGCGATCATTACAAAATCACCAATAGGAACGGAGAAACACACTAGTATAAGATCCAATTCAAAAAACCAAAAAAAATTAATCAAATTTCTACCCTACAGGCTCCTAGTTCACCATAATACTCCTCCTCACTTTTGCTAAACTATGAATGTCCATGAAGTGAGTGATGTAAGCAGTAAACCAGTAAACCAGAATAACAAAGAAATAAACAACGAACGTAATAAGAATATCCTAAAAAGAACAAATCCGATTTGTAATTTTTGTCCCTACAATAGTTAATCAAATAACAAACCCAACTGCATTACCAAGATTGTATGCGTCAACCCCAGTATAAGCATAAGCTTTAAGGGGAGGGAAGTAGAATAATATACTTCACATATTACGCTGACACAATGTTATTCTTTTGTATCTACACAATTAACCAGAACTGCTGAAAAGACATACATGTATTCGCGTCTTGCGACTCGCTTCGAACCGATTTTTCGTTTCTCGCTACGAACCGCTACGCTTCGAACCGAATCAAACTGTGTACATTCAGTCTTAAGCTAACAGTAAGCAAATAAAGAAAATCATAGAATTTTTTCGTGTTCTCTTAGCTTTGATCTTAGTCTAAACGACGGATCATTTGCAAGACTCAACTCGGAAATACGTAAGTATATCTATATATACACACATGCATATATTGACATATCCAAATTTCCATGTATCCCATTGTCCAATACATTTCCTTCAACTCAACAACCCATTTTAATTGTATCACCCAATGTAATCCAAGATCAGCATATTCAACACGCACCCTTAGTCAAATCGGTCATAAACTTTTCTCATGTCCGATCAGACATAAACATAAACATCCACTGGCACGTTCCCATAATTTGCCAAACGAACACTCAAGTTTAGTCAGCCCAAAAAGCATTTCCCATAAGCAGCCTAAAAACAATATTCTAAAACTCATATTTCGGCACCCAGACATTTCGATAAGATAATATCTTGCCATTAACATTTTGGTGACAAAGAAAACCCTTGAAACTCCTGAAATTTAATGACTCAAAACGAACTCACTCTATTCTGAAAGCTTACCAAAGTTCATTCAAAAAATTAAAAACTTCACAGAATATTTACTCAATTTTTTTTTTTGATTAATTTCCTTTAAATTACATTCTGTTTTTTTAAAGAATAACAATGAGTAATGGTTGAAGAAAGGAAAAAAGGTAGCGGCCCTTCCCATTGCAAGGATACGCTAATACTTTAATAGTTTACTAATAATTTAGTTCTGTTGGAGTTTTGCGTTTTAATCTTCTCGGTTCCAGCTCTCTCATCGGTATTTGTCTCAGGTTTGGGTTTTGGTGGTTTAGTAGTTGATTTGTGTGTTTTTTGCTGCTTTTTTTAATAGTTTCGTTGACTGTCTCTATGTTTAAGTCTTTATGGATATCTTCATTTCTAATATACCATTCGGCATTTGTCATTGTTCTGAGCATTTTCGATTGCGTTCGTTGAATTAGTTGTAAGTGAGATTTACTGGCAGTTCCCCAGATTTCTATTCCATACGTCCATATTGGTTTTATTATCGCCTTGTATATTGCAATTTTGTAATGTAATTTTAGTTTTGAGTGTTTTCCTATTAGCCAGTTAAGTTGTCGAAATTTGTTTTTTATTTCATTTCGTTTATTTAGGATGTGCTGCTTCCATGTCAGTTTTGCGTCAATAGTTAGTCCAAGGTACTTGGCATATGGGCGTATCAATATTTGATTGTCGTTGATTTTAATTGCGAAGTTTTTGGGTTGTCGTTTTGTGTATATTACTTGATGAGTTTTGTCTTTATTTATCTCGATACCCCATCTCTCAAACCAGGATACTGTTTGTGTCATGATTTGTTGTAATGTACTTGCAGCTGTTTTTTCACACGCGCTTGACGACATTAACACAGTATCATCTGCGAACGGAGCAATCATTGATCCAGGGATAGTTGGCGCTGGAATATCGGAGGTGTAAATCAGGTATAAGATGGGCCCAAGCACACTACCTTGGGGAACACCCGCTGACACTGGCATAACATCTGAGCATTCATTGTCATATTTGATATAGAAATATCTGTCCGTTATATAGCTTTGTAGGATGGTATATAAGTTGTCTGGTAGTATATTTCTTAGCTTATGCAGCAGTCCTTTGTGCCATACCTTGTCAAATGCTTTAGCAATGTCCAGGTACACAGCATAGCAAAACTTCTTTTTGTCAAAATCTTGTTATTTTATTAATTACTCGATGGACCTGTTGGACAGTCGAGTGCTGCTTCCGAAAGCCGAATTGGTGAGGAGGTATTATATTTTTTTGTTTCAGGGTTGGCTCGATTCTATTTAATAGGACTTTTTCAAATACTTTTGAGAGGACAGGTAATAAAGTGATTGGTCTGTACGAACTTACAGTATTGGCGTTTTTATTTGGTTTTGGAATTGCTTTAATTTTGCCTACCTTCCAAGTTATGGGAAAGTATTGCAGTCGAAGGATTCCGTTAAACAGGTTTCTAATATAGGTGATTATAGCGTCTGGTAGTTCTTTCAGAATTTTTCCTCCGATTAAGTCATATCCGGGGGCTTTCTTGTTTTGAATTTGTTTTATGTGAGATTTAATTTCTGCTCTTTCTCACAATTTGAGTTGGTGATTTGTGTTGGAAGCTCAGCGTTGCCGTTGTCCATGTCATTGGTAAATGATGTTTTAAAGTGTTCAGCAAGAGTGTCTGCTTTTTCTTTGTTTGATCTCGCCCATGTGTTGTTGTTTCTTTTTATAGGCGGCTTGTGTATAGTTGAGTTCGTCAATTTTTTGGTCGCTTTCCACAGAGAATAATTTGTAGATAAGGAGGTTCCGAGGTTGCTAAGGTAGTATTGTAGCCGGTTATCTTTGTCTGCCCTGAGAATTCTCTTGAGCTCGTCTGTTGCTCTATTAAGTTTGTTTTTATCTTCTGGATGCTTAGTCCTTTGCCATATCTTCCTAAGGTTACGCTTTTTTTCTGATTTTGTCTTTAATAAAGGCGGGAATTTTCTTTAATGCAATCATTTTTATAGATGGTGTCGATTGCGTTGCTGCATATATGATGTTGTCATTTAAATATGCTATTGCGGAGTCCTGTTCGTTGTTTGTCTTTAGAGAGATATTTATTTCCATGTTCTGTTCCAAAATCTCGCGAAACATATTCCAGTTTGTTTTGTGGTTAAATAAAGGGGGGTCATTGTTGTTTTCTTCTACCCCACCATGTAACTTAATTAATATTGGGGAATGGTCGGAGGAGAGGTCTAGGCATGATTTTATTGTTAGGTTATAGCAAGTTATATTTCGTGTTATGCAGAAGTCAATTAAATCCGGTAGTTTGTTTGTGTCAGTTGGCCAGTAAGTCGGCTCGCCTGTGCTTAGGGCACGGCTATTATTGCTTCTTATTGCTTCATACAGTTGTCTTCCCTTTGCAGTGGTAAGTCTGGACCCCCATGTTATGTGTTTGGCATTATAGTCACCTCCTGCCAAATACCGATTTCCCAGTGATTTTAGAAAATCGAGGTATTGGTCTTTTGTATTGTTAAATTTAGGTGGGCAATAAACTGCAGATATATTTATTGGACCCGTTGTGTCTGAGGTCGATATAGTAGTAGCCTGTATGTAGTCCTTTTTGAATCCATCGAGCTCTATGCACTTTATGCTTTTTTTAATTATTACTGCAGTACCACCATGGGCCTTACCGTCCGGGTGATTAGTAGAGAATATATTATAGATAGGTATGTTTATATAGGTTTTCTTAGTTAAGTGAGTTTCAGAAATGAGCATGACGTCAATTAGCTTTTCATTTAAGAATGTTTTTACTTCAAGTAAATGGCGTGAAAGTCCGTTAGCATTCCAGATGGCGATTATTATTTGTTTATTTGTCAAGTTTAGATAATAAAAATGTGACAATGTTTATTATATTTGTCATTTGGGCTATTAATTGTTTCATCATGTTGTTTTAGTTCGTCAAAATCATTTTGTGCGGTTTGGCTTAATTGAGTTGAAGCAGGCTGTATATCAGGTACACTAGCAGTTTGGATTGCTGAGTTGGTTTGATGGCTAGTTACTTGGTTTCTATTTAAGACTTCGGCAAAGGATATAGCTGGCGTCTTTAAGATTGCTACGTTATTTGTTGTACTGTATTGTGTCGTTTGATGATTTGTTTCTGTTACCGGTATTTCTTTCTTCCGGAGAGTTTGGTATTTTTGGATTTGCAGTGCTTTGTACACCATACAACCTTTATAGTTTGCAGTGTGGTTTTCACTGCATAGTGCACATTTAATACTTGTTCGGTCCGATCTTGTATTAATAGTACATGATGAGGAGCTGTGTTTTCCAGCGCACTTTGCACAAGTTGGGTCTTTGGTGCAGTAATTTTTGGTATGTCCATATTTTTGGCAGTTTGTACATTGGGGAAGTGTTCGCTTTGGTCGCGGTGGCTCAAAAATTACTTTGCAGTGAAGAAGGTGCTCAATTTTATAGATGTCTTTATTATTTTCTTTCATTTTGAGTTCAATAGAGAATAGAGGCAATGGTTGTTTGGAGTCGTAGCGCTGGATGTTGTGTAAATTTTTAACTTCATGCCCTTGCTGAGCTAGTTCATTTATAATATCGTCTTTGTCTGTAGCATGATGGACGTTACGAAGGATTACCTTAAATCCTCTCTGGTCTTTTGGTCTGAAGGTGTAGTATTTGGTCGATTTATCTTTTAATAGTCCTAATATGTTGTAATAGTGAGTAGTTTCTAGTGGCTGTATTTTTATTTCATTAGTTGACAGTGCTTTAAGTTCATATCGTGTTTCTTTTAATGAATTTAAAGCAGTAGTTAGTGCGTATATGTTTTCAACATTTTGAACATATATGGGAGGGGGGGGGGGGGGTGGTTTTGCTTTTTTGTGCTCAATTTGCATTTGCGTATTTATAGTTGCATTTGTCCCATTGTCAGTTTGGTTTTCGTCTTCATCATCTTGTGCTAGTAACTCAAAGCGGTTGCTTGAGTTTGGCTCGGCTAGCCAGTACTCTTTAAGTGTTTTTTGAGTAGCAGTTTGAGCTTTATTCTTCTGTTTCTTGTTGCCATTTAAAAGAGGATTGAGTTTTGTTTATTGTTGTTGGAGCGGGTATTGAGGTTGTGGGTGTTTTAATATTCGCTGTGGAAGAGCGTATCTGCATTGAAGCATAGCAAACTGTAGTTGTTGTTGCCATAGTTGCTGTAGTTGTGGTATTTGTGTCTGAGGTTGTTGAGAGCGGAAGAGTTGAGAGTGGGAGAGCTGAGTGTGTGTTCATTTGTATCGCGGAAGTTGTTGTTGGTATACGCGCGGGTAAATTTGGCGTAACTGCTGTGAGCGGGAGAGTTGAGTGTGTGTTCATTTGTATCGCGGAAGTTGTTGTTGGTATACGCGCAGGTAAATTTGGCGCGCATTCTGGTCTTCGTTGCTGAGAGTAATTGTTGGGTCTCTCCAATGCTGGAGAGCAAGATCGCGCTCTTTCATCACTCTGCGGGTGCAAGTTTTGATAATTGTTTGTGTGATTTGATATGTGGGTGAGTGAGATGTAGGAGTTGTTTTTGTTTTGTTTTGCTTGAAGCTCTCGCTTCTGATTTTGAGCGCCGGGTGCCCTCATATTTTGTTTAGTTTATTGTTTTCACTTGTTTTTATTTATTTTATTCACAGGAGTATATAGGGTTTTTTAAAACACATATAAATATGTATTAGCGTCTTTTCGCTTTTAAATAATGGTTTCACTTGAGCTTGAATTTTGCACTTAGACTTCATTATTAACTGGAGCTTTGTTAGAAACACGTCCGTCTGGGTTGAAGATCAAAGATCCTATATTTACTCAATAAATTAAAAGCTTGGCACCGAGCCTTGATCGCCAGAAAAGTTAGAATATAAGTTCGAGTTAAGATTTGTCCCTACGTTTGTTAACACCTAACCTCCCGTCTTCGAAACTAAGTTTCAGATCTTAAGAGAAAGAATATATTTTTTATCTGAAAGATACCCCGGAGTTGTAATTGGCGCAGTCGGTAGGATAATAAGATAAAAGAATATCCTTCGGTATTGGTAAAGGGACTCACGAAATCCGGAATGCGAGAAGTGAAACAAATTCTTAAATCGGAAGTGATATTAAATATTGTTATCCGCAAAATAACTGGAGATTCAAATAGCCAGGCAGTTCGGTCAGTGTTTTGTAAAAATTTAAATAATTCAACGAAAAATACAGTGAAAAGCCAAAAAAAACCAATTCGGTCAGTGCTTCGTGTAAAATTTAAATTCAACGAATTATACTGTGTAAACAAAACATATTTTTTTGTAATAAACCTCTCAACAAAAATATAGTTTTGTAAAATCAAAAAACTTAAAATTAATCAAAATAACAACTCCACCGCAAATCCTGTCGGAGATTCACTTAAACAAGGCTCTAGTACATATCGAACATACACCAGCCTAGCCACTCCTGTTAGACTTCTTATGGCTCTTGCTAAACACCACCTAACAACAACATCTGGTTTAAAAATAGCAGCTCAAATGAAAGGGTTGTATGAAGAAAATATTGTACAATAAAGAGAAAACAAAAATAATAATGGGAAATCGTTCTGGGGTCTTTAAAGAAATTTAAATGCAACTACGTCCCAGTTACTACTTCCAAAAAAAAATCAATGGATAGCAATGCAAAAACAAATTTTGGCCAAAAAAAAATCCAATTAATTGAAAATCAACTTTCATTCGATATATGGTGACAGAATTATTGATAAAGCAGAGACCGCAGATACCTGCCCTAGCTTGCCTTCCCCAGATGATCAGTTGCCAAATTTCGCCATTAATATTTCGTTGAAAAAAAAAATGCATTTAGATTGGAACATCTAAACGCAGAAGAGAGGGAAAAAGGGTCCCTTTTGAATTTAGTAATATTCAATATAGCGAAGGTGACAATTTTACCTTTACGAGCACGATAAAACACTCTATTCAAAATAAACATGAGGATCCTATATAAAGTAAGCCCTACAAATATCTCCAGTCAGTAGACAAACAAATAAGTGAGATGATCCAACAAGGAATCATCCGATGCTTTCTGGATGATGCTTTTCCAAAGATAAGTGACGCATCTGGAAAACCAAAATTCAGACTTGTGGTTGATTACCGCAATCGAAACGAAATCACTATCAATGACAAATTTCCAATTCCAAGAATGGACGAAAATTTCACTACAATTGATTTAGCTAAATGCTTCCATCAAATTGAAATAGAAACTAATTAAATTGTAAGCTTTTCCGCATCTTTTTCCGTCAAACATGGCCACAAGGAATACACGTGTATACCTGTATGGCACTTGGATTGAAAAATGATACAGCAACTTTCCAAAGATATATGAACTATCATCTTGAATATTTGATTTATACAGATTGTCTGGATTATTTAAACGCTTTAATAATTTTTTTTCACTTCTTTCGAAGAGCATGTTTTATTGATAAATTAGGTTAGGTCACATAATAACGACCGAAGGCAATTATAAAATTCCAATTCTAAAAACAAAACGAAATAGTCATTTTTAGATTTATGTGGATTTTATCGAACATTCATACCTAATTTTGAAAACATTGTCAAACCAATGACATCAAAATTGAAAAAAAGGATCAACTATAAATATTAAAGATTCAAACTACATTAAAACATTCGAAAAAATTAAAGTGCTTATCACCTCAGATCCTTTTTATTAATAACAGATGCAAGTAACATAGCATAGGGAGCAGTATTATCACAAAATCAAAGACCAGTATGCTTTGCAAGTAGAACTCTCAACGAACATGATATAAATTATGCCGCGATAGAAAAAGAATTGTTAGACATTGCATGGGCAACAAAATATATTTTAGACCTTATCTTTTCGGCAGAGAATTCCAAATTCTCAGCGATCACAAACCACTTGTTTGGTTACATAACATTAAAGACCCAAACATGAATCTCCTAAGATGGTAAATCAAATTAGGAGAATTTGATTGTCTCATAAAATATCTACCTGGAAAAGAAAACTATGTAGCAGAGTGTGCTCTCTCCAGAGATAAAAAATAGAAGAAACTATGCTAGGAGAAACACTGAACAATTCCCAAAGCATAATAGCTACAATACATAATGCACTAGAAGATAACCAGAACTTTATTTCATCTACGGAAAAACTTTTAAATTACTACAGTTGACAAATCGAATTAATATAAGTAACGAAAATGAAACAGACGTAATTAATTATTTTTTCTAAAATAAAATTCAATATAAAGAATTAACAACAGAACTATCAAAAGAAATAATTAAAGAATATTTATGTGAAAAATACAGTGCTTTATACTACCATCATGAACAAGATTTTGCAACATTTCTAAAAGCATTTGCAGAAATCATAGGATCTAATAGTATAACCAAAGAAGTAAAAACAACTACAAAATTAGTTGATTTAAGTTTAAAGAAACCATATTTAAAAGACATGAAGAATTTTTACATCCTGGAATAGCGAAAACAACAAAATGGCTTAAGGAAAAACTATAGTATACAGATCATCAAAAGTTAATCAAAAATATTAAAAATGAATGTGAAATTTTTAATATAGCCAAAACGGAACATAGCATTACCAAATTAAAATATGAAATCACTCCAGAAATTTATAACATTAGAGAAAAATATATGATGGATTTCTACATAATAAGTAATAAACAGTTTTTGTCTTGCATAGACATATATTCCAAGTTTGCAACTCTATTGGAAGTAAATAACTGAGATTGGGTAGAATCTAAAAGAGCAATAATAAAAGTGTTCAATGAAATGGGAAAACCACAAGAAATAAAAGCACATAAAGATTCAGCATTTATGTGTATTTGTGTATGTGTATTGTGTATTTATGTGTATGTGCTTTGCAAACATGGTTAAATTCAGACGGTGTAAAATCAAAAATTACAACTAGTAAAAACGGTGTATCTGATGTGGAAAGATTTCAAAAGACAGTAAATAAAAAACTAAGAGTTATTGAAAATGAGAAAAAAATCGAAAATAAAAACACAAAGTTCGAACTAATATTATACAAATATAATCACAAAACAAACCATAATACTACCAATAGGACCCCCGCTGATATCTTCATTTATGCAGAAACCCCTGATTACAACACTCAGCCAAATAAAATTCGTAAAATGACCAAACTTAACGAGAAACGGAACAAATTCGAGGTGGATATTAAGTACAAACAATATCCGTTAGTAAAGTCAAAGACAACCAGTCCATTTAAACAGACCGGACAAATTAGACAGATAGATGACAAACGCTACAAGAAACCAATAAAGGAAGAAAAATCATACATTACGAATCAAAATTCAAAAAGAAAAAGAAAATTAATGAAAGTAAATATGATAATAATTTCAGGAAAAACCCCAATGACGACATCACCGCATTTAAAAGAACTACTGAATTAAAGAAGTTTTAATCATCATAACGTTTCTATTATCTTTTATCAAAATAATAAAACATCAAAGTATCACAATCAACCGCATGAAGGGGTTGATATCAAAATGGTTATCTTGTTTTTCAAACAGGTTTCAAAGACCAACCGTCGAAATATAAGTACCATTATCTAAACATTTAAAAAACTTAAACAAATTTATTAAAATCAACCGAAAAATTTAAAGAAGTAATTCACATTAAATATTTATGGTAATAGATACACTCAGTCGCGAGGTCGAATAAGGTCTAATTAACATAGTCGGAACAACATACAAATATCGTTTTGGTACATTAAATGAAAATGATAAAGAAGAATTAGAAAATGCAAAAAATAGACGAAAGTAGAATTCAGGTAAATGAATTAAATTTAATAAAAGACACCATTAATCACAGTATTAAAGTAGTGAAACACTTAAGAGACCAAGATGAAAGGGATAAGAAAATAGAAATTCTAGTATTCAGACTACAACAATTCACAGAATATATTGAAGATATTGAATTAGGAATGCAAATGACACGATTAGGAATATTTAACTTAAAATTACTAAAACATGACCTCTTCTATTCTGTAAACTCCGAAAAACTTTTAAACATCAAAACATCCACCTGGATAAAATCCGATTCGATCGAAATTCTTATTATTTCCCATATTCCAACCGAAATAATTAAAGTCCCAAAATTCAAAGTAATTCCTTATACAGATGAGCAAAATAATATTTTGACAGAAACAATTCAAGATAAATACTATTTAGTAGATGAGAAAACGTTTAGAGGGAAGTTAAAAAAACAAATATTTAATTATTGTATAACCGGTATAATAAAACAAACTGTTACATAATGTCAATACACTAACACATACAAAAATTTTCAAATAATTTACATAGAACCCAACATATTACTTACTTGGAATACTTACTTGCCGAAAAATAAGTAAATCAAAACTGTATTAATAATAAAATCACAATTGATGGAAACAATATCATTAAAATTTATAATTGTTCAATCCAATTGGAAGAATCTTCCATTTCAAATACCGTGTTAGATTATACCCAAAACATTTATGTTAGCAATAAAATAAGAAAATACGGAACAAAACATAACAGAAACATAACACAACAACATATTCCAAATAATAACATTAACTACATTGTCGTCGCTCGCGTGGAGTTGCCTTCAACGGCTACCCCCTTTGGATCCCGAAGGAAAGGAAAGACTCTTCCGTCAGTAGTAGCTCGTTTTATTCTATAATCGTTTTTTAAGGTTATTCAACATAAATTATTCTAATCCTATCTTACCGCAGTTTGCCCTCCAAACTCTCGTGCGACAATGCACGCTAAGTTTTTCGCGGCTTCCGATGGCGGCCGACAGTGTGCCCGCACACATTTATCTACTAAATCCTATCACTATCACGAAAATACTGACTACGCCTATCGATTACACCGATCGATCCGCGACATCCCTGACCCCGTGAATTACCCATTCACTCAAATCCAGAACTGCAAGTTTAAAGACGGGTCGCATCATTGTCCTCGATAGGCCGTTGTCGCTCACGCGCACCTTGGCGTGCCTGATGACTCCATCTGCCCAGCTGTAGACCTCCTCCAAGATGCCCTTGCACCACTCTCGCCGGGGTAAGGCGGGATCGCAGACGAAGACCATATCACCCTGGTGGATGGGCTCCGTTCTTCGGCACCACTTCTCGCGGCGCATAAGTGTAGGCAAGTACTCCCTGACCCACCTCCTCCAGAAACGGTCTCGCAGCATGCGAGCAATCCTCCACTGCTTTCTTGTAGAACCCTCCATTGGCACCTCCGCATCCATTCCAGGCGTATCGGTCAGATTGGCTACTACCTTAAGTAAGTCATTTGGCGTCAACTGGGCCTCCTTTTTCGCATCCACAGGCACATGGGTAAGCGGACGCGAATTTACAATATTCTCCGCCTCAATCAGGAGACTCTCCAATACGTAGTCCTTCGGCGCAACTTCCTTCAGGGTATGACGCAGTACTCTCTTGACGCACTGCACCATGCGCTCCCATACTCCGCCCTCAGACGGGTTTAGTGGGCCATTGAAAACCCACTCTATGCTTCTGCTTGACAATTCACTCTGAATCTCCATCTCGAACACGTCACCAAAGCGTTTGGCTTCCCTGTCAGCTCCCACGAAGTTCATGCCGTTGTCGCTGCGCAATCTATGTACTGGCCCTCTATGGCAAACGAAATTCCTGATCGCAATTATGCAGGAATCCTTCGACAGGTCATACGCCAGCTCCAGATGAATCGCCCTTGTCGTCAAGCACGTGAATAAGGTGACCCAACGCTTCTCCTTGTGACGGGACACAGTCACCGACAGTGGCCCAATGTAGTCCAATCCATTGTACTTGAATGGCCATCCATCCGCATCCAATCTGTCCTCTGGACAGATTACCGGCGGGATCGGCCGCACTCGGTGCAACTTGCACTCGTTGCACGATGAGATCACTCTCCGCATCACTCTCCTCATCTTCGTGACCCAGAATATCGTCCGAATCTCAGCGATCGTAGCATTCACATTTTGATGCTTCATCCTGGCGTGGAAATGTCGCACAATCAGCTCTGTGAGACTGTGCCTGTGTGACAGTATTACGGTGTGACAGCCTCCTCGCACTGTACGGCATGCACAGTGCGGCATCAATTCTGCCGTAAGCTCGCAGAATCCCGTTCTTGTCCAGGTAGGGTACCAACCCTCGAATGTCGCTCGAGCTAGCGACGTCCTGTCCAGTTTCCACTGACCTCATTTCATTGGGAAACGACTCCAACTGTGCCTGTCTGACCAACAGGTTCTCTGCGTCCTTACATTCTGCTGCAGTAGGGCCATATTCCTCGAGATCGCTTCTGTGTTTACGGCATACGCGCGCAAACCGTAGGACCCAGGCCATGATCCTCACCAGACGATTGAAGCTTGAGAATCTCTGAAACTGAATAACAAATTCGTTTGCCACGACTAATGCAAACTCACTGGGCATCTCTTCTTCATCGGGGGCATCTGGAACACGCTCAGTTCTTTCCTCAGGCCCCGGCCAGCTGGCTGCTGGCTGCCTTAAAAATGCAGGTCCTCTTAGACACCTTGAATCTGGGCTAAGGTCGACTCCCCTCAGCGACCGCGTCGCATCATCCGCCGCATTGTCGGCCGTAGGCACCCATCTCCATTGAGAAACCTTTAACGACTCGAGAATCTCTGCCACTCGGTTGCCAACAAACTGCTTATACCGGCGGTGGGTGCTGCCGATCCATCTTAGCATCTTAGGTCCGTGATGGCCACACTGTGCTCCTCCTTGACAGTGTTCATCAGCCTGGTTCCGAGAACTGCTGCCTGCAGCTCCAGCCGTGGGATCGTCATTGTTCTCATCGGGGCGCACTTCGTCTTTGCACATACGAAGCTCACCAGCACGCTGTCGTCTTCATATGTGACCCTCCAATAGGCCACCACCGCGAATTCTGCCTGACTAGCATCCACGAAGACGTGCAATTCTATGGCCCGGACTGCGCCACGCCCAAAATAATGGCGAGGACATCGGAACTATCCCACGACGTCCATCCCTTTGCGCCAAGTCGCAAATGCTTTGCTTAACTCCTCTGGTAGTGGTTCGTCCCACTGGATTTTCTGCCTCCAAATCTGTCGCAGCAGCAGCTTAGCTGTAATCATGAGGCAACACAGGAATCCCAGCGGATCAAACGTTGACATCACCAGACTCAAATATTCCCTCTTCGTAGGGGCTCGATCTCCACTCAGAACGCTGCTTGGCACTCGATGATACTCCACGTTGACTATGAAATCATCCGTTGCTACCTGTTAACGCATTCCGAGGATTTTTTGCTCAGCCTCACCCCATCCGATGCTCTTGACGCGTCCAGGTCCTAAAGCCGTCTCCAGCATCCTCCATCACTCGGGTAGATACGCTAATAGCCGCGCTCTCTGTAGCGAAACTGTCCACATAGTCATCGATATAATGGTAGTCGGTGATAGCCTTGACTGCTCTCGGATCCGAATCTCGAAACTTCAGGGCATTCACGGTCTTCACGTAATGTGCAGCGCTCGGCGAGCATGCTGCTCCAAACGTCATTACGTTCATCTCATAGACATCCGGATCCCTCTTGTCGTCGCCATCTCTCCAAAGGAATCGTTGGGAACATCTGTCCTCGGGTCGGATCAGCACTTTGTGGAACATCTCCATGATGTCACCGCAGACTCCGACTGCTCCCTCTCTGAAATGAAATAGCACAGCTGGCAAAGGCTTAAAGTGCTGAGGCCCTTTGTCCACCTCCGAATTTAGCGAGATTCCTCCAACTTTGGATGCAGCGTCAAACACAAGCCGTACCTTACCGGGCTTGTTGGGGTTTTCGACACCAAAATGTGGCAAGTACCATAACCGGTCGCTCCTCACCGCGACCTCATCAGGGTGTAGCCTCCTTGCGTATCCTTTAGACACGTAATCCTTTATAATCCGATCATATTCCTGCGCCAACGGCTCATTGCGCTTCAATTTCTTCTCTAAGTTGATCAGCCTCTTGTACGCCATCTCGTAGCTCTGTGGCAGCACAACGTGTTCGTCTTTCTAGAATAATCCCGTCTGGTAGCGACGCCCCACTCTCACCGTGGTGTCTTCAAGCATCCTTTGTGCCCGCACATCGTCGCTGGCTGCGACCTGTGGCGAGGGCTTCACTTCAAAGTTCTCCATGTCGAAGTAGTCCTCCACCATCTGTTCCATCGCGTCATCCACTGACACGGCAAGTAGACAGGACCTCGGTGATGGCGTAGTCGATTGCCCACTTACAGGCCCAAACGCAACCCAGCCCACCTCGGTTCTGGCCGCGTACGGTCCCTCTCTAGCGAACCGCCTAGTTCTAAGTGGCAATCCGAGATGTCCGTGATCCATGCCGATGAGCAGCTTTGGAACCACGTTGCTGTAGGGCTTCATCGGCAGACGCGCGTCCCTCGCCTTGGACATCCTGTCGACTCAATGTCTGCATTGGCAGACTCAGGCTCGAAGCGGCATACACGTTTCTCAATACGTGGCGAGTGAGCTTTCAAACTCCGCTTATCTTTAAACTCACCACGTTGGTAGGCTCTCTGGTTGCCTTACCTCCAAACCATTGGATATTTAGCTGACGACGCTCTCCCTGCACTCCAAGATCTCTTCGCACCTCGTCATCAATCATCGTGACGAAGGATCCGTCATCTAGGAGCGCATACGTATCCATTTTCCGCCCAGCTCCGTACAGCGTAACTGGCAGTATACGGAACAGTAGGCGGCCTCCTTCGGCGTCGACGCAGCTCAAATTCCTTTGCATGGGCGCTCCCGCTTCACGCGGAGCTCCTCTCTCCAGGCTGTTTCTGGGAACGGCTGGGTGCTGGTTCCCCTCTTGGTCACTGTGACCATCTCGCACCGAATGCATCCTGGCCGGGATGCGTCTGGGAACTGCTGGCTGCTGGTTCCCTCCGTGGCGTCTGAAACCACCTCGCTGCTGTGGCCTTCGCTCCTCCGTCCGCGCCATGTAGCAGACGGTGATGCATTATTCGGCATCCATTGATCTGGCATTCACCTCGCATATAGCAGCATCTAGCGATGTGCCCGCTTCGTAGGCATGTAAAGCAGAGTCGGTGGCTCTTCACAATCCTCCACATTCCCGGCGGCAAAGCTTACGAGTTCTCTGCAACTCGTGATTTCATGTTGTCCTCCACAGATTGGACAACCTCCATGGCGATCATCATGTTGATCGCCTTCGTTATTGTCGATGCTCGCATACAGAACTCGACGGCTCGGCTCCTTTCCCTCGACGTCCAAAACCGTGCACACCACGTTTGCGTACTCCTGTAGCCACGCGCTGAAGTGGACAACAGTGGGAAAAGGCACAATCGTTGCAGCATGCCTGGCCCAGTCCAAAGCTTGGCCATGGCTCCTCCATGAGTGTTGGGTTCTCCAGGTGCTGCTCCGCCTTCGCTGACTGCAAGAAGGCCGCGAGGTTACTCACTCGGGTAGCGAAAGGAATGATCTTCGCCAAATTGTGCTCCGAAATTGGCTGCACCTCTCGCATGCTGTTCAGCTGGCTGCGTATAAGCTGTCCGGTCGGCCGAACCTAAAGCGCAGCTGCTCCATCACGGCGCTGACATTCCCTGGATGAATTAGTAGCGCCTTCACTGTCTCACGGGCTTCATCCTTCAGCGCCTTCAGCAGTCTCTGGTTGTTCTCCAGATCCGTGCAATTGTACGCTCTGGTCGTCTCCACGAAGGCACAGCTGAAGATCGGCCACTATACTGGCCCATATACTCCCTGGGTTCCATTCGCCGTCATCGCGGCGTAGGATCCAACAAATGGCGATGCTGTTGCCACATTGTGGACGCTCACGCCCGGTAGCACGAATCCATGCGCTGGCTGCGCAGTGCTTGTTGCACACAGTGGCTCCACAAATTGGTTGCTAGTTGTTAGCAATGGCGGTCCACTCCAAGATGGCGTCAGCGTGTAGGCCGCACCGCGCCATCACCGTTACAGGGCACCGACCCGACCCCGTTATGTAAGGCCTCTCCGTTAGATGTGGGTAATGGCGGGCCGCTCCAAGATGGCGGCCGACTCGACGCTCCACCGTTGGCGCCAACTGCGATTGGCACGCAATTGACGGTGCTCACACTTCGCAGGGCTTTAACTTGTTCCAGCTCCTTCTCCATTGCTGCGATTCTCTCCATGAGATCCAACGTGGTTGCTGGTGCATCTCCGGCGCTGGGCTCGCAGCTGTGACGGCAGTACTTCTAGATTGCGAAGCTACTCTAGTCACCGTAGTGGCCGGGCAAGAAATCGTCGCCGCCGTGATATTCACCCGCGGCCGGGTTCCTGCTCCACTATTCACTGGCTGCTGATCCGCTCTCGTTGTTATGGGGGTGGCTTCCCCTCCATTCAGCCGGGCACTCTTCCTGGGGGAATGCTGCATCTTTCCCAGCTTCAATATGGCGGCGCCTGTGCGAGCTCCAAAATGGCGTCTCCGACACCATGTGCCCGCTGGCTGCGGCCGTTGATGCTTGGCGCTCCTTGCGCGTCGTGACCGCTGGCTGCGCTCACAAATCATTCTCGCTGGCCGTCTAAACCGTCACTCCAGCTCCTAGCAACTCTTTAACTGGCCGTCTAAGCCGTCATTCCAGCGCAAGTTGCCCTTGCAGTCTCCCTCGGACTGCGAATAAAATATGTCGTCGCTCGAGTGGAGTTGCCTTTAACGGCTACCTCCTTTGGATCCCGAAGGAAAGGAAAGACTCTTCCGTCAGTAGTAGCTCGTTTTATTCTATAATCGTTTTTTAAGGTTATTCAACATAAATCATTCTAATCCTATCTTACCGCAGTTTGCCCTCCAAACTCTCGTGCGACAATGCACGCTAAGTTTTTCGCGGCTTCCGATGGCGGCCGACAGTGTGCCCGCACACATTTATCTACTAAATCCTATCACTATCACGAAAATACTGACTACGCCTATCGATTACACCGATCGATCCGCGACAGCCATAATGACAAAAAGCCTAATATTGTATCTAGTTTATTAGTTTAAAAACATACCTAATGAACTAATTGTAAAATATGTTAAGCACAAAGAACAAGGAACCAATACTAATAAATATGATGAAAATGTAATAGAAACAGAAATGGAAATTGCATCTGTATATCCAAAAGTAATTCCTGAGGACAGACAAAATTCAAGGAATGGGGGAGTGACATATCCAAATCTCCATGTATCATTTTTTGTCTAAATTGTCGTGCTTTTTTAAATGAATTTTTTGTCTTAGTTTCATTAACGGGTATTGTTTATTTTTAGTGTCGATTTCGAATTCATGTCGTTTTCGTTAAGTTTGGTAATTTTATTAATTTTATTTTCCCTGATTATTATATTCAGGGGTTCCTGCTGAAATGAATGTATCAGCTGGTGTACTATTTGTAGGTGTATAATTTTAGTTTGAACTTTGTTTATTTATTTTCGATGTTAATTTCATTTTAAATAACTCTTATTTTTCTATTGTCTGTCCTACACAATCTTTCCACATCAGATACAGCGTTTTTACTAGTTGTAATTTTTGATTTTACACCTTCTGAATTTAACCATGTTTGCGAAGCTATACACATAAATGCTGAATCTTTATGTGCTTTTATTTCTTGTGGTTTTCCCATTTCATTGAATACTTTTGTTATTGCTCTCTTAGTATCTATCCAATCTCGGCTATTTACTTCTATTAGAGTTGCAAACTTGGAATATATGTCTATGCAAGACAAAAACTGTTTATTACCTATTAGGTAGAAATCCATCATATATTTTTCTTTGATGTTATAAATTTCTGGAGTGATTTCATATTTTAATTTGGTATTTCTGTGTTCCGTTTTTGTTATATTACAAATTTCTCATTCATTTATAATATTTTGGATTAACTTTTGATGATCTGTATACTATAGTTTTTCCGTAAGCCATTTTGTTGTTTTCGCTATTCCAGGATGTACAAATTCTCCATGTCTTTTAAATATGGTTTCTTTGAACTGTGCATAAGAGATGAAATGAATTAATTTTGTTAATGTTTTGATAGCTTTTGTCATACTATTGAATCCTATGATTTCCGCAAATGCTTTTAGGAATGTTGCAAAATCTTGTTCATGATGGAAGTACAAAGTGCTGTATTTTTCACATAAATATTATGTATCAAAAACTATATATTATTATGTATCAAGACCCACATTCTCAGACAACCAAACGTCAAATAAACAGGAAGGGTTGGATCAAGGCAAATCTACGAATGATTGGTATTACAAACAGCCTAGGAGGCTTATGTATTTAAGCACATCGCCTTTGTCGCCTCCCTAACCTACCTAACCTATATAAAATTTTGACACCGGTTTTTTTTATTTTTAATTGTTGCTCTTGGAGTAGCAACAGATATATACGGCTGCATGTTATGTAGTGTGATCAGGCTGACGAGCGGTATTTGCAATTACGACATTCTTAATAGTGGATACTGAATTGAAAATCAATCGCAAAGTTCCTCGTTGGTTTTGCAAAAATCGCTAAGAAACTTTTTGAATACCATTCTTAGTCTGTCGCATAAATGATCGCATCTCATTCTAAACAACAATATATCCAGTACAACAGTAGTGGAGGCCTGCACTTTTCTAATTTTGAAATACTTCTAGAAATTTATGTCAAGTAAGGACAAATTTAAAAAAAAACAAAAAATTAAATCGTTGGAACATTATGTGATCATTAACGACCTTTACCCGTTTCAAAATTATTTAATTTGTTTTTTTAATTTTCGAAAATTTTAAATTTTTCTTTTTGAATTATTTTTTTGTTAAATACGATATATATGTATGGTATATAAGTAACATACAAGTATATGTATGTAAAATATAAAAAAAGAACTGCTTTTTAGTTCTTGAAAGAATGCAAAAATACTCACTAATTTTAGCCAAATATTAGTAATAAGTAGTTGATTTTTTTCATCCTGTAAAGAAAAATCAAATGGTTAAATTTCACTATATTAAATTTTTAATTTTAATATGAATAATGAATATGTATAATGAATAATATGTTTATACATAATAACGCTGCGTTTGACATCTCTCCATAATAAAATTGAAACGCATAAAAAACATCCTAACGTTGTAATAGGATGATATTTTATTATTCAGTAATTTCTATTTACAACAACTTCGGATACTCAGTCCCCCATTTTTGAAAACATTTTACGCAGACGGTATCGGAAAATAAACAAACGTTAGAAGGTGTATGTCGCACTGTTATGTATTGATGTTCTTTATTTTGTAAGATAAGCTGTGAGCCTGTTTTTGACCACAAAATCTCTCACAAGCAAAGATGATTGAATAGGGGTATTATCGTAATGCAAAAGCCATTAATAGTTTTTTTACAATTCTGGCGGCGGACAACTTCCAAATAAGACTGTCTATTAACCGTACCACCATATGGGAAGAGCTCCTGATGCACTAAGACATGGTAAATGATTTCCTCCATTGGGACGATAGGGTTTTGTTTTCGCTATCGTAGCCATACACCCATAATTCGTTACCAGTTATGATCCTTTTAAGTCAATCTGGGTCGTCGTTGTGGCGACACCACATCCGAGACAGCAGAACAAAGGTTGTGCGGCAAGACGGGACAGGTTGTATTTCTATATCTAGGCACCCCTACATTAAAGATTTTAAAACGAAAATTGGACAGCGAGATGGAAGGACTAATGCACTGCCACACACTGCAAAGGCAGCAAGCGAAAAGCCTCGCCATGCTGCGCCAACGTTGAAGACATAACGAAATCAAGGAGAGTGAACAGCCCGGCGCCGGCGTGCCTTAGATGCTAGGCATGGAGCACTGGGCGAGCAGATGTAAGAATCCACCGATGGTTTCCTCTAAATATGCATAAATATCGGAGTCAGAAGCGCTAAGTGTTGCCAGAGACTGGGAAACGCGTAGCGGTCTCCAGGAAGGTGAGCCGGAGTAGCACGGTTCTGCGTCTCAAAAATAATTGGAGGACTGGTAAAAAAAGATTAGTAGTTTTCCGCTGCAGTGAAGATAGGCGATTGTCAACTCGGGAGCTACGGCAAGTTTCATCAGCGAGAGACTCGTGGAAGGACTGGTGAGAGAAAGTAATGTCTTCGAACTATGAAGTCGGCGATGCTGTCACATGAAAGCCGAGTGGAAGTGCAAATGATTTTAAAGGCTGAGTTACAAATTTTCGAACCCAAAAGTAAAAAAAAACTGCCAGGCGTGTGGACTATCCGTTCAAAATGACAATCGTTATCGGGCGTACCGGCATATCCGAATTTTACGGGAATGTTTGTAATAAAGACAGTTGCCAGTGACTATGGCAGTTCTCACAAATGACACGTATTATGGAAAAAGGGTTATTGCATACGAAAGCCGGAAACGAGTCGATGTGGCGATATGCGTATATACAAGTTGCGTTCCAAAGTAAACAGGGCTTAAAAAAAAGACAGAACAAATTGTTTTATCGGCAGAATCAATTCATTGTATTCAACATAGTCTCTTTCTGCTTTAATACAGCTTTTTGCACGGTCGAAAAGCATGTCGAACGAGTTTTTTAGCTCGTTGCCGGTATGGCCGGCAGTATGCCGGTGCAAGCCTTTTAAATGGCCTCCACGTTTGCATAACGCTTTCCTTTCATTGGCAAATGCATTTTTTCAAAAAGATAGAAGTCGCACGGTGCCATTTCAGGTGAATACAGTGAGTGGTTTATTGTTAAAACGAAGAGACGGCGCATTATCGTGCAACTCTTTGTTCGATGCTCATTTTCGCACCGATAGGATAATGGTATCCTATGGCAATGGCAATGGTGACATTGGCGATATTTTTCATGGATTTCTTGAGTCCTCTACCCAGGTCACAGATCCTCAAACTCGACCGAGTTCCTGTTAGTGAGGCGATTACAGAGGCGCTGTAACAAGCTGTCAAAGAAAATATTATCGCAGGTTCGAAGTGCCGAAGGGTATGGTGACGGACAATGGCGTGCAGTTACAAGCCACAGTTTTAAACGGTGCTTGGAGGAACTAGGGTGCGACACCAGGTTAAAATATACCCCGCAAGAAAGCCCGACCTAAAGGACAAACAGGTCGCTGAAAACAATGGTGGCCCAAGTTGCAGGAAGCGATCAGCAAACGTAGGTGAGCACTGGCCAGAACTGATGCTGACAATCAACCTGAACGTTTCCAAGTCCATGGTATTTATCCACATTTAAAAGCCAGGGTGAAAATAAATGAAAGTGTGTGAGGTGGAGCTCTGGAATATGGAGAGCACATCGCAGGATCAGGCCCGGTATTACAACCTAAGAAGGCGACAGTGAAGCCTAAAGGTGGGTAACACAGTGTGGGCGAAAAAATAGCATCTGTCCACAGCGGCCGAGGGATTCGCGTCAAAATTGGCACCGCTGGACGAAGGCACATATCAAGGGGTGATTTTCGTATCGCAGGTGATCACGGTGTCGCAAGGGCACACGTAAGCAAGCTGAAGCCCCAGCAAGGCGAGATATGAAACGAGGAAGAAAAGGATCATAAATCTGTGGGAGTATAACGGCAACACGGCACCATAATGTCAAGGAGCAGATACGAAAGATAACAACAGTAAGATGTAACGGAATAACGGACACCCAATTTCTGAACTGAGGGTGGAGAAGTCAAGCTTGTCAAGCAAGTCAAGCCTGACTGACAGAATGCAACGAAAAGGGGCAAATCGGCAATAGCAAATAATGGAAAGCTCTTGAGCTCGGACAAACTGAGGAGGCTAGATTCGGTAACCGCTCGAGGTCGATAGAGGCAGAAGAACCTCTAACACTTGAATACTGCTCGTTTGGAGTCCACAATACTCATTTCACCAAAATAGCATTAAATCTGTGCAAAAGAAGTTCCTTTTATTTGCACTGATCAAATGAAGCTGGAATCCTGAAAATCGTCTTCCGCCGCACTGTTGCAGGCTTAAATTGTTAAAGCTACCTCCGCTGAAGGAGCACCGAACCCATACTGTTGTCATGTTTCTACATATGTTTATCCATGGTGTGGTTGACTCCAAACATATTTTAGACCAACTATCTTTTTTCATCCCTAATAGAATAACTAGGTCCTTCCGACCCCTATGGTTACCTATTGGCAGATCCAATCACGCTGCACACGATTCCTTTCTCACTATATGTAAAGATTATAACTTCTTATCCCATATTTTAACCCCTGAATTTTCCCTTAATGTTAAAAAATCGAAAATTTTGGAATTCCTCTTAGAATAGTTACATTGTATATAAATATAGCAGATCACTGTTAAATTGTTAAATTAAATAAATATGCGAAATAATAGGTAGGAACATACAGGGCCGGCAGGTAATATGGGTATGGAAACTCCGAAAAATTCCGAGTGGGTAAAATACCCAGTCGGAACCCAAAAGAAGTTTTCAAAATGATTCTGTGCAATTCTTTAAATCTTTGGAAAAATTCGAAGTGGGTTACCCAGCAGAAATTGCTGAAATTGTAACATTTTATAAAGATGACTTCGACAAGGACAGGTTACTCAGTAACAGAGACATGTTTTTGCAACTGGTAAAAAGGCAAACTGAACAGGCACAGAATCTGAGAGAAGTCGTAGATTTTTTACAAAAATATGAATGGATGAGAGGACTCGTGCCAGAATTTGTACGTTTCGTTCGTTTAGTTGTCACAATACCAGGTTCTTCATGCACGAATGAAAGGAGTTTTTCAGCTCTTCGTCGGCTTAAAACGTAAAAGTAGCGACAGACCGTAACTTAAACTTATATTCTAACTTATCTGGTGATCAGGCCTCGGTGCCAGGCTTTTTATTTATTGAGTGAATATTCTGTGAAGATTTCAATTTATTGAGTGAATAGTCTGAGCGAACTTTCGTAAGCTCTCAGAATAGAGTGAGTTGGTTTTAAGTCATTAGATATGAGCACGAGTTTCAATGCTTTTCTTTGTCTTCAAAACGCTTATGACTTTTCTAGGTGCCGAAATGTCTGGTATGAGTTTTAGAATTTTGGGCTGACTAACCTTGAGTGTTCACCTGGCTAATTATGGAAACGTGCTAGTTGATGTTTATATCGGATTGTCTATACATATGTCTGAATTTCCATTTCTGTTTCTAGTACATTTTCATGATTTACATTGGGTTCTTGTTCTTTGGGCTTCACGTATTTTACAATTAGCTTGTTAGGTATATTTTTAAATGAAGTACAATATTAAGCTTATAATCATTATGGATCAATTAATTAATTATTAATAATTCAGTTAATATTATTATTTTGAATACGTGGGTGTGTTTTGTTTCTGTTTGTATTATATTTTTTGTTTGAATATATAAGAAATGTTCCAGTTTTTTTATTTCATTGCTGACATAAATGTTTCAAGTATAATCATAGTATAATATGGTATTTAAAATAGAAAATTCTTCTAATTGGATGGAACAATTATAAATTTTAATGATATTGTTTCCTTCAAATGTGATTTTATTTTTAATACAGTTTTGGTTTACTTCTATTTTTCGCATTTTCCAGGTAAGTAATATGTTGTGTTTTTTGTAATTTACTTGATGTTTTTGAATGTTTTAGTATACGGAAATTTTTTTTTATTATTTGTTTTTTTTATACCGTTGATATAATCATTAAATATTTGCTCTTCGACTTCTCGCTAAACGTTTTATTTTTTACTAGATAGTATTTATTTTAAATCTTTGGATAAGGAATTATTTCGTATATTGGAACTTAAATTGTTGTTGTTGTTTCATTGTACATTGTACATTGTACATGTATCTTAGAAATTAAATTCAAGAGGTACAATATGTCTTGCCAGACCAGCTAAGGTATTAAGGCAGTTTTTTTTTTTGGTATATAGTTTGTTTTTTCATTGTTGTTGTGGTGATGATCCGTTTTAGTTTTAGTCTGTCTGTGTAACCGTGATTCGAACTCGGACCGGGCGGCACAGCCGAGAAGGTCCCATTTACCCACTCGGCTACCGTGACCCACTCATCGGGATGAGGAATTATTTTGTATATTGGGACTTTAATTATTTATGTTGGAATATGGAAAATTATAAGAATTTCCTTCGAATCGGTTTTTATCCAGGTGAATGTTTTTATATTTAAATGTTTTTCGAAGTTTGCAGAATTAAAAGGGTCATGCTTCAATAATTTTGGGTTAAATATTCCTAATCTTGTCATTTGCATTCCTAATTCAATGTGTTCTGTCAAAAAATGGAATCGATACACGAGCAGTGCGAACGTGTTTATTTTCTGTGCTCCGAAAATATACAAAATACTCCAAGTGAAAAGTGAATAACTACCAACAATTTACCACAAAAATTTAGCGAAAAGACGCTGATTGCGATGTATAATCGCTCATTAAAATAGTTGTGCAAACTCCCGGCTTTTGAACAATTATTATATTTCGAAGAAAATTAACAAACAAAAACTAAGCCACGAACTCTCACAATGAGTAAAACCGACATTCGCGCTCAACGTCAACAAGAGCAAGACAAACGTCGTCTCTCATCGATACGAAACAACGTGTATTTCTCATATGTGTCTTCGCAACCCAAGGAAGTGCACGAAATAAATACAAACGTCGATCGAATACGATCAATCACCGCCAACTCGACATATGAACTTAAGCCAACAACGATCGAGAGAGATCGTTTTTGCTCACCGGCAATCCCAACGATGTGCCAAAAAGAACTGACCTCTTCCACGGCAACCAAAACTTTGACCACATTAACCACTGCACTAGCAGCAACAACAAATATTGCAACGGTATCAACTGTACGCACGGTCACGACACTAACGCGCGGTTCAGCTGAATCGGAAACAATGCCAAAAAAAATGCAAAATGGGGTTGGATCGCTTAAAAGGTTGGTTGGAGCACTTAAAAGAAAATTGAGCCCACAAAATTCTGCGCCGGAAATAAAATAAAGATCAATCGACACACTCTAAGTCTGCGAACTGTGACCCAAAACTTCAACAGATTTGAAATACTCGCAGATATGGATAGGGATATACCCCCAGTACTGACGAAGGGGACAAAAACAAGCCAAAGTCTCCACCTATATACACCAACTAAAGCTCGAGTACATTGGTCAACAAAATAATTAAACTCCTTGAAATTTTTGGTAGAATTACTGTAGAAGAACCACACAAGCGCAAAGGACCCGTCCAATAAACTAATTGCCAAGAATATGGCCATACAAAAGCTTACTGCACTTTGCGTTCAGTTGGTGTCATTTGTGGATGGCTTCATGACTCGGCTCATTGCACGACAAACAAAAGTGATCCCAGCTCCAAAAAGTGCGGAAATTGTGGGAATAACCACACAGCAAACTAAAGAGGCTATCCAATATATGTCACTTCTAAGTAAAACTTTCAAATAAGTGGATTTTTGTTCTACGGAACAAATCATCCAGATGGAAAAGCACATGGCGGAAACGGTATCCTGATTAGGAACCGCATCAAACACCACTACTACAGCGAGTTTCGAAAAACCTTCGAAAAACACCTTATGGGACCTCTTCATTGCTGCAGGTGACTACAACGCGAAACACAGCCACTGGTGATCACTGGTAGATGGGACTGGACGTGTGTTCCACCCGAACCCTGCTACAAGGTCGTTTGAATTACCCACGGTAACAGGCGACGACCAAGCACCACATCATCAAGGTTAAACTAAATCCAATTAAGTACCCAGGATGTGATCGAATAATTCCAAAGATGATAATCAAGCTTCCATACTGTGCCGCTTTTGCCGCTTCCACACTATGTCCAAGCTTTTTAACTATATTACAAAAATCGGTTACTATCCAGAGAGATGGAAAAAGTCGTTTATACTAATGATAGGACCACTCAGTTACCTTATCGTACAGGCCTAAAAGCCTGTTGTCTTGTCTCTCAAAACTATTTGAAAAATGTCTGATGACCCAAATAACGCACTACTTGAGAACACGCAATCTTATTCCAGCACATCAGATCGGTTTTCGAGAGAAACATGGATCCATTGAACAAGTCAATCGAATGACATCAGATATACGATAAGCTTTCGAAAAGCGGGATTATTGCACTGCAATATTTCTGGATGTCTCTCAGGTTTTTGAAAAGGTCTGGCTGGATGGATTAATGTTCAAAATTAAAACATTGTTTTTCCTCAAAATACCCACAAACTCCTGAAGTCGAATCTCTACAACAGAATGTTTGCTGTGAGATGCAACTCTGACATGTCCGACGACCACGCTATAAACGCTGGAGTTCCCCAAGGTAGCGTACTTGGACCAACGCTGTACGTCCTTCATGCTGCGACATACCCACAAGCAGACTACTAACAACATCTACGTTTGCCGATGACACAGCGATCTTAAGTCGATCTAAATTCCCGGTACAAGCTACAAATCAACTCTCTCTTGATTATCTGACAGGCGAATCAAAATAGACGAACACAAATGTAAGCATGTTACATTTACACTCAATCGGCAAGACTGTCCTTCGATCATTTTAAACAACACCGTACTACCAAAAGCAAATGAAGTGACGTATCTCGGAGTGCACCTCGACCGACGGCTCACCTGGCACAGGCATATCAAAGCCAAAGGAACACACCTTAAGCTTAAGGGTAGTAGTCTCCACTGGCTTATAAGCTCTTGGTCACATGGACTATAGGGTCGTACTCTACAACTCCGTATAAAATTTATTGTTGTTATTCATATTTTGACGGTTGGGCTTTGAATCCTTTTTGAAAAATAAGATATCCATTTGGACCCCTCATGGGGTTGATTTCGATTTTTGTAATTTTGATTATAGATACTAGTAAAGGCATTATAATTAAAGCGTCTTTAATCAAGTAATTCTTCAATTTCGATGATGTCATCATTGGGGTTTTCCCTCGAATTATTATCATATTTACTTTCATTAATTTTTTTTTCTTTTTGAATTTGGATTCATAATAAATGATTTTTTTCCTCTATTAGTTTCTTCATAGTGTTTATCATCTATTTGTCTAAATTGTCGTGTCTTTTTAAATGGATTTGTTGTTTTTGTTTCATTAACGGGTATTGTTTATTTTTAGTGTTGATTTCGAATTCATGTCGTTTTTCGTTAAGTTAATAAAATTATTAAATTTTATTTTCCCTGATTATTATATTCAGGGGTTCCTGCATAAATAAATGTATCAGCTGGTTTACTATTTGTTGTATTACGTTGTGTTTTATGATTATAGGTGTATAATTTTAGATTGAACTTTGTTTATTTATTTTCGATGTTAATTTCATTTTAAATAACTCTTATTTTTCTATTGTCTGTCTTACAAAATCTTTCCACATCAGATACACCGTTTTTACTAGTTGTAATTTTTGATTTTCCACCTTCTGAATTTAACCATATTTGCGAAGCTATACACATAAAGGCTGAATCCTTATGTGCTTTTATTTCATGTGGTTTTCCCATTTCATTGAATACTTTTGTTATTGCTCTCTTAGTATCTATCCAATCTCGGCTATTTACTTCTATTAGAGTTGCAAACTTGGAATATATGTCTATGCAAGACACAAACTGTTTATTACCTATTAGGTAGAAATCCATCATATATTTTTCTCTGATGTTATAAATTTCTGGAGTGATTTCATATTTTAATTTGGTATTTCTGTGTTCCGTTTTTGCTATATTAAAAATTTCGCATTCATTTTTAATATTTTGGATTAACTTTTGATGATCTGTACACTATAATTTTTCCTTAAGCCATTTTGTTGTTTTCGCTATTCCAGGATGTAAAAATTCTCCATGTCTTTTAAATATGTTTTCTTTGAACTGTACATAAATGTTTAAATCAACTAATTTTGTTGTTGTTTTTACTGCTTTGGTTATACTATTAGATCCTATGATGGAGAATTTGGAAGTCTCTGCCGAAAAGATAAGGTCTAAAATATATTTTGTTGCCCATGCAATGTCTAACAATTCTTTTTCTATCGCGGCATAATTTATATCATGTTCGTTGAGAGTTCTACTTGCAAAGCATACTGGTCTTTGATTTTGTGATAATACTGCTCCCTATGCTATGTTACTTGCATCTGTTATTAATAAAAAGGATCTGAGGTGATAAGCACTTTAATTTTTTCGAATGTTTTAATGTAGTTTGAATCTTTAATATTTATAGTTGATCCTTTTTTCAATTTTGATGTCATTGGTTTGACAATGTTTTCAAAATTAGGTATGAATGTTCGATAAAATCCACATAAATCTAAAAATGACTATTTCGTTTTGTTTTTAGAATTGGAATTTTATAATTGCCTTCGGTCGTTATTATGTGACCTAACCTAATTTATCAATAAAACATGCTCTTCGAAAGAAGTGAAAAAAATTATTAAAGCGTTTAAATAATCCAGACAATCTGTATAAATCAAATATTCAAGATGATAGTTCATATATCTTTGGAAAGTTGCTGTATCATTTTTCAATCCAAGTGCCATACAGGTATACACGTGTATTCATTGTGGCCATGTTTGACGGAAAAAGCTGCGGAAAAGCTTACAATTTAATTAGTTTCTATTTCAATTTGATGGAAGCATTTAGCTAAATCAATTGTAGTGAAATTTTCGTCCATTCTTGGAATTGGAAATTTGTCATTGATAGTGATTTCGTTTAGATTGCGGTAATCAACCACAAGTCTGAATTTTGGTTTTCCAGATGCGTCACTTTTCTTTGGAAAAGCATCATCCAGAAAGCATCGGATGATTCCTTATTGGATCATCTCACTTATGTGTTTGTCTACTGACTGGAGATATTTGTAGAGCTTACTGTATATAGGATCCTCATGTTTATTTTGAATAGAGTGTTTTATCGTGCTCGTAAAGGTAAAATTGTCACCTTCGCTATATTGAATATTACTAAATTCAAAAGGGACCCTTTTTCCCTCTCTTCTGCGTTTAAATTTTCCAATCTAAATGCATTTTTTTTTCAACGAAATATTAATGGCGAATTTGGCGACTGATCTTCTGGGGAGGCAAGCTAGGGCAGGTATCTGCGGTCTCTGCTTAATCAATAATTCCGTCACCATATTTAAATGAAAGTTGGTTTTCAATTAATTGGATTTTTTCTTTGCCAAAATTTGTTTTTGCATTGCTATCGATAAATTTTTTTTTGGAAGTAGTAACTGGGAAGTAGTTGCATTTAAATTTCTATAAAGACCCCAGAACGATTTCCCATTATTCTGTTTGTTATCTTTGTTTTCTTTTTATTTTAAAATATTTTCTTCATACTATACAATCCTTTCATTTGAGCTGCATTTGAACTGCATAACGTACAGCCCACCTCCCGCCCAACCGACCGAGGGGCGCTGCCGTTTATCGTACGGCTCGGATCGCTGGGATAGACCCGAGAGAATAAAGTTTAGAAAAGATTTCGAGGAAAAAGTAGAGTTCGTTTGTTGCTCTGAAAGGTAGGTGAGAATTGAGGAAACGGTTATAAAGGAAAACGACCCCCAGCATCTTTCTACGAGTGGTTAGGGAAGGTAAATTAATTAGAAGGAGTCTGTTAGAGTAAGATGGGAGGTGAAGATTTGCATCCCAGTTGAGACCCCTAAGTGCAAACATCAAGAAATTCTTTTGGACGGATTCAATGCGATCTTGATGAACCCCATACTGAGGGCTCCAGACGCATGACCCGTACTCCAGAATTGGACGTACTTAAGATACGTATAAAGTTTTAGTAATATAAGGGTCATTGAATTCCTTGGACCATCTTTTAATGAAGCCAAGCACGCCCTTGGCTTTATTAACCATCGTAGAAATGTGGTCGGAAAATTTAAGTTTAGTATCTAATAGGACACCAAGATCGTTAACCTGGGTTAATCTATTTAAGGGGATTCCATAGAGAAAGTATGTGGCCTGGTTAGGGCACGAGCGATAGAAAGACATAAGTTTACATTTTGACCCATTAAGTTTTAAGAGATTGGTGGAACACCACTTTTGAAAATTGTCCAAATCTGACTGACTATTGGGCAGAAGGGGATTTGTATTGAAGACAAAGCTTAACGTCGTCTGCATACATAAGAACCAGAGAGTTCGTTATGGCTGGGGGTAGGTCGTTAATAAAGATAGTGAAAAGTAGTAGCCCAAGATGGCTTCCTTGGGGGACTCCCGATGTAGCACTAACAAGACGAGAGTGTACATCCTTAAAAAGAACACGTTGGGTTCTCCCAGCTAAGTAGCTGGAAATCCACGTAAGAAGGTCTGAGGGAAATCCTAGGATACTAAGTTTACTCAGAAGGAGTGAGTGGTTGACAGAGTCAAATGCTTTACTAAAGTCAGTGTAGATGACATCTGTTTGAAGGCCTTTACGGAAGCCATCTATAATAAAGGAGGTCAGCTCCAAGAGGTTTGTGGTGGTGGAGCGACGCTTTATAAAACCACGCTGACATGGAGAAATAATTGAACTGCAGAGATGTTGAAGATGTGGTGTTACCAATTTTTCAAAAAGCTTTGGAATTGCTGACAATTTAGAAATTCCTCTATAGTTTGTAGCATCCGATTTTTTTCCTTTTTAGTGTAAGGGAATTATGAACGATTCCTTTCACATTTGGGGAAAAATCGAAGTTTCCAGAGACAAAGAGAAAAGTTTAAGAAGGGGTCTGCACAATGGCTTAGCGCAGTTTCTCAGTACAGCCAGGAACACCATCAGGACCTGGCGAATAGACTGGTTTCTCCCTCAGAACATCCGATAACACAGTGCTTTCGGAGAAAGTTGGTCTGAAAATAAGATTAGGTAATTGAATGTTATATGAATAAGGCTGATCCATAATTGTAGGAAATGAGTACGTTGTTTGAAAGAAAGTTGCGAATAGATCGGCAATACCCTGATCAGTAGTCGCAGATACATTTTCAAATGAAATTAGGGGGGGGGGGGAAGATAACTGCTTACGCTTAGTGTTAACAAAATTATAAAACTGCTTCGGATCCTGAGTAAACTGGATCCGACAGCGGTATATATATTTCTTATAACACTCAGCGTTATGCACGGTGAAATTTGACCGAGCTACTAAGTATCTTGAGAAAGTTACATTACAGCCAGTTTTCTTATGTCTCTTATGGAGTCTATTTTTAATGTATTTTAAGTTTTTAAGGCTCCTTGTAAACCAAGGAGGGTCGGTCGAGGCGGATGGATACTTCCATGGCACGCAAGAGTCGAAGAAAGCGTTAAGCGTTTTGTAGAATGTTTCTAAAGCGATATTAATATCGGTGCATTCCCAGAGATCGGACCAATCAAATAAAGAAATTAAGTTGCTTAGTCTCTGAAAATCAGCCTTACGAAAGCAGCGAGTTTTATGAACTCCATGGCGAGACTGAAGGTTGCTGGCAGTAAGGGTTTCAATCGAAACCTCAAGCGTTGGGTGGTAAGGATCTTCTGGGAGCGAAAGTGGCATGGCTCTGGAAACGGTTATTCCATCTGGGTCAGAAACGAAACATAGATCTAGAAGCCGACCTAATTAATTCCTTACGTGGTTTATTTGACCAAGGGATATGTCGAACATACCCTCAGAAAAATCGTGATGTGTTGAGAGTGTTAAAGATGGTGAATTCTCGATGTTTGACCAGATAAGTTCAGGTAAATTGAAATCTCCTAGAGTCACTAAAAGGTCACTGTCAGACATGCGGTTCGAAACCAGCTGAATGGCAGTTAAGTGGTGCCAGTATGTAGGTGGTACAGAAGAAGGTGGTAAGTATGAGCATGTTATGAATATTGATTGAAGCGAAATAGTGATTTTGACACATAGGAATTCAATATCACCAAGATTCGGTAACCTAACCTCTTCAGAAGCAAAGTCGGTCCACAGAAATTAGGACTCCTCCTCCCCTTCGTAGTGGTCGGTCCCGTCTGTAAGTGGTGTACTTGTCTGGGAAAATTTCCGAACTGACAATCTCTGGCTTTAACCAGGTCTCTGTGAAAACTAAAATCTGGGATGCAAAAGATGAACTATCAGAATACAGTTTAGGGAGCTTACTCCGAAGCCCCCTAGTATTTTGATAGGTAAGGGAAAGGTAAGATGTTGTTAGTTTTTTGAGGATGAAGGTTTAGGTAAGGGAGACGAAGATGGTACAGGGTTTTTAGGCTTTGGGAGTTTAACTCCAACAGGCTTATTAACTTTTCTTTTTACTGTACTCGGCTGATGTTCTTGTACAAATATGTTCTCCGGCCAAAAGCTGGGCGAACAGATCGTATCGAACATCGGCAAAGGTACACGTATCTTAAAAGATGACGTAAGCCGTGAATAAGAATATTTAAATTTCCTAATGTCCTCCACTCTAACAACGGCCTTGGATGTGGCTTGGATATAAGCCGAGATATCAATCTCTGAGGTGTCAGGGTCCAGCCGTGAAATAAATATATGTTTAGAGGGGAGAATCACCTGTAAGGGTTTTGGTGTTACGGTTGGTAAGACCGCGACATCAGTCCGTACCGGGGGTCCGGTCGGTGGTTTACCCTTAGCAGTGGATTTTAAGGGGGTCGACTCTACTCGTGCCGGAGGAATCACTTGGAGTCATACCCTGGGTGGTATTTCAGACGAGTTATGCTCAACTATGGAGTCAAATTCCGAAACCACGTTTGTGTTTAGAACTCCTGCTCTTGGGGTAGTAAGAGTTATGAGCGGCTGCATGGTCGTCGGCTGATCGGGCTGAATAGCGATATCAGTGCATACGGAGTCCCTAATAGCGGTTTTTTTGCGCTTTGGGGATTCATTTAGTAGCTGTAGGCTGCTAAATTGGGAATCCAGCGCAGAGAGTTGGTCGTTGATTTTACGGAAACCACCGATCAACTCTTTGAAACCGTTTTTAGTTTGCCGCATGAACGTTCGCATTTCTTTCTGAACCGCGCGACATCCACTGCAGCAAAAGTGGAAACCAGCGTTTCTAGAGATTGCATCCGAAACTGAGGCGGTGAAACCTGCACATTTCGTATGCACAACATTTTCCCACAGCCAACAGGGGATGTTAGGCTGGGACGCGGAAATCGGCTTATTGCACGATTTTATAGCGCAGATGCTATAAAATTCCATTATAAAAATTTTTAAGGTAAGAACTAGAAGTTTAAGATATATAAGAAATATATAAACAACAAATAATTAATATTAGACAAACTAGTAGCCTTGAACCACTGTACTTGTTAATAAGAGATCTTGTTAATAAGAGGTAATGGGAAAATAAGAGCGCAAACTAGGAGAGAGAGTTATTGCAAAAGTAGAAATTGCAGTAAACGTAAGAAAAGGGAATAGAAATAAATAGGGCACAGTACCTTACTTGGGTAAATAATAAAATAACTTATCACACACTAAATACGGTACCGCGCAGACGCGAGTGCGAATGGAAACGTTTAAAGTGTAAGATTTAAATAATTAATTTCTCAACAAACGCCGGTTTGTCTTTTGCAAGAAAATAATAAAATCGAATGATCGCAAGAAAATAAACACGTCCGTTCGCTATGAAGGTGAAGTGATACCCTGTACCCATTAAAAATGGGTGAAAAGGGTATCATAATATGGTGCAAATGTATGTAACAGGCAGAAGGAAGCATCTCCGACCCCATAAAGTAAATATATTCTTGATCAGCATCAACAGTCGAGTCGAAATAGCCAAGTCCGTCTGTCCGTCTGTCTGTCCGTATCAACGCCTAGATCTCAGAAACTACAAGAGCTACAGACATGTGCCATATATCTTTGGATAGGTAATTTCCATACGCAGTACAAGTTTGTACAAGTATTTTGATATCACAGCCCGCTCCCCCGCAAACCGCAAAAAAACTGCCACTCCCACAATTATTAACCTAATGCTATGCAATTCGGTGCTTATAAAAGCTATCTAATTTTTAAATTTGAACCAAATCGGATAAGAAACACGGAAGTTATGCCATGCAAAATCTATGGCAAGGTAAGCAGAAGCGCAGCAAAACACGCATTTCGCGACGCCGACTGCGACGTTGACAGCGAAATGTGTATGGCTTTATGACACACGAAACTTATTTTCATAATCAAACTCATACCAAATTGATATTGTTATGGAACTCTTTTCTAATATAGTAGAATATTGTTTAATTTACTTATTGATACTAAATAAATAAATTGTAAGCATGTCTAAGGATATTTTGCAATCGGGAAACTCGACAGCTGCTACATTACTTTTTTTTTTTTTTTTTTTAGTAAAAATTTTATTTATTTACATTGCAGTCCACTGTTACTATTTGTAATAACTTATACTGCAGAGTTTTATAATTTCTAGCGAGTATTTACATATGTACATACTTAAACCTAATTAGGGAGTCTAGAGGCATGAATTAATTTAATCAATTAATTTATATATATATATATCTTTTCAGCAGATCTGTTGGGTGAATACGCAGGAGCCTCCTTCTCGCCCTCAGTCCCAATACACGTCTCCTCAAGAGTTTTCGAGCCAACTGGTTTGGGTGGATTCCCAATTTATTTACGTACGCGGTTGCTTGTGCAGAAGTCCTTTATGCCACACTCTGTCGAAAGCCTGCTGGATGTCCAGAAAAGCTCAAACGACGTACTCCTTTCCATGGAAACCTTCTAGTACAAAGTTCACTACGCGGTGTAGCTGTTCAGGTGTGCCATGCCTGAGTCTAAAACCAAACTGAAACTTCGGAATAGCTTTCTGGACCTTTCGGGACTCGAGCAATCTTCTCAGGATGCACCTCTCAAGTAATTTGCCAAATGCTGGAAGCAGGCTTGAATCTCTTCGTGAGCTTCCAGAGTGCGAATTTTGAGTTTTCATCGGCAATAGCTTTCCCCAGGAACGCGTCAGTTGCTTCTCTTTTCAGGTTAGCCAGTACTTTTCTCACACGATTTAATATCTTTCGGTACAGTGTGTCAATTATTGGGTCATTGGTCCTGATGAACTCACGCCGGAGACGTTTCTTCAGAGTTAAGAGTCCTACTGCTTCCGGAGAGACAGCGATGCTGGTACGCACGTTGCGTAGGTGAACTGCGCCGCCAGGAGCTGCAATTTGGGCTGCATCTTTGATCTTCTTCATAAAAGTTTCAACCGCTTTCTCGATATCGTCTGCTGTATTTATTTCTGTATTGAGGTTAAAGGCATTGTTAAGTTCGTACTGAAACAGCCTTATATTCGCACCGGGTGGAACGAGCAACCTAATAGGGGCGGTACTATGAGGTGACGTTGTTAGTAAAGCGATGAGCGGCAAGTGATCAGAAGATAGGTCATACTCTTCGCGTACTGATAGTAGACTGTTAGCTATACCTTTTTACAAGAAGAAGTCGATACATGAAGGTACATTCCTCGTGTTATACGGGTAGTGAGTGGGTCTGCCTGTAGCCAGAACTTGAGTTGAGGTGCCGGAAATAACATCGTGAGTTGCTGAGCCTCGAGCATTCGCTCTTATACTACCCCAGACACGATGCTTAGCGTTTAAATCACCTCCAATGATAAACTTTTGACCATGTTGACCATGTAGTATGCATACATATTGAATAGCTACTGTACCAAGAGTACTTACTAAAATATGATTCGATCGGCACGTTCACAGAAAGTGCAAGTGTATGCATATACCATCGCGCTTCAACTTAAGAGAGCATAATATAGAATATAATATAGAAGCATTATGTAGAATATACATAACAGTTACTCGCTGCTTAGCAACTGTGGGCAGCGCAGCGATCAGACCGAGGCTTAGTTAGAACTTAAGGAATAATGTAAAATCAGAGATAAGTAAACCTTGGAAGCGGCACCTTCGCTGCTCCCAACTCTAAATAAAAGAACCTAAAGAATAAAAACCCAAATTAGAGGTTATTCTTTACATGGCGACCGTGACAGGACACGTGCATTAGTGACACGTGCAAATTGGAAAAAAATTGGAAGGATACAGAGGTTATCCTTTACATCAGAGGATTCAAAACAACAATTCGACAAGTACGAGTGGCAAACCGTCACTTGTACCAACGATGGAATAGGGCAGCAACGGCAAAACCAACAACAACAAGTGTGAGAGGCAGGCCGCCCCTTACACCAGCGCGGGAGACCAGGAGACGGGACACTGAAAAAAAAAACCGAAAATACTGAGTGAGTAGAGTGTGGCAATGGGCAAACGCGGAGGTCAGGAAAATAAAATAAATATAAGAATAGCACACATTAAGTGGCTATTATATACAAATAAACCACCGCCAGCATGGGCAACGGCACAAAAATTAACTGCCGAATTAGATTTCCTGAAGCAAACCCTCCAGCAAAGAAAGTCAAATATCACAACTCACTCAGCAAATATAAAAATAATAGATGAAAAACTGCCTAAAAATCCACCATCTCCCAAGCCGTTGCCGAAAAAATATGACGTCTGCCCGAACGACTGCCCTGGACCATTATACGCCGCAGCATGCAAATTCACATGCTGGAAACTGAAGACCAGTGCGAAGACCAGCACCGGCCCCGCCTGAGCCAATAGGCCCCGGACATCAGCAGCAGTAAGGACAAAAGCGAGAGGGGCACTCCGCCACTTTCGCCAACGAAGGAGCGTCAGCGTAGCCAAACCGGCGACGACCAGCTGACGCGGATAACATCATTTTCATAGGATTATTATTATAAAATTATTTTTATTATTATTATTATTATTATTATTATTATTATTATTATTATTATTATTATAAAAAAATTGCTTTAACGAAGCACGTATACTAATATATGGCCAAAAAGAAAAATTAAATCAAGATCATTGGTCACAAGTATCAAAATTTTTGATCAGACTACGATCTAACTTGATATCAATTAAACAAAAGTTTAATTTAGATATATCAGTATCTACAATACTGAACACTTCCATTGAAACTGGTAATGAACCAGAATCAACGGAACAAGCTGACACTGACCAAATAGAGTCAGAAAAGCATAGTACAAATCCTAAAATAGAAGAGGTTATTCTTTACATGGCTAAAATAGAAGAGGAGGATTTAAATAACCTAACTATTCCAGCTGCTCTGATGTCAGATCTGGATAATTCTACAGATTCTGATACTTCCACAGAGAACAAGCCAAGCAACAATATGGCACAAACAAATATCGATTTTATTAATACAGCAACTAAGCTTATACCATTTTATGATGGTAAAGCTGAAAACTTACAAAGTTTTCTTGATGCATTACAATTATTGGATTTAATAAAAGGCGAACACGAACATATAGCAATTTCGATTATAAAAACAAGGCTAAAAGTTGTCGCCAGAAATTTAATCGGAAATGAAACGACAACCGGACAGCCAAATACTGTCCTATACTACAACAATAATTCACAGCGCGGCGGAAACCGCGGACGTGGAAAATATAGAGGCAGCTTTCGTAGCCACTATAATAACAATACACAATATAATAATGGACAAGGCCAATATAGAGGAAACTCAAGAGGCCGTGGCAACTCGAATCGAGGCCACAACTATAATAGTCCAGGTAATGTCCGAATAACTAACAATACATCGGAAAACTCCACAATCCCTTTAGATACTCAGCAGTAGAAAATGCAAGGGTTAACACTATTAATCGCAGTCAAAATATATTTGTATCATTCAACCATGTGCCTACAGGAAAAGAACTTATCTTTTTAGTAGACACAGGTGCCGACATTTCGATAGTTAAAGAAAATTCTGATGTCTTTCATGACGTACAAGATAATTATATTATAGATATAAAAGGAATAAGTCAAGAAGTAACCAAATCCAAAGGGTTAACTTCTATTGAGATACAGACCACTAAGTACATAATCCAACACGATTTTCATATCGTGGATTTACAATTCGCCATTCCTTGTAATGGCATATTAGGAATCGATTTTATAAAAACATACAACTGTCAATTAGACTTCAAGCCATCTGAAGATTGGCTTATAATTAGACCGAATAACTTAAAATTTCCAATTTATGTTCCAATAACATACAGTTCTGGCAATAACTCAATACTTCTGCCAGCAAGATCCTAAGTTATTAGAAAAATAGATAAAATCAAAAGAAGACAGTGTATTGATTCCAAATCAAGAAATTAAGCATGGTATTTACATAGCAAGTACTATCACAACATCTAAAAACGCTTTTATAAGACTACTCAATACAACAAATAAAGATCAAGTAGTCAGTACAAATAACTAAGCGTATGAATCACTTTCGAACTACGAAGTAGTTCAAACTAATCAAGAAAATAGAAAAAAAAACTATATTATCTCAACTAATAAAAAACTTTCCTTCACAATTCAAATCACAGCTTTCAAGCTTATGCACCAAATATAATGATATATTCCGATTAGAATCTGAACCAATAAGCACCAATATTTTTTATAAACAAAAACTGAGATTAAAAGATGATCAACCAGTGTACATAAAAAATTATAGAAGCCCACACAGTCACGTGAACGAAATACAGAAACAAGTTGGAAAATTGATCACCGACGGGATTGTTGAACCATCTGTATCTGAATATAACAGCCCATTATTACTTGTCCCTAAAAAACCATCTCCAGGTCCAGAACAAAAGAAATGGCGATTAGTAATTGACTATCGTCAAATTAATAAAAAATTACTGTCTGATAAATTTCCACTCCCAAGAATTGATGATATTTTGGATCAACTTGGACGAGCAAAATATTTTTCATGCCTTGACTTAATGTCAGGATTTCATCAAATTGAACTCGAAAGTAGTTCAAGAGATATAACGTCATTTTCAACGAGCAATGGCTCGTATCGCTTCACGCGACTACCTTTCGGTATAAAAATAGCGCCTAATTCATTTCAGAGAATGATGACTATAGCATTCTCTGGATTAGAACCTTCACAAGCATTCCTTTATATGGATGACTTAATAGTTATAGGTTGTTCCGAAAAGCATATGCTTAAAAACTTAACAGACGTTTTTGAGAAATGTAGGAAATACAATCTAAAGTTGCATCCAGAAAAATGTTCATTTTCTATGCATGAGGTGACTTTTCTCGGTCATAAATGCACAGATAAAGAAATATTTCCGGATGACAAGAAATATGATGTCATTATGAATTACCCTATGCCGCATAATGCGGACAGCGCTAGACGTTTCATAGCATTTTGCAATTATTATAGACGTTTCATAAAAAATTTCGACGAATATTCACGGCACATCACAAGATTATGTAAAAAGAATGTTCATTTCGAATGGACAGATGAATGCCAAAAAGCATTCCAATATTAAAAAACAAAATTCATCAAAAAAGGAACTTTGTTTTTGATTTTAAATTGAATTATTTTTCGGAATTTTGTGTTTTGTTATTCCCGCACGTGGGACTTGGTGGATTGCACATATTACGGGCCGGGTCGGGCTGCCAAGAGCGGAGTCCCACTTTGTCCGTTGCCCTTTCGCTGCCGTTGCTGCTGTGACTTATTATCTGCATAAACGTTATAGAACGCCAACCTAGAGTATGGACTGGCAGGCCCCGCCGCGTGCCATTAAGCTCGGCAAAACAATGCCCAGTAAGAAGGCCCTCAAAGCAAGGAAGTGCAGCTCGAGCAGAGACTCAAGCTGGAGCTCTTCCTTCTCGGAGCCCAGCGAAATCAAGCGCAAGTCCGCGCGTAATAGACAAGGAGAGAAGCCAAACGTCACACCTAGCACCAGCGCAGTTCTGCGCAGCAAGCTGGCAAATAACCCCTTTGCCCTCCTCTCAAGCAAAGAAGATGACGACGATCATGACGAACCCAAAACTGCTTCAGAGGCAGTCGCATCTAAAACAGAAGAGAAACCAATCCCGATCCCGAAGACCCTCAAGCCTCCCCCGATCTACATCCCAGACGTGACCGACATTACAGCGGTTGTCAAGATGATATCGGATTTAGTCGGATCCGAAAAGGATTTCTCCTATAAAACAGAGAGAAATAATAACGTACGCGTAATGATGCCAGACAAGGAGTCCTACACAGCTCTACGCCAGCACCTCGTGGCACATAACAAAAGACACCGCACCTTCCAACCAAAGGATGAGAGAGCTTACAGGGCGGTCATCAAGGGACTTCACCACTCAACGGACCAGACTGAAATTAAAGAAGAACTCCACAAATTCGGCCATACTGTGAGGGATCTGCACAATCCCATTGGCAGGAAATCCAAACAACCACTGGGGATCTTCTTTGTCAATCTAGAACCAGCAAGCAACAACACAGAGGTTTTTAAAATAAAGAGGATTTGCAAATCAGTCGTCACCGTAGAGCCCCCTCTGAAATTCAACGACGTTCCACAATGTTTCAGATGCCAAGGGTTTGGACACACCCAGCGCTACTGCTTCCTGGAACATCGCTGCGTGAAATGTGGTGATTCTCATGACTCTAGGTCATGCACCAAAAAAAAGACGAGAAAGCATGCTGTTTACATTGCCAAGCTGATCACCCTGCGTCGTTCAGAGGATGCCCTGCCTACAAAAAGGCAAAAGCGCAGCAATCTCCTAAAGCCAGACCCGTTGAGAGTAGCAACAAACCACCTCTCATCCAGATACCAACTATCATTAATGGTACAAGTTATAGGGACGTACTCCTAGGAAACCAAGTGACACAGCCAACGAATCCCCAACAAACCCCTCATACCACTCCCGAAGCCCCACAACCCAACCAGTTTGATACGATGCTTGCCCGCATGGAAGGATCAATTGAAAGGATGATGGAAAAGTTGATATCGCAGATGTTATCGCAGATGTTCTCACAGATGATGCAGTTCATAGCTCCCATCCTCAACAAAAAATAATGCAAATAAGCCTTAACATAGTTTTTTGGAACGCAAACGGCCTGCAGAGGAGCAAAGCCGAAGTAGAGCATCTCATCAAAACAGACAATATCGATGTTCTTCTAGTTTCGGAATCCCACTTTTGTCCCAGATCCTACTTTAAAATTAGCGGGTACGAACTGTTACATGCCAACCATCCATCTGGCAGAGCACGCGGAGGAGCAGCTATGCTCATCAGGAGTGGCATTCAGTACACGGAACTTCCCGCGTTTCAGGAGGAATGGGCTCAGTGCGCCGTGACCAGGATTTCTAGCCCACAGGGAGATATCACCATTGGTGCGGTTTACTTCCCACCCAGACACTCGATAACCGAGACCCACCTTCAGGACTTCTTCGAGTCCCTCGGTCCTCGGTTTATAGCAGCCGGAGACTTTAACGCCAAACACTCCTGGTGGGGGTCCCGCACAAACAACCCCAAAGGCATAAAGCTCTATAAGTACCTGCAGCGGAAGAGTCTGGACTGCCATTCCACTGGAGAACCCACACACTGGCCTACCGACCCTTCAAAACAGCCGGATCTGCTGGACTTCGCCGTCTCCAAGGGCATAGGACACTCTAAGATAACATGCTCAAGCTATGATAAACTGCTATCTGACCACAGCGCAGTAAACTTGCTCCTAAACATCCCCGTCCTCAGAAAAATCCCGCTTAGAAGACTCACCGGAAAACACACAAATGCCCCCAAGTTTACGTTTTGGATGCTTTCCTCCCAGTACCCAGATACCCCTCTTTCCACACCAAGCAACATAGATGCGGCCATAGAAAAACTAACCAAAGAGATGCACAATGCCGCTGAGTTTGCGAATCCACCTCCACCGACTACCCCGAGAATACCTAAAAGAGACGTGCACTTGTGGTCTCCGGAAATCGCGGCCCTCGTGGCCGAAAAAAGCGCCTCAGAAGAGTCTGGTTTTCCTCGCGCAACCCCAGGGACAAGACAGCACTTAATCGTGCCACCAAAGATTTGAAGGACAAGCTATGCATCCTACGGCAGGACTCGTTTCATAGATTCCTTATGGAGCTGGAACCTGGAGACCCGCAACACAATCTGTGGAATGTCACGAGGCACATAAAAAGACCTGTAAAGAAGATATCACCCGTGCGAAAAGTGGACGGTTCCTGGTGTCGGACTGAGGTCGAAAGAGCAGAAGCCTTTGCTGATCATCTACATAGTGCATTCGCACCGTTCGACAGATGCACTGGCGAAGAGAGAGCTGCAACCATAAGGTTCGTAGACAGCCCAAGTGCTCCTGGCCTGCCAATACAGCCCGTCGAACCAGAGGAGATTGCGCAGGAGATCGCCTCCTAAATAATGGCAAGTCACCGGGTCCTGACCGTATCGATGCAACAGCACTGAAAATGTTGCCCCTAATCTGTTCCCAAAGGCTGGCCAACATATTCAACAGCTGCCTCCGTCTAGGGTACTTCCCTAAAGAGTGGAAGCGAGCGGAAGTAATTGTCCTCCTCAAACCTGGGAAACCTGAAGACAACCTAGCATCGTATCGACCGATTAGCTTGCTAGCAATCCTTTCCAAAATACTTGAAAGAGTATTTTTACGTAGAGTACTGCCAGTATTGGAGGAGGCGGGTCTGATCCCTGACCACCAGTTTGGCTTCAGACGCCTTCACGGAACACCTGAGCAATGCCACCGGATTGTTGAGACTATACTTGAGGCCTTCGAAAAGAAGAAGTACTGCTGCGCCGTTATGCTTGATGTCAAACAGGCGTTTGACAGAGTCTGGCACCCAGGACTACTTTTCAAAATTAAAACCCACCTCCCAAGTTCCCATTTCGCCTTCCTCAAGTCATACACAGAGGGAAGAGAATTCAGAGTGAGATGCGGATCATCAATCAGCACCCCTAGGCCCATAAGAGCAGGAGTACCACAAGGCAGTGTTCTTGGACCCATCTTATACACACTCTACACAGCGGACCTCCCCATCACCCCCTCCCGGAACCTCACAGTAGCCACTTATGCCGATGACACCGCCTTCCTAGCCTCCGCCACAGATCCTCAGGAAGCTTCAGCCATCATCCAGAGGCAACTGAATGCCCTCGGTCCATGGATGAAACGATGGAACATCGTGGTCAACGCCGAGAAATCTACACAAACAACCTTCGCACTACGCAGGGGAGAATGCCCCCCGTCACACTCAACGGGGAAACCATCCCAACTAATAACACTCCCAAATATCTAGGGCTGACACTGGACCGCAGGCTCACATGGCGTCCGCACCTAATCAATAAGCGCAACCAGGCCAACCTACGGCTTAAGCAACTGCATTGGCTCCTGGAAAGGAGGTCCAAACTCAAAGTAAAATTCAAGCTACTTATTTATAAGGTAGTGCTTAAGCCAATCTGGACATATGGGATACAGTTGTGGGGCACGGCAAGCTGTTCGAACCGCATCAAAATACAGCGATTTCAGAATAAATGCCTGAGAATAGTTTCGAACGCCCATCCGTACCACGAAAACTCAATAATCCATAAAGAGCTTGGAATTAGATGTGTAGCAGAGGAGATCACCCGTCTCAGCGGAAGATACATAAAAAGACTGGATAACCACCCCAACCACCTGGCCATCAACCTCCTAGATAATAGGCAATCCCCAAGACGCCTGAAAAGGAAACACCCGCTTGATCTCCCCAACCAATAGACACCTAAGTCAACCTCATAAGATTTACATTCCATGTACCTCCCTTAAGTCAAGGTCCCCCCCAAACCATTTAATGATTGTCCACTTGGACAGATTTTAAATACAAATTAAGAACGTTATAAAAAAAATAAAAAAAAAAAAAGGTGACTTTTCTTGGTCATAAATGTACAGATAAAGGAATACTCCCAGATGACAAGAAATATGATGTCATTATGAATTACCCTACGCCGCACAATGCAGACAGCGCTAGACGTTTCATGGCATTTTGCAATTATTATAGACGTTTCATACAAAATTTCGCCGAATATTCACGGCACATTACAAGATTATGTAAAAAGAATGTTCCTTTCGAATGGACAGATGAATGCCAAAACGCATTCCAATATTTAAAAACAAAACTCATGGAACCTACTTTGCTACAATATCCTGATTTCAGCAAAGAATTCTTTATAATTACTGATGCAAGTAAGCAAGCATGCGGAGCGGTTTTAACTCAAAACCATAACGGACTCCAACTTCCCATTGCACTAAGTTGTTGTTTCACTAAGGGAGAAAGTAATAAATGTACAACTGAGCAGGAATTAGCTGAAATTCACTGGGCAATATTACAATTTCGACCATATATTTATGGAAAACACTTTACAATCAAAACAGATCACAGACCATTAATATATCTATTCTCAATGATCAATCGGAGTTCTAAACTGACACGTATGAGGCTAGAATTAGAAAAGTATGATTCCACAGTTGAATATCTAAAGGGAAAAGACAATCATGTACCTGATGCGTTATCAAAAATAACCATTAAAGATCTACAAAATATTACAGGATATATAATGAAAGTCACTACTAGATACCAAAATAGACAGAAAATCCGAGCGGATAACAAAGAAATAGAATTGCCTACGCAATCTTTAGAGAAAGCTTCTAAGCCCAACGTATATGAAGTCATAAACAATGACGAAGTACGTAATGTTTATTTAAACATGGTAGAAAAATTACTGCATGATACGATGTTAGCGATTTATATACCAATGGAATCCTAGACTTAGGTCAATTTTTCCAAAGGCTTGAAATGCAAGCCGGTATAAACAAAATCAGCCAACTCAAAGTGGCACCGTGGGAAAATATCTTCGAACATGTTTCAATAGATAATTTCAAACAAATGGGCAATAAGATATTGAATACATTAAGAGAAGCGCTACTCAACCCGGTGACCAATATAGAAAAACAAAATAAAAAAGAAGCAATACTGTCTAAATTCCATGACGATTCAATACAAGGAGGTCATACAGGCATTACAAAAACCTTGGCCAAGGTCAAAAGACATTATTTTTGGAAAGGTATGACTCGAGATATTACTGATTACATACGAAAATGTCAAAAATGCCAAAAAGCTAAAATAACAAAGCACAATAAGACCCCATTGATAATAACCAATACGCCAATAAATGCTTTCGACAGGGTGATAGTAGACACTATTGGCCCACTACCAAAATCAGAGAATGGCATGAGTATGCAGTCACTCTAATATGTGACCTAACTAAATATTTAGTTGCCATACCAGTTCCAAACAAAAACGCGAACACTATCGCTAAAGCAATTTTTGAATCTTTTGTTCTGAAGTACGGTCCAATGAAGACGTTCATTACGGACATGGGAACAGAATATAAGAATTCAATTATAAATGATCTGTGCAAATTTCTAAAAATCGAAAATGTAACATCTACGGCACACCACCACCAGACAGTTGGAACAATAGAACGTAGTCATAGAACCTTTAATGAATACATACGCTCATATATATCGGTTGATAAAACTGATTGGGACGTATGGCTTCAATACTTCGTTTTTTGCTTCAACATGACCCCCTCAATGGCACATAATTACTGTCCATATGAATTAGTATTTGGTAAAACAAATAATTTACCAAAACAATTTAATAGTATAGATCATATAGAGACTTAATATAATATAGATGACTATGCTAAGGAAAGTAAATATAGATTAGAAGTAGCATATAAAAGAGCTAGAATAATGATAGAAGAAAATAAGAAAAATAATAAAATATTATATGATCAGAAAACAAACGATATTAATATAGCAGTAGGTGATAAAGTCTTATTAAGAAATGAAACAGGTCATAAGTTAGAATATAAATATACAGGTCCGTATAAAGTAACGGAAATAGGAGATAAAAATAACATTATAATATCGAGTAATAAAAACAAAACACAAACGGTACATAAGGATAGGTTAAAAATGTTTATTTCATAATTGTAATTAGTATGGCCATACTAAAACAAAATACTTTTGTACATTTGAATATTATTTGTAATTTAATATAATAAAAAAAAAAAAAAAAACGATAAACGAAAATATTTTTTTCTTCCTTATTATATATATTATATTATTATATTATATTATTATATAAAAAAAAAAAAAAATAATGTATCTTTTAAGTAAAGTCTTATAAAATAACTTCATTATATTACGTTATTTTTCAAAGGAGGGAGATGTAGTATGCATACATATTGAATAGCTACTGTACCAAGAGTACTTACTAAAATATGATTCGATCGGCACGTTCACAGAAAGTGCAAGTGTATGCATATACCCTCGCGCTTCAACTTAAGAGAGCATAATATAGAATATAATATAGAAGCATAATGTAGAATATACATAACAGTTACTCGCTGCTTAGCAACTGTGGGCAGCGCAGCGATCAGACCGAGGCTTAGTTAGAACTTAAGGAATAATGTAAAATCAGAGATAAGTGAACCTTGGAAGCGGCACCTTCGCTGCTCCCAACTCTAAATAAAAGAACCTAAAGAATAAAAACCCAAATTAGAGGTTATTCTTTACAACCAAGAAGATTATCAAACTCAGAGGAATTCCAATTCCAATTCCAATTCCGTCGCCATTTGTAGGTGATTCGTTGTGATCGAATGCAGGTGATAGTGCACTAATCCCTGCCTGATTAGGATACAAGCTCCGCTTCTGGGTCGACCTCCTGGGTGATCTGCTCGATAGCAGCTGTAACCTATCATATTGAGGTAGGATCCGTCGTGTAGGAATGTCTCTGAAATAAGCATAACATCAATTTCGTGCTTGCTGAGAAACACTTTAAGCTCATTAGCATTTGGGATAATGCTACGAGCGTTCCAGGCTCCGAGGCGCAGTTCACAAGCCATTACTTGCGCTGCGTCAACGACTTAGAACCTCTGAGTTCTTTGATTTCCTCAAATAGCTCAGCGATGGTTTCTTGTAGACCAGCAATGGTCTGCTGCATTGAGATGATGATTTGTGCGAGGGAGCCATCAATTAACGTTTGGTTAGAATGTTGAGGTTGGCTTGCGTTTGTTGCAGGAAGATCACTATCCGGCATAGTCTGGTATCTTGTATTTGAGATAGAACTTCGCTGTTGTTGGGAGTGTTTTCCGTCAGGTCGTGTGCTCTGTTGTCCGGTCTAGACTCATCTGCATACGATAGGCCCTGCCGCTCGATTGAGGTTGGAAAAACTTGTTGTTGCGCATGGGCTGTGAGTGTTCTACGCGGGTCATGAAGTAATGTTGATTCCAGTTTTGCGGCTTGAGAGCCTCTGGACGTAAATTCTGCAGCCCTTGTGAGTTGCCTTATGTTTTCCATGGCAATTAACGCACTCCAGGTCGTCATGGGTCTTTGCCTGGCATTGACTGGAACCAGTCCAATGAGGCAAACTGCATCTACCACATCTGGGCTCTTTGGTACAATAGTTTTTGGTGTGATCAAAGCCAAAACATCGGTAACATATTTACATTTTTCTCGGCAGTTCCACTCTGACTCTTTGACGGCCAACTTTATTTATTTTTAGAGCTTCTCTGTTATTAATAGCCCTTTTAATGTCAATAAACCAAACGTTCTAGCCAGAAGCCTTGCCTGGATCCGGATCAGAGGAGTCAACATTCTGTGACTTTACCTTTGGATTATAGGTATTAACCACAGCGTGACCTTGGGAGGTGAACGCATTTAAAATTTGCTCGACTGGGGTAGAAGCAACCAAGTTGCACACCACAACCCTGTAGGCTCTGTCTTCCGGGAGGCAGAAGTGAGTGTATTGGAGATTTTCTGATGATAGCTTTTTAGTGATAGCTCTGTGGGCATCAGAGTCACGGGGGTATATGCGCAAGTTGCCATTACGCGCGATCTTGAGTTCATATGACTCAGACGATACCGCCGAGTCGAGAAGCCTTTCCAAGGCAGGTACGTCGCTGACAGCAAGTATTGTTATTTGACTAGGTGACTGGTGACTTCTTTGTCACTGGAGTTTCAGCTTGTCGAGATTCTTCTTCTGCAACTGTTTCGACCTTGAGAATGGTTTCTATGTTCGATTATATGGGCTCTTTTTTTTAACTTTTCGGTGAGGTTGGTAGGCTTCTCTTCTTGGAAGGAACTTTTTGCCAAGAGACTGAAGTTGGCTGGAATGTGAGCGTATTACTATTTTTTTCAATTAGCGGTAATAGGCGACTATTTCTAACTGTTTTTTGGTTAAGCTTGTTTAATTGGCTTGGGCTGCTAACCATAAGAAGCTCCCTACCAGTTGTGCTAGGCGGAGGCATAAGAGGAGCGTCCTGTACGTGGTACTTCTTGGAAGCTATCAGAAACGACTTCCGACATCTCGGATTCGAATCGACCATACTTCTCTTGAGGCACCTCCTTTTTTTTTAATTCCTCGATGAAATATAATTTGATTATTTTGCCAAGAACTTTTTTTTTTCTTTTTTTGTCGGAAAATATTTAATGAAAATAAAATCAAAATGATCGCTTTCTCTATGATTTTACAAAACTATATTTTTGTTGAGAGGTTTTTTACAAAAAGAAAATGTGTTTTGTTGACACAGTATAGTTCGTTGAGTTTAAATTTTACACGAAGCACTGACCGAATTGGTTTTTTTTGGCTTTTCATTGTATTTTTCGTTGAATTATTTAAATTTTTATAAAATACTGACCGAATTGGATATTTGATTCTCCGGTTCTTTTGCGGATAACACTTTTTAATATCACTTCCGATTTTAGAATTTGGTTCACTTCTCGCATTCCGGATTTCGTGAGTCCCTTTACCAATACCGAAGGATATTCTTTTATCTTATTATCCTACCGACTGCGCCAATTACAACTCCAGGGTATCTTTCAGATAAAAAATATATTCTTACTCTTAAGATCTGAATCTTAGTTTCGAAGACGGGAGGTTAGGTGTTAACAAACGTAGGGACAAATCTTAACTCAAACTTATATTCTAACTTTTATGGCGATCAAGGCTTGGTGTCAAGCTTTTAATTTATTGAGTAAATATTCTGTGAAGTTTTCAATTTTTTGAATGAACTTTGGTAAGCTTTCAGAATAGAGTGAGTTCGTTTTGAGTCATTAAATTTCAGGAGTTTCAAGGGTTTTCTTTGTCACCAAAATGTTAATGCCTTATCTTGCCTTATCTTATTGAAATGTCTGGGTGCCGAAATATGAGTTTTAGAATTTTGTTTTTAGGCTGCTTATGGGAAATGCTTTTTGGGCTGACAAAACTTGAGTGTTCGTTTGGCAAATTATGGGAACGTGCCAGTGGATGTTTATGTTTATGTCTGATCGGGCATGAGAAATGTTTATGACCGATTTGACTAAGGGTACGTGTTAAATATGATGATCCTGGATTACATTGGGTGATACAAATGACATGGTGACATTCAAATCTCCATGTATAATTTTTTTTGTTTAAATTGTCGTTTCTTTTTAAATGGATTTTTTGTCTTAGTTTCATTAACGGGTATTGTTTATTTTTAGTGTCGATTTCGAATTCATGCCGTTTCTCATTAATTTTGGTCATTTAACGAATTTTATTTGGCTGAGAGTTGTAATCAGTGGTTCCTGCATAAATGAAGATATCCTATTGGTAGTATTATGGTTTGTTTTGTGATTGTTGGTGTTTAATATTAGTTTGAACTTTGAGTATTATTTTCGATGTTTGTTTCAATTTCAATAACTCTTATTTTTTCTGACTTTATTTCCTATTGTGTTTTTGGAATTGGGAATTTTATAATTGCCTCAATTTTCTTTGGGTTAGGTTTTATATTTTCGGTCGTCATTATGTGACCTAAAAACTCTGTTTCCTTTTTAGGAACTCGCATTTGTTTTTTATTTAACTATAAATCATGCTCTTCGAAAGAAGTGGACAATATTATTAAATCGTTTAAATAAACCAGGCAATCCGTTTATATCAAATCGTTAAGCTGATTGTTCATACATCTTTTGAAAGTTGCTGGAACATTTTTCAATCCAAGTGGTATACGGGTTCAATCATAGTGGGCATGTTTGGCGGAAAAAGCTGTTTTTCAAATTAAATGAGTTTAGTTTTAGGATTAGAATTTCTGCTAGTAGTTGGTAAGCTTTGATTCAATAGGTATTGAACTCTACCTCTTTCAAATATATTTTTAAAAAAATTAAATTTTGATTTAATTGGGAAGTAGTTGCAATTATTTATTTATTTATTTAACAAAATTAAATCTAGTATACAATACTAAACCTAATAAACTTAATGAGTACTAGCGACGGGGGCCTTCGACTCGAGACTTAAGTGTTATTTCCTTATATAATAAACTGAGCTTTTTGGACAAATTTGTAGATTTTTGAGATATTTACACAAGATGGGTTACTTAAATAATTCGAAAGACTATGTGTACCAAATAATTGAGATCTGATTGAGTGCAATCGACTGCAGGCGTCGAGAATATGGTCCACGGTGAGCTCGTCCCCGCATAGATGGCATGTTGGTCGCGCCGTTCTCTTCAGTAAGTGTTGGTGTGTGGATTGGGTGTGCCCGATGCGTAGGCGGATGAAGGTCGCGCATTCCCGTTTATGTACGTTCGTTGGTGGCTTGAAACTGATGCAATTTGGGTTAATAATGTGATACCTGTGCATGAAGAGTGCCCATTCGGATAGTCTCTTTTCTTTGAGATATAACTGAATTCGACTTTGGATATCCTTGCAGTTAAACGGAGTGAAAAGGATTGATGGTGTACGTCTCATCTCTTGGGCGGCTTTGTCAGCGAGTTCATTTCCATAGATTCCTTTATGACTGGGAACCCAGAGTAAGGTGATTTTTGTGGGATGACAACTTAGGATGTGCCTAATTTCTTGTATTGTGGGGTCATTATGATTCCAGTTGCGTATAGCGGAAAGTGAGGAGAGACTGTCTGTGCAGATAACAGATTTACCAGCGTTTTTGCAGGCGAATTGGCATCCTTTGAGAATGGCGAAAGCTTCGGCTGTGAATATGGAGTTGTATGACGGGAGCCTACCTCCGGCAATTATTTTACGGTTGCAGTCAACAACCGCAAACGTGGTTGCGTCGGTGACTTTGGAACCATCAGTGTAAATCCAGTTTTTCTCACCAAGATCTTCTTGTGCGCTCAAAAAACGTTTTTGGTATTCTAAGCGGCATGTATCCTTTTTGGCAGCATTGTAGATTTAAAGGTTTATGTTAGGCTGCTTGGAACCCCAATGTGCTGGCGATTTGAAGGACCTCCTGGGCATAGGGAGGGGAAGGTTAAGTAGCTTGATGTAGTTGGCGCAACGTCTTAGAGTGGATATGCACTTAAAATTCCGCTTTTGTTTGAAAATGGCTCCCAAGTCTCTGGTTAGCAGGCAGTTGGACGTGATGTACAGCTTCGGGATAAGCATCAATGTAGTTTCTTCTACGCGTGATTGGATACGCGGAAGACCGGATTCTGCCAATGTGCACGCTACCGGAGATGTAGGAAATGCGTGAATGGCGAGACGGACCGCTCCGTGATGGGGCTTGTAGCTTTTTTAAGTGAGATTTAGCACACCAACCGAAGATTGGCATACCGTAGTCAATATTAGATAGCATTAATGCGCGCGTAATATCTATGAGAGTCTTAATATGTATGCAAGAATATTTAGATTATAGAAATTTAATAATGTTAAATCTAGTTTACAGTTATTTTCTTAGAATCTGACAGTGCTGTGCGGAAAGTAGTCGAAGGTTATCCCCAAGATTTTTAAAAAGTTTACATCTTTTATTGTGCGGCTGTTAAAGTCAATGTCGGAAAGGTTGCAACGTTGTTTCCGACAAATATGTAATAGTTGGCATTTTTCAATAGGTAAGCGTGGAGTTAGTTGTTGTATTGTGTTGTTTCTTTAGGATCGCGAGAGCTACACGGAAACTGCATTTTTTGCTTGTTTTGATGTGACGAATTTGTTTTTGTGTTTGATTTTGTGGGCATTCGGTTGCAATTAAATTTTTATAATGACCCGAGAACGATTTCCATTTATTTCTCTTATTTCATTTTCTTTGCTCTCTTTTATCTCCACAATTTTTTCTTCATACAACCCTTTCATTTGATCTTCTATTTTTAAACTGGACGTCGTTGTTAAGTCGTGTTTAGAAAGAGTTTTAATAGTCTATCAGGAAGTCTTCTTTAACTCTGGTCACATTCTGTGGATAAAGACGTACATTTTTTTTTGCTGTGATAAAAAATTTGCAAAAACGAAAATTGAATGCCAATTATCGCCTTTTTTAATCGCCCCTAACCTATAGCATGGATTGGCAGGCCCCCCGCGTGCCAACAAGCTTGGCAAAACAACGCCCTTTAAGAAGACTCTTAAAGCAAGGAAGAGCAGCTCGAGTAGCGACTTCTTTCCAATCGGAGCCTGGCGAGATCAAGCACAAGCCCGCGCCTAAAAGTCAAGGAGAAGAGCTTCACGTCACGCCTAGTATCAGCACTGCCCTGCGTAGTATGCTGGCAAAAAACTCCTTTGCCCTCCTCTCGAGCGAAGAAGACGACGACGAACACAGATGACGAACCCGAACATGCTGCAGAGGCAGTGGCATCCAAAACAGCAGAGAAACTGAACCCGACCCCGAAGACCCTCAAGGCACCCCCGATCTACCCGATCGTGACCAACATAACCGCACTTGTCAAGATGATAACGACTCTCTTCGGTACCAAATAGGCTTTCTCGTACCAAATGTAGAGAAACAATAACGTACGCGTAATGATGCCAGAAAAGCCCTACGCCAGCAGCTCGTGGAACAAAATAAAAGACACCGCACCTTCCAACCAAAAGACGAGAGAGCGTATAGGTCGATCATCACGGAATTTCATCACAAAACGAATCAGGCAGAAATAAAAGAGTAACTCCACAAACACTTTGAGGGATCTGCACAATCCTATTGGCAGGAAAATTAAAAAACCACTGGGGATCTTTTTTTGTAAATCTCGAACCAGCGAGCAACAACACCGGGGTCTTCAAAATAAATAGGATTTGTAGGTCAGTCGTCACCATAGAGCCCCCACTGAAGTTGAACGACGTTCCGCTGTGTTTCAGATGCCAAATGTTCGGACACACCCAGCGCTATTACTTCCTTGAATTTTGCTGCGTGAAATGTGGGGGTCTCACGACTCCAAATCATGCACCAAGAAAGACGGCGAGAAAGCATGCTGCTAACATTGCCAAGCAGGAGCAGCCATGGAGCAGCCGTGGTAATAAGAATTGGCATTCAGTACTCAGTACTTCAGACCTCGCTTCAAAGCAGCCGGAGACTTTAACGCCAAACACTCCTGGTGAGGGTCCCGTACAAACAACCCCAAAGGCAAAACGCTCCATAAGTACCTGCAGCGCAAAAGTCTGGACTGCCATTCCACTGGAGAGCGCACACACTGGCCTTCGGACCCTTCAAAGCCGCCGAATCGGCTGAATTTCGCCATCGCCAAGTCAAATGACAGTCAAAGTTAACATGCCCCAACTATGATAAACTTCTATAGGATCACAGCGCAGCAAATGTCGCACCAGAGGAGACTACGCAGGAGATCGCTTTCCAAAAAAAAACGGTAAGTCACCAGATCCGGATGAAATCGATGCATCAGTACAGCTCTGTTCCCAGAGGCTGGCTAACATCTTCAACACCTGCCTCCAGCTAGGGTACTTCCCGAAAGAGTTGAAGCGCGCTAAAGTAATTGTGCTTCTCAAGCCTGGAAAACCTGAACCCAATCTAGCCTCCTATCGTCCGTTTAATTTGCTGGCAATCCTCTCCAAATTACTTGAAAGAGTATTTTTGCGCAGAGTACTGCCAGTACTAGTTTGGCTTTGGACGATCCCATGGAACACCTGAGCAATGCCACCGGCAAGTTGAGAGCATACTGGAGGCCTTCGAAAAGAAGGAGTATTGACGCGCCGTTATGCTGGATGTCAAACAGGCTTTTGAAAGAGTCTGGCAACCTGGACTCCTTTTTAAAATCAAGTCCCAGCTTTCTAGTTCCAGTTCATCTTCCATAAGTCGTACAGAGAGAAAAGAGAATTCCAAGTGAGATGCGGATCATCAATCAGTACGCCTAGGCCCATAAGAGCAGGAGTACCTCAAGGCAGCATTCTTAGACCCATCTTGTACACACTCTACACAGCAGACCTTCCCATCCCCCCTCCCGGAACTTCGCAGTAGCTACATATTCCGATGACACCGCCTTCCTAGCCTTCGCCACAGATCCCCAGAAAGCATCAGCTATCATCCAGAGACAACCGGATGCTCTCGATCTATGGGTGAAACGATGGAACATCGCAGTCAACGCAGAGAAATCCTCCCACACAACCTTCGCACTACTCAGGGGAGAATGCGCCCCCCCTCACTTTCAACGGGGAAACTATCCCATCGAGAAAAGAATAACTAGGGCTAGCCTCGAATCGCAGTCTCAAATGCGCCCTCACCTGATCACCAAGCGCAACCAGGCCGACCTAGGACTCAAGCAATTGCACTGGCGCCTGAGGAGAAGGTCCAAACTCAAGGAAAAACTCAAACTGCTTATCTACAAAGCAATCCTGAAGCCAATCTGGACCTTTTGCATACAGCTGTTAGGCACGGCAAGCATATCAAACCGCATCAGATTCCAGCGGTTCCAAAAGAAATGCCTGAGAACAGTTTCCAACGCCCATCCGTACCACGAAAACTCCATCATTCACAAAGAACTTGGAATTCAATGGGTAGCAGAGGAGATCTCCCGTCTCAACGAAAGGTACACAAAAAGACTGGACAACCACCCCAACCAAGTGGCCATCAACCTCCTAGACAATAGCCAATCCCTAAGACGTCTGAAAAAGAAACATCCGCTTGACCTCCCCCAGCAATGGACAACTAATTTAAGTCTGTTAAAAATACGTTCCATGTAAGTCTTACTTACTTACGTAGGCTTGCATTAAATCTTGTATTGAAAAGCTTTCTTTGGAGGTCTTCGTAAGGGGTGTGATTCTCGAATTCTTCTATTAAAGTTGACTTTAGGATGTTCCAGTTGATCGCTTGGACGGTTTGTTCTATCCTGAGGGCCTCTTCCTTATATTGTCTTTTATAAGATGGCTTTTTGGCGTTCGTTTTCCGTTGGGTGTAATATATATATTATCCAATCGGTTATCAATTGTTCGTATGAACGTACTTAGTTTTTGCATGGTGGTCCATCATAGGCTGGTATATGTTTGATTTGTACCAGAGCCTGGTTCAAGTGAATCTCCGGCAGAATTTGGGATGAAGTTGTCATTTTGATTGATTTTTAAGTTTTTGATGTACAAAGTATGTTTCGTTATGAGGTTTTTTATTCTACAAAGCACTGATCGAATTGGATTTTTTAGGTTACATTTAGGTATTTTCCGTTGAAATGTTTTAATTTTCTAGGAAGCATTGAACGAATTGGATTTTTTGTTTTGCATGTCTTTTGCGGATAACGATTTTAATATCACTTCCGGCTTAAGATTGGGTTCACTTATCACTTGGCGGATTTCGTGGGTACTTTACTTATTTAATATTTATAATATATTATTATTTATAATTGGCGACTGCGCCAATTAAAACTACGGGATATCTTTCAGATAAAAAAATATATTTTAATCCCAAGACGGGAAGCTAGATGTTTACATATATGTATGTAGGGACAAATCTTAACTCGAACTTATATTGTAACTTTTCTGGCGATCAAGGCTCGGTGCCAAGCTTTTAATTTATTGAGTAAATATTCTGTGAAGTTTTCAATTTTTTGAATGAACTTTGGTAAGCTTTCAGAATAGAGTGAGTTCGATTTGAGTCATTAAATTTCAGGAGTTTCAAGGGTTTTCTTTGTCACCAAAATGTTAATGGCAAGATATTATCTTATCGAAATGTCTGGGTGCCGAAATATGAGTTTTAGAATATTGTTTTTAGGCTGCTTATGGGAAATGCTTTTTGGGCTGACTAAACTTGAGTGTTCGTTTGGCAAATTATGGGAACGTGCCAGTGGATGTTTATGTTTATGTCTGATCGGACATGAGAAAAGTTTATGACCGATTTGACTAAGGGTGCGTGTTGAATATGCTGATCTTGGATTACATTGGGTGATACAATTAAAATGGGTTCTTGAGTTGAAGGAAATGTATTGGACAATGGGATACATGGAAATTTGGATATGTCAATATATGCATGTGTGTATATATAGATATACTTACGTATTTCCGAGTTGAGTCTTGCAAATGATCCGTCGTTTAGACTAAGATCAAAGCTAAGAGAACACGAAAAAATTCTATGATTTTCTTTATTTGCTTACTGTTAGCTTAAGACTGAATGTACACAGTTTGATTCGGTTCGAAGCGTAGCGGTTCGTAGCGAGAAACGAAAAATCGGTTCGAAGCGAGTCGCAAGACGCGAATACATGTATGTCTTTTTAGCAGTTCTGGTTAATTGTGTAAATAGAAAAGAATGACATTGTGTCAGCGTAATATGTGAAGTATATTATTCTACTTCCCTCCTCTTAAAAAGTAAGCTTATGCTTATACTGGGGTTGACGAATACAATCTTGGTAATGCAGTTGGGTTTGTTATTTGATTAACTACTGTAGGGACAAAAATTACAAATCGGATTATTTCTTTTTAGGATATTCTTATTACGTTCGTTGTTTATTTCTTTGTTATTCTGGCTTACTGGTTTACTGCTCACATCACTTACTTCATGGACATTCATAGTTTAGCAAAAGTGAGGAGGAGTATTATGATGAACTAGGAGCCTGTAGGGTAGAAATTTGATTAATTTTTTTTTGTTTTTTGAATTGGATCTTATACTAGTGTGTTTCTCCGTTCCTATTGGTGATTTTGTAATGATCGCCTTCAAGTTGTTCAAGGTTTTTGGAAAGTTTAAATGGGTTCTCAAATTTGCCCTTTTGTAGCGGTCCTTTTCTGTCGGTTGTCCATCGTAAAGAAATATGTGAGCGGGAGTTTGTCGCGTAGTGTCGTGTTTAGTTTTGTGATTGTAGATGTAGAGAATTGTTTCTATCTTGCTTAGCTTTGCTTTACTATCATCTAGGTTTTTTTTGATGCAGATTTTTTCATTGATTGTTTTTCGAAGTCTTTCTATGTCTGCAACGCCTGTTTTTGTAATGTTAAGTTTTAGTTCTATATCTTCGGACTCGAGCTAACGTTTAAGGGCTAAACTGGCGTATTTTAACTGGCGTAAACTTGAATATTTTAGTGTATCTTGAATTCATGGGTACACACTTTAAAGCATTTAGAAATCTGCATCACTGTCGTATTTCGCATTTCGATACTCGAACAGTGCGGATGTGTTTATTTTCTGTACTCCGAAAATATACAAAATACTCCAAGTGAAAAGTGAATAACTACCAACAATTTACCACAAAAATTTAGCGAAAAGACGCTCATTGCGATATATAATCGCTCATTAAAATAGTTGTGCAAACTCCCGGCTTTTGAACAATTATTATATTTCGAAGAAAATTAACAAACAAAAACTAAGCCACAAACTGAGTCAAAACGACATTCGCGCTCAACGTCAACAAGAGCAAGACAAACGTCGTCTCTCATCGATACGAAAGAACGTGTATTTCTCATAAAGAGCTCGAACAATCAAGTCCACAATATAATTAAACTTGCCCCAAAAAATGGGCAGGATCCACGAAACCAAGCTCCAGGTAAAAACTGATGAGAACTTTAGGACTCTTACACACTACTTAAGCAAAAATAACAAAAACTACTACACGTACCAGCTAAAAAGTAGTAAGGGTCTCCAAGTCGTGCCCAAGGGTATAGAACCTGACGTAACACCCTCAGAGATCTAGCAGCCATTATACGATAAGTCTTTAACATCTGTCTTTAACATCCTGAACAAAGACAGGAAACCGCAAACACTTTTTAAAGTCGAGCTGGAACCTGACACTAAAAATACCAGGAAAAATGAAGTGTATCTTATTTAAAAGCTACATAAAAGCTGCATCATAGAATTACTGTAGAAGAACCACACAAGCGCAAAGACCCCTCCAATGCACTTATTGCCAAGAATATGGCCATACGAGAGCTGCAGTATGCTTGCGTATGCATTGCGTTTAGTTTGTGTCGTTTGTGAAGAGCTTCATGACTCTGATCATTGCACGACAAGCAAAAGTTATCCCATATCCAAAAAGTGCGGAAATTGTGGGGGTAACCACAAAGCAAACAATATAGGCTGTCCAAAACAAAAACATCAAATGGCGGATTAATAACCGCCTCCACGCCTCCATGCACGCCTCCATAACGCACAGAATACCCCTATACAATTTAAAACATCTCCAGAAGTCTTTTTCGCAACGGCAAAGAGATCCTCATTTGGTCCTGCGACCACCTTCTAAAATGTGACCTTCGCAAACGTCCTAAAATCGGGACTAACAGCATCAAGCTCTACGATAACAATTCTGCATGCTGCCCAAACTGATCTGACACCGAATCCCCATCATCCCATCATCCCCATGCAACAACAAAGTAGCTTTGAAACTTTGATGCATACTCTGCAGCAGCAGATGATCGAATTCATGTCCTTCATGAGGAGTACCATGCAAGACCTTATGCGGAACAAAAATATCCTCATGGAGATGCTTGTATCCCAAAACTCCAAATAATCAATGGCTGCTCTACGAATATCATTGTGGAACGCCAACGGCGTTTCACGGCATAAACTTGAGATAACTCAATTCCTGCATGACAATCATATTGACGTCCTTCTACTGTCAGAAACACATCTCACTGCTAAGTACAACTTTCAAATAAGTGGCTTTTTATTGTACGGAACAAATCATCCAGATGGAGAAGCACATGACGGAACCAGTTTCCTGATTAGGAGCCGCATCAAAAAATTAGTTTGGAAAAAACTACTTGCAGGCCACATTCATAAATGTACAACTAGGAAGCGGCAATCTTACCCTCGCATTGCCCCCCTCGTTTCAATGATTCCGAACAACAATTTATGGACTTCTTCAACATCTTAGGGGACCACTTCATTGCGGCAGGTGACTACAACGCCAAACATACCCACTGGGGATCACGCCTCGTTACCCCTAAAGGGAAACAGTTGTATAACGCCATCATAAAGGCAAACAGAAAGCTTGACTACGTCTCTTCAGTCAGAGCATCATACTGGCCTACCGACTCGAAGAAAATTTCTGAATTGATCGACTTCGCTACATCTAAAAATATCCCTTGAAACTTCATAAGTGCCGAATCTCTACCGGATCTATCATCTGACCACTCGCCAGTCCTCTTAAATATCAACCTTCTCCAACGCCGTGAGACTACAATGCAGGCTAACAGATTAACATCAAAGAGAACAAACTAGGTCAATTACAGAAAATACATAAGTTCACACATTGAGCTGAACTTAGGGCTAAACTTTGATGTCCAAATAGAATCAGCAGCAAATACCCTGAAGAGTGTCTTAGTTACAGCCGCCAGAATCTCAACACCTCAAATAAAGAGCGCACCTAGCAGACCCAGAATGACAAACGCAGACTATGCGCGGCTCGTTCTTGATAGATCGCCAATCGCAAGGCAAAGATTCAAAAATTCATCACGAAATCTCGCCGATTTTTCGATTTCTGGCATATTGTTTTCTAATTCTAATTTACTTATTAATGCCTGCCGTCTTCTCTCGGCTTCTTATAAAAATTTACGAATGTTCCCTCGATATTGTGTGTTCCGGAATTCCTCCAATAGTTACTGGTTTGGTGCCTGGGGTTTGTATTATATAATCATTTGAATCCTTAGTTCAATCCAGCTGACGCGGTTGGTGACTCCAAGGATGCGGATGACATCGCCACTTATGTTTCGTTCGATGTACCCGAAAATTACTAGTTTCTGCCGTTCGTCCGTAGTCGGGTACAGTACCAAAATGAAGTCGATGCAGCTGATGAACGCGTGGAATGTGCTCGGGTCTCCATTGAAACTTTAGACAGAATGTATTTGTCTCCCGATTTGACTCATTATACCCTGTACCCATTAAAAATGGGTGAAAAGGGTATCATAATATGGTGCAAATGTATGTAACAGGCAGAAGAAAGCATCTCCGACCCCATAAAGTATATATATTCTTGATCAGCATCAATAGCCGAGTCGATATAGCCATGTCCGTCTGTCCGTCCGTCCGTCCGTCCGTCCGTCCGTCCGTCCGTCCGTCTGTCCGTATCAACGCCTAGATCTCAGAAACTACAAGAGCTACAGACATGTGCCATATATCGTTGGATAGGTAATTACCATACGCAGTACAAGTTTGTTTTTTTATTTTGATAACACCCCCGTTCCCCCGCAAACAGCAAAAAACTGTCACGACCACGCTCCCCCGCAAACCTCAAAAAACTGCCACGCCCACAATTATTGTCCTAATGCTATGCAATTCGGCATATGCGTTGGTGCTTATAAAAGCTATATAATTCCTAAATTTGAACCAAATCGGATAAGAAACACGGAGTTATGCCACATGCAAAATCTATGGCAAGGGAAGCAGAAGCGCAGAACAAAACACGCATTGCGCGACGCCGACTGCGACGTTGACAGCGAAATGTGTATGGCTTTATGATACACGAAACTTATTTTCATAACCAAAATCATACCAAATTTATATTGTTATGGTCCTCTTTTCTAATAGAATATTGTTTCATTTATTTATTGATACTAAATAAATAAATTGTAAGCATGTCTAAGGGTACAGGGTATTTTGCAATCGGGAAACTCGACTGCTGCTACCTTACTTGTTTTCGAATCGGATAGTACTATTGGAGCTGGTGCTGCCACTGCCATTGTTTAGTTTTTATGGGTTTAAATCTTCACTCGAAATGGGATTGTGTCTTAGTTGAACAAGAGGTTATGTCTTCACTGTTTGGTGGGTTTATCTGTTTCCCTGTGTTTCACTTCATGTTTATGTTATACAATTATTTCTTCTATGTTATACAATTATTTCTTCTATGTTCATTTTTTTAATGTTTGAGATTGTAATTCTATGTTCGGTTTTCCGATCACTTAATGATATGTTATTCACTTATTTCTTCTATGTTCATTTTTTTATGTTTGAGATTGTAATTCTATGTTCGGTTTTCCGATAACTTAATGTTTACGTTATTCACTTATTTCTTCTATGTTGATTTTGTTGTTGTTAAAATTGCAATTCTATGTTTGTATGTTTGCAAAAGATTCGTGACCGATATCACGGATGCAAATGAACAGAAAGAAAAATTTACATTCGAACACAACCGCGCCCACAGGCCTGTCCAGGAAAATGTCAAGAAATGTTTTCAAATATGTCTAAACTCGCCAACGAAGTGGTCAGAAACTGCAAGACATGCACCAAAGCGAAGTACAAAAGACACCCCAATAAGCAGGAATTGGGTGTCACACCTATTACCACATATGCTGGAAAAAAGGTATAAATCTTAAAAATAACAAAAGGTTGCAGTCACACTTTCTAAAGCCAACAATATAGACCCAGCTATTTTTATCCTATAATAATTTAAAGCCACCCCACAGACGTCACTATCATAAACCTTATAAAGGCGTCTAACATTAAAGACTTTTAGTCCGATAGTATTGCCCATGAACCAATTATTTTTTTTTTAATTTTAATAAACAGTTTAACAATAATCTGTTAAATATAAATATAAATACAATAGAACTCTTCTAAGAGATATTCTAAGATTTTTAACTTATTAACATTAAGGGAGAGTTCAGGGGATAAAGTATGAGATAAGAGGTTATAATTTTTACAAATAGAGCAAATAGTTAACAAATAGTGTTCAGCGTCGTTGATTTAGAAGGTGTTTGGAATCAACCATGCCATGGATAAGCATATGTAGAAACATGACCCCAGCACAGGTTCGGTGCTCCTTCAGAGGAGGTAACTTCAACAATTTAAGCCAGCAACGGTACGGCGGGAGACGATTGTCAGGATCCCAGTTTAAGTTTTTTAGTGCAAACAACAGGAACTGCTTTTGCACCAACTCAATGCTATTTTGGTGAGAGGAGTATTAAGGACTCCAAACGCACGAGCAGTATTCAAGGATAGGACAAACTAGGGTGATATATAGGGATTTGGTGGTGATAGGTTCGTTACATTTTTATGACCATCGCTTAATAAGGGATAAAATTCCTCTGGTTTTATTCACTGTCATAGAAATGTGATCATTAAACTTAAGTTTATAATCAAAAAGAACTTCAAGATCATTGTGGATTGTGGAAACACGATCAAGGACGTGATTTCCGAGAGAGTAAAAGACAATAAGCGGTACACTGCGATGGAATGTCATAAGTTTGCATTTAGAGCAGTTTAGGAAAAGAAGATTGCTTGAGCACCACGTTAGAGTTCATCTAGGTCTAATTGCAGATGCCTGTGCAGGAAATGTTCCCAGAAGGAATAGCATATCTTGAAATCATCAGCATACATAAGCGTAGAGGCATAACTAATAATATTGGGAAGATCGTTCACAAAGAGTATAAACAACAGTTGTCCTAGAAGACTACCCTGCGGGACACACGATGAGACATGGATGACCTTTGACTTGGTAGTTTAAAATAGGACACGCTGAGTTCCATCTGAAAGGTAGGAAGCAACCCACATGAGGATATTTGGAAAACAATAAGCGAGAGTTTCCGTAGCAAGAGCTGATGATTAACTGAATCAAATGCTTTGCTAAAATCAGTAAAAATTACATCAGTTTACAAGCGATATTGAAAACCTCGGTTGATTATTGACGAAAATTCAAGTAGATTAGTTGTTGTCGAGCGAAGCTTGACAAAACCATGCTGTGCTGGTGAGATTATGCTCTTCCATGCATGTTGCAGCTGCGAAGTGATGAGTTTCTCCAGAGCTTGGAAATCGCAGAAAGCTTAGCAATACCGGGGTAGTTCTCAATGGAACTTATAACCTTTTTTATGAATAGGTATAAGGTATGATTCATTCCATAATTGTAGATTCCATAAGGTAGAGATGTTACCTCCAAGGATAGGTTAAATAGTATAGGGAGAGGTAAGGTAAGAAGATCGGAGCACCTTCTGAGGATGCAACTAGGTACATTGTCTGGGCCTGGTGAAAATGAGATTTTGATTGATGAAAGAGCCGTAAACACATCGTAACAGTGGAATTTAGAAAGATATATGTTATTTATGAAGGGTAAACGATATGGATAAGAGGGATCAAGTGAATCAGATGAGTATGTTGATTGAAAAAATTACGCAAAAAGATTAGCAATTAGCGATGTGAAGAGTCGAAAGTATTATATATGTGAGGGAAGGGGGAAAAGATTGGATTTACGATTATAGTTTACAAAGGAATAAAAAGAGCTTGGATCCTTTCAAAAATTGAGTTTGCATTTGACAATATAATTTTTAAATAGTTGATTGTTAAGGTCAACAAACTGGTTGCGGATTAGAAGATAGTTTGAAAGATGTAACAAGGTTCGAGACCTTAAAGACTTTTTGTAAGCTCTAGATTTCCTATTTTTAAGGAGAGAGAGGTGCTTATTAAACCATGGAGGTTTTGACGTTGATAGAGTCAATGGTTCAGGGAATTATTTATTTATGGCGATATGAATTACTTCATAAAAAGAGTCTGTAGCTTCATCGATATTGCTAATTTGAAAAATAGCTCCAGTCAATATTAGTTAGGTGATTTCTTAGGTCACAATGGTTGGTTTTTTTAAAGCATGACGAGGCTTCTCGCTATTACTGGGGGGGACTTCAGGAGAGTCAATATTTAGCGAACTTAAGAGTGTTGGATGGTGAGAGTCCTCAGGAGTAGATAAGGGAGGAGACCTTACTATTGTGGCAGAGGAGGTAGTATTTGAGAAAATGAGGTCAAGCGACCTGCCACGGGAGTTCCTTATAGGGTTAAGTTGGAAAACGGCAGAGTCTGCTAAGCCATCAAGGAAGTCATTTTGGTTAGTGGGTAAAAGCGAGTTATCATCGTCTGAGTTGATCCATGAAATTAGGGGCAGATTGAAATCCCCCATAACTAGAATAAGATCAGCATCATTTAGCAGAGACAAAATTGATATAATGGCAGTTAAGTGGTGCATATAAATGATTGCATCACACAGAGGAGGAATGTAGGAACAAGTAATGAAAAGATTAAAAGAATTTTAAATGAAATTTAACGGCTAAAAATTCCATTCCGAAAGGATTAATGATCGTGATACAATCCACTGAGTAAATGTTGTTTACGGCAATCAGAACGCCACCTTCAAAGGTTGTGCGTTCTTCCCGAAAGACAGTGTACTTCGATACAAAAATTTGATTGTCTATGACAGAGGAGTTTAGCCAGGGGTTCTGTTAGTAAAGAATAGGTTCAGGTTACCAAGAATACTGTGAACGTTTTGGTACCGACAAGAAAAAATCTTGTTAGTTAGTTTTTTGCAACAGGACTGGAACCTTGAGAATCTCGGGTCAAGAATTCATGAACAATGCTGTGCTCGGGCCAGGTTGCAGGGTCTAAAGCTTTAGCAAGGGAAGCATCTGATAAAGTTTTTTTAAATGAAGATATGCTACGTTTATGTTTGAAATTAAATTTGGTCACAAAAAGTTTTGAGGGAGCTATACTAAGATTATTTGCAAGGTGACACCTAATGTCATCTGCAGTGGCGTCAGGCATAAGCCGCGATACAAAAATGGATTTGCGGGGAGCTCTGGATTTGCACAGCTCAGCGTATGTCGCGATTCAGATGGTCAATGGCTTTGGTGATTTTACTAAGGGTTGGCGGGTAGGTGCGGCGGCAGGCTGGCTTGGTGACATGACGGTTGAAGATTTGTCAAGCATGGGACCAGGTGGGAGATTCCTAATGGCAGGTTCCGGCGGATCAACTTTTGAAGTTGGAAGACCCGGTTTCTGAAGAGCTAGGCTGGGTGGCTGTTCGCCAGGGGCATCAACCACAACATTACTTACTGGCAAATGTGTGGCTGCAGTGGCACATATATTCATTTGCTGGTTATTGTTAGGGATTTTCCGTCGTGGTGATTCGCTTAGTAGTTTAAGGCCCAGAAATAAAGAGTCGAGGTTGAGAAACTGCTCATTTAATGAGGCAAATTGTTTCCGAACCTCTCGGAAACCATTTCGAGTTTGCCGCATAAGCCTTTGCATCTTTCCTTCTATCTCTCGACAGGCCAAACAGGACCAGGTCAGACCGATGTCTTTACCCAAGAGATCACCAAGTCGGCCATAATGACCGACTCCCGCGTATTTCATGTGCGAGCAATAATCGCAAAGCCAGCAAGTTAGATAAGAGTCGCTGGTAATAGCGCCTCCAAATTCGCATCCCTTTGAGGTACAGTCTTTAGCCATTTTGGACAATAAAAGAAAGCATGCACCCAAAAACATATGGTCCGTAGAATGAACGATGAAGAGAGTGATCCAACGACAGTAACGTGGGAGCGGTTTCGGCGAAGAGCAGGAGCAGCAGCAATCCAGAGGGAGATGAAGAAGCTCCACACTCCATTCTTTTTTTTAACACACCACTTTCATAGTAAACGATGGTGTTTTTTTTTGCGCTCATCGATTTGTCAATTATTGCCTTGTGAAAAACAAGCCAGCGCTTGTTTAAGATAATAATTATTAAATCTAATACTTATCTCGATTCCCTTCTCACTCGCGTCTGCGCGGTAAAATATTTAGTGAGGTTACAATATTACATTATTTATTCAAGTAAGGTACTGTGCCCTTCTTCTATTCCCTATTTCTTACATTTTCTGCAATTTCTATTATTGCAATAACTCAGTCTCTCCTAGTTTGCGCTCTTTTTTTTCATTCCCTCTTCCTTGTATCCCGCTCTTCCTAAACAAGTACAGTGGTTTAAGGCTACTAGTTTGTGTTAAAATAATTATTTTGGTGTCAATATATTTATATATAATTAAAATTTTTTGTTCTTAATCAAAAATCTCTTATAATGGAATGTTATAGCACCTGCGCTATAAAATCGTGCAATAAGCCGATTAAATATAAACTTCAGTCGGATTTGGAAAATTCTCAAAATTGGTGTACTACCAATCTCTTAAAACTAAATGGGTTAAAATGTAAGCCTATGTCTTTTTATCGTTCGTGCCCTAACCAGGCCACATACTTTCTCTATGGGATTTTCTTAGGTAGATTAACCCAGGTTAACGATCTTGGTGTCCTATTAGATGTTACACTTAAAATTTCCGACCATATTTCTAGGATGGTTAATAAATCCAAGGGCGTGCTTGGTTTCATTAAAAGATGGTCTGAGGAATTCAATGACCCTTATATTACCAAAACCTTATACGTATCTTTAATACGTCCAATTCTGGAGTACGGGTCATGCGTCTGGAATCCGTTCAAAAGATTTTCTTTATGTTTACTTTTAGGGGACTCAACTGGGATGCAAATCTTCACCTCCCATCTTATTTTAACAGACTCCTTCTAATCAATTTACCTCCCCTAACCAATAGTAGAAAGATGCTGGGGGTCGTTTTCCTCCATAACCTTATTAGTAGTAATGTAGACAGCCAGCATCTACTATTACGACTAACATTTAACATTCCAAATAGACGTACTACAAATTTTAGTCCCCTGTTCCTAAGTTGTTGTAGATCCACATATGCCTAGAATGGGCCTTTCAGGTTTTTATGTTCTGTCTACAATGACTTACAGTCTATTACTTCACTCTGCACGTCCACTTCTATCAAATCCTCAATTCTCACCTACCTTTGAGAGGAACAAACGCACTTCACTTCTTCCTCGTAATCTTTTTTATACTTTATTCTCTCGGGTCTATCCCCGCGATCCGAGCCGTACGATAAACGGCAGCGCCACCGGTCGGTTGGGCGGGAGGTGAGATGTACGTTATGCAGTGGGAGCGAAAAAAAGGAGGAGTCCGATAAAGAGCGGTGAGCAGATTGATTTAACAAAGCAAAGCAATGATTTTTGGTTACTTTGTTGTTGTTCGCGACTAAACGTTTTATGGCGTTAAAAATAAACGAAGAGTAGACGTTTAAAGTAAAACCTTCGTTTTATCAGATTTTGAACATTTTCGCGGTACTGCAGGTTGATTAGATCAATTCAGAGCTGACAATAAGTAGCTAATTCGTGCGGGAAACGTTCAAATTACGGAGCGATGTTAAGCCGACGTGATTAATCGTCAACGAGAGGTTCTTCGACTCTGTTTCAAATACAATTCTGATTGTAATTGCATATCCTTATACAATTGCATAACCCCAACACATCATTCTGCAACTAAAGGAGAATTAAGTAGCCGAATTTAACAACGATGTCTTAGCAGTCACCGATTGCGAACTAGCATCTTACGCATTGTTCTGCAAACTGGCAGCACACGATCCTTTGCTCGAGGCTTACATGTAGGAAGCACTGCGCTATGCGAAATGCAGGCCACCTATCTAAGCCCATCACACTGGTGGGCGACGGAGTAATAATAATCAACGAGTGCCCAGCTAAATTCAGCACTGATAACGGCCCCGAAATAGCTACCAACGGCTCATACTTTATTGTGTTCGAGCTAGAATACTCAAACTAACAGGAAGCTATAAGGAAAATACCGGGCATGGTGGGTTAAATATAATCGAATATCTGCTTCCCTAAACTGAAGAGGCCAATGAAAGGACGACGTTATGCTATGATTGACGAGATAAAGACGGCATCGAAGAAGGAGTTGAACAAGATAAAAACAAATGATTTTTTGTAGTGCTTCGAAGATTGGAAATACCGTTGGCACAAGTGCATAATATCTCATGGGGATTACTTTGAAGGGGGCAAAATAGATATTCATGAATAAATAAAAAAAAAAATTAGTTAAACTTCAACCCCGACGGACGTGTTTTTAACAGAGCTCCAGTTAATATTGAAGTTTAAGTGCAAAATTCAAGCCCAAGTGAAACCATTATATTGTATAAAAGCGAAAAGACGCTAATACATATTTATATGTGTTAAAAACCTTATATAGTATATTCCTGTGAATAAAAAAAAACAAGTGAAAACAATAAACAAAACAAAATATGAGCGCATCCGGCGCTCAAAATCAGAAGCGAGAGCTTCAAGCCAAACAAAACAAAAACAATCCTACCTCTCACTCACCCATATATAAAATCACACAAACAATTATCAAAACTTGCACCCTCAAAGTGATGAAAGAGCGCGATCTTGCTCTCCAACATTGGAGAGACCCAACCGTTACTCTCAGCAACGGAGAGCAGAATGCGCGCCAAATTTACCTGTGCGTACACTAACAACAACTTCCGCGATACCAATAAACACACACTCAACTCTCCCGCTCACAGCAGTTACGCTTTCAGATTTCCCACTCTCAACTCTTCCGCTCTCAGCAACCTCAGACACAAATACCACAACTATTGCAACAACAACTACAGTTTGCCATGCTTCAATGCCGATACGCTCTTCTTCAGCAAATATTAAAACGCCTACAACCTCAATACCCGCTCCAACAACAATAAACAAAACTCAATGCTCTCTCCCAAACCAACAAATCTTAAAACGTCACCGAGACAATCAGTCTTCAAACGGTTCCAAAGATCTTTTAAATATCAACAAGAAACAGAGGAATAAAGCTTAAACCGCTACTCAAAAAACACTCAAAGAGTACTGGCTAGCCGAGCCAAAGTCAAGCAACCGTTTTGAGTTATTAGCACAAGATGATGCAGACGAAAACCAAACTGACAATGGGACAAATGCAACTATAAATACACAAATGCAAATTGAGCACAAAAAAGCAAACCCCCCCATATATATTCAAAATGTTGCGAATAGCACTAACTACTGCTTTAAATTCATTGGAAGAAACACGATATGAACTAAAAGCACTGTCAAATAATGAAATAAAAATACAGCCACTAGAAACTACTCACTATCACAACATATTAGGACTATTAAAAAATAAATCGACCAAATACTACACCATCAAACCAAAAGACCAGAGAGGGTTTAAGGTAATCCTTCGTAACGTCCATCATGCTACAGACAAAGACGATATTATCAATGAACTAGCTCAGCAACGGCATGAAGTTATAAATTTACACAACATCCAGCGCTACGACTCCAAACAACCATTGCCTCTATTCTCTATTGAACTCAAAATGAAAGACAATAATAAAGACATTTATAAAATTGAGCACCTTCTTCATTGCAAAGTAATTTTTGAGCAACCGCGACCAAAGCGAACACTTCCCCAATGTACAAACTGCCAAAAATATGGACATACAAACAATTACTGCACCAAAGACCCAACTTGTGTAAAGTGCGCTAAAAAACTCATCACTTAAACAGCTCATCATCCTGTACTATTAACACAAGATCGGACAGAACAAGCATTAAATGTGCACTATGCAGTGAAAACCACACTGCAAACTATAAAGGTTGTATGGTGTACAAAGCACTGCAAATTCAAAAATACCCAACTCTTCGGAAAAAAGAAATACCTGTAACAAAAACAAATCAAACGACACAATACAGTACAACAAATAAAGTAGTAAGCTTAAAAACGCCAGCTATATCCTATGCCGAAGTCTTAAATAAAAACCAAGTAACTAGCCATCAAACCAACTCAACAATTCAAACTACTATTTTACCTGATATACAGCCTGCTTCAACTCAATTAAGCCAAACCGCACAAAATGATTTTGACGAACTAAAACAACATGATGAAACAATTAATAGCCCAAATGACAAATATAATAAACATTGTCACCCTTTTATTATCTAAACTTGACAAATAAACACCTAACAATCGCCATCTGGAATGCTAACGGACTTTCACGCCATTTACTTGAAGTAAAAACATTCTTAAATGAAAAGCTAATTGACGTCATGCTCATTTCTGAAACTCACTCAACTGAGAAAACCTATATAAACATACCTGACTATAATATATTCTCTACTAATCACCCGGACGGTAAGGCCCATGGTGGTACTGCAGTAATAATTAAAAAAAGCATAAAGTGCATAGAGCTCGATGGATTCAAAAAGGACTACATACAGGCTACTACTATATCGACCTCAGACACAACGGGTCCAATAAATATATCTGCAGTTTATTGCCCACCTAAATTTAACAATACAAAAGACCAATACCTCGATTTTCTAAAATCACTGGGAAATCGGTATTTGGCAGGAGGTGACTATAATGCCAAACACATAACATGGGGGTCCAGACTTACCACTGCAAAGGGAAGACAACTGTATGAAGCAATAAGAAGCAATAATAGCCGTGCCACAAGCACAGGCGAGCCGACTTACTGGCCAACTGACACAAACAAACTACCGGATTTAATTGACTTCTGCATTACAAGAAATATAACATGCGATAACCTAACAATAAAATCATGCCTAGACCTCTCCTCCGAACATTCTCCAATATTAATTACATTACATGGTGGCCTAGAAGAAAACAACAATGACCTTTATTTAACCACAAAACAAATTGGAATATGTTTCGCGACATTTTGGAACAGAACATGGAAATAAATATCTCTCTAGAGACAAACAACGAACTGGACTCCGCAACAGCATATTTAAATGACAACATCATATATGCAGCAACGCAAGCGACACCATCTATAAAAATGACTGCATTAAAGAAAACTCCCGCCTTTATTAAAGACAAAATCAGAGAAAAGCGTAACGTTAGGAAGATATGGCAAACGACTAGGCATCCAGAAGATAAAAACAAACTTAATAGAGCAACAGACGAGCTCAAGAGAATTCTCAGGGCAGACAAAGATAACCGGCTACAATACTACCTTAGCAACCTCGGAACCTCCTTATCTACTAATTATTCTCTGTGGAAAGCGACCAAAAAATTTACGAAATTGACTTGTGTATAAGCCGCCTATAAAAAGAATCAACAACACATGGGTGAGATCAAACAAAGAAAAAGCAGACACTCTTGCTGAACACTTTCAAACATCATTTACCAATGACATGGACAACGGCAATGCTGAGCTTCCAACACAAATAACCAACTTAAATTGTGCAATTAAAACAATAACAAAGGCAGAAATTAAATCTCACATAAAACAAATCCAAAACAAGAAAGCCCCCGGATATGATTTAATCATCGGAAAAGTTCTGAAAGAACTACCAGACGCTAGGTGATTATAGCTAGGTGATTTATTAGAAACCTGTTTAACGGAATCCTTCGATTGCAATACTTTCCCATAACTTGGAAGGTAGGCCAAATTAAAGCAATTCCAAAACCAAATAAAAACGCCAATACTGTAAGTTCGTACAGACCAATCACTTTATTACCTTTCCTCTCAAAAGTATTTGAAAAAGTCCTATTAAATAGAATCGAGCCAAACCTAAACCAAAAAAATATAATACCTCCTTACCATTTCGCCTTTCGGAAGCAGCACTCGACTGTCCAACAGGTCCATCGAGTAATTAACAAAATAACAGACGATTTCGACAAAAAGAAGTTTTGCTATGCTGTGTACTTGGACATGGCACAAAGGATAGCTGCATAAGCTAAGGAATATACTATCATATAACCTATATACCATCCTTCAAAGCTATATAACGGACAGATATTTCTATATTAAATACGACAATGAATGCTCAGATATTATGCCAGTTTCAGCGGGTGTTCCCCAAGGTAGTGTCCTTACTTATATGGGCCCATCTTATAGATAGCTTTTATAAGCACCAACGCATATGCCGAATTGCATAGCATTAGGTTAATAATTGTGGGCGTGGCAGTTTTTTGCGGTTTGGGGGGGAACGGGCGGTGATATCAAAATACTTGTACAAACTTGTACTGCGTATGGAAATTACCTATCCAACGATATATGGCACATGTCTGTAGCTCTTGTAGTTTCTGGAATCTAGGCGTTGATACGGACAGACGGACGGACGGACAGACAGACGGACAGACGGACTTGGCTATTTCGACTCGGCTGTTGATGCTGATCAAGAATATATATACTTTATGGGGTCGGAGATGCTTCCTTCTGCCTGTTACATACATTTGCACCATATTATGATACCCTTTTCACCCATTTTTAATGGGTACAGGGTATAAAAACAAGTGAGATAAGTTATCTTCGGCTTGCCGAAGATGGTATACTATACCCTTGCAGATCTTTACAATGGCAGTTATTAATATAGTGGTCCGGGCCAAACTTTCACAAATAGTGTATGGCTATGTCAAATGAATAAATGTTGAATTCGGTTGCAATAGCTTGGAAAACAAAAAAGATTTCCATACAAAGACTTGTTTTCATATCGGTCGTTTGTATGGCAGCGATGTGAAACAGTGGTCCGATCCGGACCAAACTTAAAAAAAATCATGTATGGCTATGTCAAATGAATAAATGTTTAATTCGCTTGCGATAGATTGGAGAACAAAAAAGTTTTCCATACAAAGACTTGAAATCTGATGGATCGTATGTATGGCAGCTATATGATATAGTGGTCCGATGCGATCGATTTTTAAACTTGATCTGCGTGCAACAAAAATAATGATCTGGAAAACATTTCAAAACGCAAGCTTTAAAACTGCTGATTTCAACAGCTGCTGCAAACAAACTAGTTCGCAGGTCGCGCTCATTTTAGCCGTCGTAATTAAGGAAAGCACTACCAAATTGACCAAAAAGTCCTTGAAAATTCCGAATTCCGAAGTCCGATTTATCAACATAACAGGTCTGATAAACTATTGAAATTCGAAAATGAGGGGAACTTTGATTGTTCAATATTCTAATTGTATCGTAAGATTAAAAAAAGTTTATTTCCGCGGTCGCGTGCATGTGTGAATAGCGATAAGTGGATAAAAACCGTTGCAGGACTCAGCGAAATGTCAAAATTTGAGCACAATCGGTTAAGATAGAGACAGACAGAGTCGGAAAAGTTAACAGAGATCGACAAAAACAGTCTGTCAGAAGAGGCGAGGCAGAAGTCAGCAGAGTCGTGAAAAGAGGTCAACATCAAGAAGTCGGAGCAGTCAGTTGTTATGAAATTTCGAGATTACACTAGAATAATAATTATAATTTAATTAATAATATAATAAACAATAATATAATAAACTTGAATATAATAAACTTTACATATGGGGGCTCAGCCAGTTCTAGTGTTGATCTCGTTTATGTTCGATCGCGTGTGCATATACTTGTACATAGTTGACTAATGGAATGAGCAAAACGGGCTAAAGTTTCATAAAAGCTTAAAGTTAATAAGTCATATAATTAATCAGAAGTTGTTTAAGTTGTTCAAGTTGATTGTTAAACGATCAATATATGTTACATCTTCTGGAATGAGTAGGGGCTTATTAAAATTGTTTACCAGATCATATATATCTTCTTCAACGCAATTATCTGTTTGAGATATATATACGTAAATGCAGAAAGTTAAACGTACGCTAAGTAAAAGGTTGAAAGCAAGTGAAGAATCGGTTGGAGCTCAGGAAACAGTATAGGTTATTAAAGCTCAAGCTGATTTTCTAAGCGAAACGAAATGGAATAGAAAAGTGAAAATATAGAGTCTAAAATACAGCAAATGTTGCAGCTTCTTACTCTAAAAGTGCAAGTCGACGAAGAGAGAGAAAGAGAGAAAATTCGAATTCCAGTGGACAGTTTTGATAAAGTTGTGAGCGAGTGCGATGGCTCTGCACCAATTGAAATATGGTTTGAAAATTTCGAGAAAAACGCTGAAGCATACAAATTATCCAATAAAGAGGATTATGTGCAGGCGCGAAATACACACGCACGTTTGGTGCGGCAAAATTATTCCTGGAATCGGAAACAGTTTGTTTGAAGAGTTGAATCTAAAAAACATTGTTGCTTAATTTGTAGTTCCGCTGAACATAAAGAGAAAAGATTACACAGCCGTGGTGAAATGCTTTAGGGGGGGAGGCTAGTCTAGAATTTTGAAAAAATCGAAAAAAATTTTTTCTTTATAGGTGCTTTAGGGTTTTAGAAATAACAAAAATAACCAAAAGATGGATGCCGGCAAAAATGTATAAATTCCCAAATGTTTCATTCAACGGCAGTGCCTCACAGGAATAATATACGAATTCAATATTATTTTACAATACTTACAACTTTAAACGCGTTACGAAATTTTGACAGTACATTCGAAATATCGTTCTCCGGAGACGTACGAGTACATAGGATTTTTTTTATATTACATAGTTTTTTTTAATCAACAATTTTATATCGTTTTTATATATTAAAGGGTATCATAATATGGTGCAAATGTATGTAACAGGCAGAAGGAAGCATCTCCGACCCCAGAAAGTATATATATTCTTGATCAGCATCAACAGCCGAGTCGATACAGCCATGTCCGTCTGTCCGTCCCTCCGTCTGTCCGTCTGTCTGTCCGTATCAACGCCTAGATCTCAGAAACTACAAGAGCAACAGACATGTGCCATATATCGTTGGATAGGTAATTACCAAACACAGTACAAGTTTGTTGTTTTATTTTGATATCACCACCCGCTCCCCGCAAACCGCAAAAAACTGCCACGCCCACAATTATTAATCAAATGCTATGCAGTTCGGCATATGCGTTGGTGCTTATAAAAGCTATCTAATTTAAAAATTTCTTTTCTAATAGAATATTGTTTCATTTATTTATTGATACTAAATAAATAAATTGTAAGCATGTCTAAGGGTACAGGGTATTTTGCAGGCGGGAAACTCGACTGCTGCTTCCTTACTTGTTTATAGTGAAAATTGTAGCATTTTGTTCAAACGTGCACCATTTCTCTCTTGCTGTTGTTATATAGAAACTAAAAAAATTTTATTTTTTGATCCAGGACAAAAATTAAGGAGTTTCCATCTTCGGCTATGGACCCATTAGAAAAAAATGCGTCTTCGGAGAAATGCTGTGCAGCGGTCATTTTGAAATTAATTCACCCGAAAAAATTTTGTAACCTAAAACCTATATTATTAGGCCTATTTCACAGATTTTGGATTGATTCCTTTGTTGAGTCAAAATAAATTCATAAAATATGGGCATTTTTTCGCTCTAGACCAGCTTCCCCCTTAAATGTAATGAAAACGGTCACATCTCAATTAACTGTCCAAAAAATAATAACCAAGTGCGTGGTTTTGTTGATCGCCATCGGATAAAAAAGCATTGATAAATGGTGTAAAAGTTGAATGTCTTGTGGACAATGGCTCAGACGTTAAAATTATTAAAGAAAATATTGCAAAAAATATACCCGATATTTTTTTTTATTTTTTTTTTAACTTTGCTGTATTTTTTGGATCTTATCAGGAAGTATGAGACTAACAAAAAATTTTCAAATCTTAATTTCAACCGATTTTCAACAGTCTGTTTAACCCTCTAAGGCTATTTTCTTAAATTCTTGTGAACTTTGCTGTATTTATTGGATCTTATCAGGAAGTATGAGACTAACAAAAAATTGGGGCTTAGAGTGAAAAAATCAAACTCATATTCTATACGTGTAAGTTTTCATTTTTTATTATGGTATTCAAAAAAAATTTTTGTTGGCAGTGCAACAAAGGTGAAGATTGCATTTTTTGCAAATGCATTGGGTTTGAGACGTTTTACAATACTTGCACCATCTTTTCCCGCCATCTCGATTTACCCAAATAGGAAAATGATCCTGCAGATCCAAACGCAAGCCTCCTATAGGATGATTTGACTTTGCACCAAGTTTAAGTCTAGCTGGTGGAGAAGACGACACGGACGGACTTTGTTGCCCAAGTCTATGAGGAGATGGAGATCGCGATGCTTCACTCCTGGGATGACCCAGTAATGGCTTTTGCTGAAATCCTACGAGGCCAGCAGCAATTTCTTCTCGGAAATCCGGAAGATTGAAAACTTTTTTAGGGTTATACTTTTCATTAATTGATATACGCCTGTACAAAATATAGGCATATGTTGCCTGTTGTTGGTAGATATGGCTCCACCAAATGGTAAAAAATACGTGTCGCAGAATCTCTGGTATTGGCTTTAATGTGGTAGCGGCTGATTAATCAATCCATCATGTCTACACCGCCCAATACAGGTCTCTCCCAAAGAGGTCCTCCCCTTAAATAAACTGCCCCGAATAGAGAACTAGTCAGGATCTCTAAAAAAAAACCTACTGCAAATAATGTCTGGCATCGACGACCAAGTTTAAGGGGGCAGCAAATATGGCGAGAGCTCTTGGCACCGGTTGGTATGCTCATACCAACTGACCACCGGGTTCTGGTGCACCTTGTATAAATACCGGGGTGATTTCAGCCTCCCGAAGTCGATACCAGGGTTACATCTAACGGTTCTAGTGCCATGATTCCTTCTACAGGTTCAGCAAAGGATGGCAAATATCAGGTGGCCAAAGGTACAGGACACAAAAAACGCATTCTTGTGCCGAGAAGAGAACCTCAGAACAAATTAGTCGTTCTCGCCATCTTTGGCACAAAAGTCCTTGAGCAACCTATAAAGACTACTGAGGTTAGAACTGGCCACCGTAACCTAAGAACGTTTCCAGGGGACGTTTCCTCGGACCCTTCGGAAAAGCGGCAATGCACACAACCTTGGTGGTCTTTTGCGGAGATCACCAATAACCGTATCCGTTTGGATAACCCGGATGGCAGAGTGCCAGTATGCAAGGAAATGTTTTGAGATACTAGCCAAGAAACCCGGCCTTCCTCCTTTCTGCAATCATGTGATGGTTACAAAACAGTGTGGGTGTCAATCCATATGTCGACTAGTGTTCTGCGGAGCTGTATAAAGTCGCAATTAAGAAACTTAGAAATATCTACGAGGGCGACGGAGTTGTTGCGTTGAGCAGGCCTCACGGTCCTTGCCGACCCCGGCGTCCATCAAGGTTCCGGACCAAATCCTCACTGTCACTGTCAAGTGGTGAAGATGGAAGAAATGGTGGGCACCGAATACACGGTGATCCTTGTATTAAATAAGCAATCCCTAGCTACCATCAAAGCCACTCAGAAAGCTTTGGCGACGGATGCCGAAGATGGCTACTCCACTGGTGCCTCGCTTCTTCGCAGCATTCCGGTTATGAGCCCATTTTATATGCAATAAAATTAAAAAATAATAATCATTGACCTTATGGTCAATTGACCTCGGTCTAAGCCAATACTAGAAACCGTATCTCACTGGAGGCTCCACAAACACTCGCTCCCAGAGTATAGATCCATAATAAACAATACGAAACCAGCAGCTTTGTTAAATCCAAGTTAAACCAACTGACATAAATATCTCAAAATAATCAGGGAATATCTTACAATGGAATCTACTACATATCCCGAAGCATCTAATACTGATACAAAAGTTTTCAATAACACCCTTAAGTAGCAAATATTCCAAGCACTGGTAAATTATCTTCTATTAACAACACTTTAAAAAAGTACCCTTTAAGCCCCAATGAGTGCCTTAAGGCACTCATTGGTTTTTCATTGTTAAAATGCACATGCCGTTGATATTGATAAAAATAAATGCTTATTTCAATAGTTAATATACATACGTTAGACCAAAAAAAGTTTAAGGTTAACCGGCTTGCAAAATTTATATATTTTTACACTTTGACGATAATAGTTGCACAGTACTGAATTTCACGCGCGAAAAAACATATGTTTCTGGTAAATAGACAAAAAAATTCAGGCAGAGCTTCAGAAAGCGATCAAAGCTTTTTGGTATTTATTGGTACATTATTAAGTTACTTTAAAATATAACTTAAATAATAAACAACTAATTACTTATTTTGTTATTGCAAAATAACCAATGAGTGCCTTGAGGCACTCTTGGGTATTAGAGGGTTAACTGTGGTCTGGAAAAAGAACCTAATGATCAGCGCTGGGTCGGAAGGTCATTGCGGCGAAGTCGGGATCGGTCGCAAATCCATGCGACGTGGTTAGGGTGTGACGTTAATTTGCTCATTTACTTTTGTTTTTGATGGGTTATTTCATCTCTGACGGATCTGATATTAAGGTTTCTCTGTATATTTCCATTTCGGATATACCAAGGTGCTCCAGTGATTGTTTTCAGTATCATTGATTGGGCCATTTGCATGATCTCAAGGTGAGCCGTCGGTCGAGGTGCACTCCGAGATACGTCACTTTAGTTGCTTTCGGTATTACGGTGTTGTTTAAAGCGATTGAAGGACAGTCTTGCCGATTGAGTGTAAATGTTACATGCTTACATTTTTGTTCGTTTGTTTTGATTCGCCAGTCAGATAACCACTTCTCCACGGCCACTAAGTGAGCAGAGAGTTGATTTGTGGCTTGTCCCGGCATTTGAATCGACTTAAGATCGCTGTGTGATCTTGCCACTCCCGTCGCATACGTCGTTTTAGTCACCTTGGGTCTGCGCTCTCTTCTTGATGTGTTAAGATTCTGACGGCTGTAACTAAGACACTGATTCTATCTCGGCAACAAAGTTTAGCCTTGGGTTCAGCTCAATGTGTGAACTTATGTATTTTCAGTATTTGACCTAGTTTGTTCTCTTAGATCTGTTAGCCTGCATAGCCTCAGCGCATTGGAGAAGGTTGAGATTTAAGAGGACTGGCAAGTGGTCAGATGATAGATCCGGTAGAGATTCGGTACTGATGATGTTTTGAGGGATATTTTTAGTTATTGCGAAGTTCATCAAGTCAGGAATTTTGTCCGGGTCGGTAGGCCAGTATGATGGTCTGCCTGAAGAGACGTAGTCAAGCTCTCTGATTGCGTTTATGATGGCGTTATACAACTGTTTCCTTTTAGGGGTGACGATACGTGATCCCCAGTGAATGTGTTTAGCGTTGTAGTCACCTGCAGCAATGAAGTGGTCCCCTACGGTGTTGAAGAAGTCCAGAAATTGTTGTTGGGAAACATTAAAACGAGGGGGACAATATACCGCTGTGAGGGTAAGATTGCCGTTTCCTAGTTTTACATTTATGGATGTGGCCTGCAAGTAGCTTTTTCCAAAATCGCTATGGTAGTGGTGCTTGATGCGGTTCCTAATCAGGATCCCGGTTCCGCCATGTGCTTTTTCATCTGGGTGATTTGTTCCGTACAATAAAAAGCCACTTATTTGAAAGTTGTACTTTACAGTGAGATGTGAGTGAGTAACAGTGAGTAGCAGGACGTCAATATGATTGTCATTGAGGAATTGAGTTATCGCAAGTTTATGCCGTCGTTTGCATTTATTTCGTGCACTTCCTTGGGTTGCGAAGACACATATGAGAAATACGCATTGTTTCGTATCGATGAGAGACGACGTTTGTCTTGCTCCTGTTGACGTTAAGCGCGAATGTCGTTTTGACTCATTGTGAGCTTGGTTTTTGTTTGTTCATTTTCTTTAAAATATAATAGTTGTTCAAAATCTGAGAGTTTGCACAACTATTTTAATGAGCGATTATACATCGCAATGAGCGTCTTTCGCTAAATTTTTGTGGTAAATTGTTGGTAGTTATTCACTTTTCACTTGGAGTATTTTGTATATTTTCGGAGCACAGAAAATTAACAAGTCCGCACTGTTCGAGTATCGAATACCTCCGATATTGAAATTAAAAAAAGTTCATCAGTGTTGCGTGATCTAGGCAACATAACAACAAAGCCGATGGAAGTTTTTGTTGCAAAAGCTGGATTGTTGTAAAGCTGGATAAGATGCAGATAAAGCAGAAGTTTTTGGTTGTACCGAGCTTCAAGATCGACTACGATGTTCTGTTGGTACATGACTTCATAGAGAAATTTTGCGTAATTATTGATTCGCATGGCTATAATTTTGAAAGTCTTGAGGGTCAAAAGCCACCCAATGAGTATAATCTGAATTTTTAAATGTTAAACTTCCATCTATTTCAGCTCCTCCCCAGTTTCAAAAAAGTGTAGAGGAGCTAATACAAAGCAGCAGGCAGAATAAAACAGATGACGTCAGATGAGCAGTGTCCGGGCACCTTAACGATTGCTCCCGATAGCTTTATACAGCCATTTTGTCATTCACCAAGCCGTATTTCTGTTGAGGAGTCAGTCGCAGTCAAGAAGCAAGTAGACGATTGGCTCGAACAAGGTATAGTGAGCAAGTCAACCTCGCATATGACAAGCAGAATGGTCATCGTCAAAAAGAAAGATGGGACGCTACGAGTTTGCCTCAACTACAGGAGACTTAACAAGATGGTACTCGATGACTGTTTCCCTGTGCCGCTAATGGAGGTGGTCTTGGAGAAGCTGCAAGCTGCCAGTTACTTCACCATCATGGATCTCGAGAATGGGTTCTCTCACGTACCAGTGGAGCAAGAAAGCAGACGTTATACAGCGTTCGTCACCAAGGAAGGAGTTTGTTTCTTTGAGTTCAACAAAGCACCGTTCGGCTTAAAGAACTCATCAGACGCCTTTATATGGAAAACATCATTTTTTATGCCAGATCGCCAGATGAATGTATGCTGAAATCCAGAAGGGTCTTTGAAACGGCAAGTCAATGTAAGCTGAAAATGAAATGGAAAAATGCAGCTTTCTTCAATCTCGCATAAGTTTTCTAGGTCACACTGTTGAAAATGGAAGAATATGGCAGGAACTGGAAAAACTACTGCTGTCCGTCGTTTCGCAGAGCCACAGAATATCAAAGCCGTCCAAGGCTTTCTTGGATTGACCGGATTCTTTAAAAAGCTTATTCCGAAGTATGCTCATATGGCTCGACCGCTAACTGATCTTTTAAAGAAAGGAGTCGAATTTTCAATTGGTCCGCTAGAAAAGCATTCCATACAGCAGCTAATGCAGGCTTTGTTTGCGACCCAGTATTGAACTTTTATGATCGACAGGCTGAAACAGAGGTACATACAGATGCTAGCAAAGACGGCTTCGGAGCAATGCTGATGCAATTCTTTGATGGGAAGTTGCACGCGGTTTTTTTCTGAAGCAAAAAACTTCAGAAGTGGACTGTAAAAGGCGTAGCTATATTTTAGAGGTGAAGGCAGCTTATTTTGCTTTAAAAAAGTTTCGGCATTACCTTCTAGGCAATTACATCAAGTTGATGACAGATTGCATTGCCTTTAAAAAAACAACCAACAATCTTGACGTACCAAGAGAAGTTTCGCAATGGATATTATATATGCAAGATTTTAAATTCGATGTGAAGCACCGTACAGCTGATGATGAAACATGTCTTTTACCTCAGCCGCAACCCACAAACCTGCTATGACGTTAATCCAGGGATTTAATCGAATTTGAAAAAGGCACAACTGAATGATGAACACGTAAAAGCTGTTTTGGAAATACTAAGACAGCGTCCCTATCAAGACTACATGCTGAAAGGAGGACTTCTTTTCAAATTGATAAAAGGAACTGTTTATAGTTCCGGAAGATATGAAAAGAGAGGTTATACATAAAACACACGAACTTGGTCATTTTGCAGTACAAAAGACCATACAGTCCATCCAGCAGCAGTATTGAATCCCGCTAATTGCGTTAAATGTATCATAAGAAACAAGATGTTGGGAATACATGAAGGGTGGCTATATTGCATATATAATGGAGAAACGGCCCTTCACACGCTGCAAGATGATCACTTAGGACCATAAGATGCAACGTCGAAGCAGTACAAATACATATTTGCAATGGTCGATGCCTTCTCAAAGTTTTGTGTGGCTTTTTCCCACTAGATCTACCGGACAAGAGGAAGTAGTTAAAAAGCTGCAAAATTGGTCTAATGGATCCGCGTTTACGTCAACTGCATTTACCGAATACCTGAACGAACACAATGTTGAGCACGTACGCTGAACTACAGGAGTAGCCAACGACAACGGGCAAATAGAGCGCGTAAAACTATTTAGCCATTCATACCGAAACTATCCATTGATGACACATCGAAATGGTTTAAACATGTACCAAAAGTTCAAAAATAAATCAACTCGAACGTCAATGCAAGGACAAAGACATCGCCATTTCAAGTTGTTTTTGACACAAAAATGAACAACAAAGCCCAAGACCGCATTTTAAAGTTTTTAAACGAGGAAATGGTTGTCTACTTTAATGAAGAGCGCCAAAAGTTGAGACAAATGCTAAAACAAAATAAATATCAAGCATGCACAGCAGGTGTATAAACGAAGTTTTGACGATAAGCGAAAAAGAGAGCACGGTTACAAGGTTGGGGATCTAATTGCAATTAAAAGAACTCAGTATGTTGCCGGTCGCAGGCTTGCTCCTACATTTTTGGGACCGTCTGAAGTCACTAAGGTGAAACGGAAGGGCCGCTACGAAATGAAGAAAGCAGGAGACGTCGAAGGTCCTAATACTACAGCTACCAGTGAAGATAATATGAAATTGTGGAAATATGTAACCGGGAACGAAGACCTATTGTCATCTGGGGCAGATGACGATGATAAGGAGGGCCAAATGTAAACAGAGGTGCAGACAGAGGCGACAAAGTTAACAGAGATCGACAAAAACAGTCTGTCAGAAGAGTCAAGGCAAACATCAGCAGAGTCGTGAAAGAGCTCAACATCAAGAAGTTGGAGCAGTCTGTTGTTATGAAATTTCGAGATTACACTAAAATAATAATTATAATTTAATCAATAATAAATATAATAAACAATAATATAATAAACTTGAATATAATAAACTTTACATATATATATATATATGTAGGATATTTATTGTTTAGCACAATTGTTTATCTTATTAATATTTTGATATTATAATAGTTTGCTTATTGTATTTGGTATTTAATAAAAAGATGACTCGTGCCAACGCTTCTTGATCTCCGGACATACGACGACCACACAACTTTGCCTTACTCCGGACACGACAACTTTCGGCTTGACGATCTTTTTTCTGCACAACTTTCAACTCGCTTTGTTCTTCTTCGACTGACTCTCACGACGCTACCCTTTGCGATGATTATCGATCATCGCATATCGATAACTCGTTACATTCGGCCATCCTGATCACTGTCGTCTGACCCAGACGACCATAGATCTTCATTTGTAGACGCGTACTTCCATAGCTTCATATTTTCTGCACATGTTGCAGTTATTGTAGGGCCATCCACCTGAGCTGCTTTCCGTACATCGTATCGGCCGTTTCTTTTTACCTTAGTTACTTCATATGGCCCGAGAAAACTGCAAGCTAGTTTTTTGCCAGTCACAAACTGAGTTCGTTTAATAGCCACCAGATCTCATTCTTTATGTGTACGCTCGCCCTTGCGTTTGCGATCATAGCCGTCTTTATACTTTTGCTGCGCCTGCTGAATATGTGTTTTTACCTCCTTGCGTAATTCAGCTCTCTCGGCGTCGAAGTCTGTCACCAGCTCTTGTTCTAGAGTAGTTAGTATATTGTCACTAACCTTATTCCTCATGTTTACTCCAAAGATTACTTGAAATGGCGTCTTCTCTTGTCCTGTCTCTTGTCCTGGTCGAATCTTGCCCATTTCCACAGTGTGGCCCAGAAAGTCAATTCTGTTCTTAAGAAAGTGGCACTTACTCCATTTGATTTTTAGATTAAACTTGGCTGCTTGATTTAGAACTGCTCTCAACTTTGACATGCATTCCTCGTTTGTGTTTGCGTATATGATAATGTCGTCGATGTACAACTGGAGTACGTCCTGCATAATCAAGTCTTCAAATACGCAACTGACAAAACGATTGAAAACGGTTGCAAAAACCATACGGCGCTCGATTGAATTCAAAAAGCCCTTCCTTGGTTATCCGCTGTAAACTTGCGGCTGGACTCCTCAATTGGTACGTGGAGGAAGCTATTCTCCAGATCCATAACTACGAATACATTTGCGGACTGAAGCTGTTCCAGCACATCATCCATGCGTGGCACCGGGAAGCAGTCCTTAAGTACCATACTATTTAATTGACGAAAGTCAACGCAGATTCTGTCCGTGCCATCCTTCTTCTTGACCACGACGACTCGACTGGCAAAGTTCGATGAAGATTTGCTCCCAATGCCATCCTGCAACCAGGCGTCAACTTGTTTTCTGATCGACTCGGATTCCACAGCTGAGTGACGGCTTGGTTGATGACGAAATGGTTTTGTACGCTCCTCTATCACGATCTTCATCGACACCGGGCATTCAGCGTTGTTTTCGGCTGGCTTGTACTCTGCTATCATTGACTCAATCATCGGCTTGTACTGTGGAGAAGCATCTATGTTACTACCAGTCTCAACAATATTGTACATACTTAGCTCTTTTGATTCAGCGCATTCCGGCCGCGCTGACGCCTTTGTAAAGATGAATTCTCCGTCATTCAAAGTCACGCAGAACTGCGATGCAAAGTCAAAGGCAAGTATTACGTCATTCTCGATGTGATTGTTTGGCATCACAACAAACTTTTGTATAGCTTCGATCCCGTCAACGTGTACTCTGCCCATAAATGAACCTAGCGGCTGCGTCTTAGCGTTTCCAAGGCCTCGTAGGACGGAATAACACTTCTGCATCACAGTACTTTAAAGTTTATTGTACAAAGACTGACATACGATTGACACATCGGATCCTGTGTCCACAAGGCAGGCGACCTCTGTACCGTTCAGCAAAACTACTTTCAAGCGCTTAGTATCTTTTACGACTTGAACACTTTTTACGGCTTGAACACTTTTTACGACTTGAACACTTTTTACGGCTTGTGGACAATTTGAAGATATATGACCGCTGCCTGCACATTTAAAAAATTTTGTTTCTGCCTTGCAGTCTTTTCTTATGTGTTCATTAGAGCCGCAGTTGTAGCAACGAATACTTTTTCCATCGGTTATATTTTTTCTGCCACCACTGTACTGCTTTTGCGGTTTTTCGATAACACACTTGCTCTCGTAAAACTCATATTTTTGCAATAGTTCGCTGTATGATTTGCTGCCGTACAATGCAAATTTAAACTCGCTTTTAATATCCAGCCCGTCAACAATATAAGCGATAATAGACTCAACATCGACTTGTCCAAGCGCTGCAATTTTTTTCATTGTTAGCATGTATTCGTGTATGCTTTCGTCGCTCGTCTTCTTCCTGTGCGTCAACTTTGCATGTACATCGGCACTTTTCGACGCGCGCTTAAAATCGCCAATTAGGGCATTTTTAAGTTGCTCATATGTGCTCACCAACTCTGACTCCAGAAACAACTTGGCCATTTTAACCATTTTTCCTCGTGCCTGCACATATCGTTGTTTTTCCGTAAGCTCATATGCATCTGCATTCTGCTCAAAATTTGCAAGCCAAATCTCCACTGGGATGCTGACGCCATCGAAGTCGGGTACAATTTTTGCAAAATTGTCTGCAGTTACTTTCGGCTCTTTCTGGGTAATTTCATCAGCTTGAATCTTAAGAGTAAGCAGCTGAATTATTTGTTGTAGACTTTTATTACTCTCTGCTTGCATGTCTTTTATTTGGTCTGCACACACTTCTGATAGACGCTGCTCTTCTGCATTTTCATTTTCTTCTCCTCGCTTTACCGACAACCGTGTGACAGCACCATATCGCTGTCCCTTTCTCTCCTCCTCACTCATGCTTTCGTATTCGCTGCTTGATGCCAGCTCAATTTTATTCCCCACGCTTCTAGGAATTTCCGACCGACGCCAACCAACTTGCGAAATTTCACAACTTTTTATTTACAACTTTATATTTGGCACTTTTGACGTAATTCCACAACTGTTCAACTTTCTGCACTTTACAAATGGGTCAACTTTTTATTGTTTTATTGGTTGAGCCCCCAAATGTAGGATATTTATTGTTTAGCACAATTGTTTATCTTATTAATATTTTGTTATTATAATAGTTTGCTTATTGTATTTGGTATTTAATAAAAAGATGACTCGTGCCAACGCTTCTTGATCTCCGGACATACGACGACTACACAACTTTGCCTTACTCCGGACACGACAACTTTCGGCTTGACGATCTTTTTTTTGCACAACTTTCAACTCGCTTTGTTCTTCTTCGACTGACTCTCACGACGCTACCATTTGCGATGATTATCGATCATCGCATATCGATAACTCGTTACATATATATATATCTTATATATAAAATTCTGCTGTCACGGTGTTTGTCTCCAAACTCCTCCGAAACTACTTGACCGATTTGGATGAAATTTCGAGGGGATATTCTGTAGGCCTGAGAATCGGCTAACATCTATTTTTCGTACCCCTAACCGATAAGGGTTGTCCACCCCAACATTTTTTTTATTTTGTCAAGTTTTTTTGTTAAAATTTTTTTGTTTTCAATTTTTTTTTCAATGCGGCATTAGAAAATACGTTTATCCCTAAATTTTCACCCTGACATCAACAACCCCTATTTTTTACCGCGAGTGGGTAAACCCTCCAGTTTGTTTGTCCTAGCGAAAAATGGGCTAACCAAGAATATTGTGCACGCCATAGCATTGAGAGAATACATTTAAATGAATTTAACAAATTATTGTTCAGTGTTATGTTATTTGCACATTTCATTTTCGTGAACAGCGCTCCACGCCTCTCACTCATATACCACATCCTTACATACTTGCAATAATAGTTGTTTTCATCCTAGACAGAGATAAAAATGGTTTTTGTTTATACAGCATGAATTGAATCACGGAAAGGTGGGACGAAGTCCACCGGTCAGCTAGTATATATATATATATAGTGACGTATTTGGGTGGTCCAAACCGGCCACTTCAATTATTTCATAGAACTATAAACAGTTATGCACTTAAGCGATTTCCATAATGTATCGCAGCTGCGCAGCATCCGTTTCCAATAAAGAATTCTTTCGCAGCCGCACTTAGCCATTCTTGTAAACATCCTAAATCCTGACTTAAGCAGATTTGACTGCTCTCTTTGAATCTTTTCCTAATCTTAAGAATCCAAGAGCAAGGCTCTCCAGAAATACAAATATTGTTAAAATACCGAGGCTTCTCCTCAACCCAATGTACATTTGATTTTTAGTCTTAAGCCGACATTCAATCAATAAAAACACAAAGCGGATTCAATCGGAGTTTTTATTTATTTCGGCGTTGATCTTAGTTTAAATACGGATCATTTATTCGACTCGAAAACACAAACAATTTTACTATATATACTAGCTGACCGGTGGACTTCGTCCCACCTTTCCGTGATTCAATTCATGCTGTATAAACAAAAACCATTTTTATCTCTATATATATATATATATATATATACAGTATAATGTGCTTAACTGCCTCACCATGTTTGACTCAAATAAATGTGCACTTATCCTAAAAATGCACTTAACCGCAATTCAGCTATAATTCACATTTTTATGTACTTTTGGATGGAATTTATTGTTCTTATTACTTACAATAAAATACTTATTTACTTCAAATAATCTGATATCTTTTTTTGAACAACGTTCTTTGCCCTTATTATCAATAGCTTTTCCTCTAATTATTGAAGCTCTCTAAGTAACCCAGAACAATTATACTCCATTTCTAATTGTTCCAGAGTCTTGATAGCATCAAAACCTTCTTTGACAGTTGGCAGCTTTGGTTCTTCATCACCGCTATTCTCATCGTCATCGACGCTATGCTGATCTTCATCTTCAGTCTGCTCATTCAGAAAAGCACTTGTTATCTCTTTTGTCGTCAAGGTGCCGTAACAATCCAGGCTTTCATCGATAGCCACATATTCGTCCCAGTTGCATGTTGACTCTATTTTACTAGTGAAGGCACATTCTTCCCTGAATCCTTTGAGTTTGTCCGCACTTTGATAAAAAGTTGAACTTGGTATAGCTTTATAAAAAAGCCCACTTTCGTCAATGTTGAAAATATTGTCCAAATCATAATCCTTAAGTAATCCAGGTAGAATATGAACAACAAAATCATTCGCTCCAATTTCGTCACATTCCACAGACACGCCATGTATTTTTCCATGTTTAATGTTGTGGCGCTTACGTCAACGCCACAACCAGTTACCATCTGGAATGTAATCTACTTTGAATTGATCAAAGAACTCTTTTGCTTTCCCTAGCAACACGTGACGATCCAGTACTGCATTACCAGCACTATGTTGTTTGAACCACAAGTACAATGCGTTCTCTACCAAAGCGTGCTTTCCTTTTCATTGGCGCTTGCATTTAAGTCACGCTGTGGTGGCCGATTTTTGTATGTCACTCTCCTTACGTATGATGCTGTTTATTGTTGAAAGATCACAACTGTATTTAACTGCAAGGCTCTTTTTGTTAACATTATCCTTAATTTGTTCGATTATTGATAGTTTTTCTTTGATTGTAAGCCCAATATTTCGCTTTGTTTTACCCATTTCAAAAAATTGATTTGTAAACAAACTATGTACTTGCCATTTATATGGCATTGCCAAGCATAAGTAAACGGTCATGTGCAGTTTGGCGCCACGATCAAAACGAACGAATCCCCCTCCGAGCGGCACTAGTCGCACTCTCTACACTCTGTTTACAGGTTATACGTGACTCACCAGGTTATGGCCAGATATACAACGCTCCCAGCGAGTATAGTGCCAACGAAAAAAAAACACAAATCTAATCACAAAACGAACACTATAATCGGTGGCGTCCTTTTCACTTTACTAGCAAAGAGTGACGATCTATAATAACAACGAAAAAATGATAGAATTTGAAAGAGAAAACTGCAACAAAATTCATGCAGTTATCCTAAAAATGTACTTATATTGAATGCAACTAAATTAATATTTTTCAAAGAGAATAGCTTTTCGTTGTATAAGTTATGAACCTTTCCCCTCCCCTCTATTGACCACCGCTCTTGCACGCGCTCTCTCCGTTTACGCCACTTGTCGGTCAACCAACTCTCACAGTTCCCACACGAAACCGCCGACTACAAGCCCTCGCCCTTGTCGACCAACACTGGAACGTATCCGACAATCGCGCCGGTTGCAAAGCGCTGCGTCTGCAGACGACACTTTGTTGTGATCACGCGGACTGCAATTTGGTGCGCCTGCAGACGATACTTTGTTGCTAAGAGCAGCAGAGTCGCCGGACGTTGGCTAAACGGCCGCCGACTTAGCGTGCGACCGCCGACTTAGCGTGCGACCGCCGACATAGCGGAACTAGCGGAATATTTTGGCCACTTATCCAACAGCTATGCGGGGTCGCCCCTCGCCCTGCACTGGCTGCAAATGCTGCCCACAGCACCAGAGGCGGAGCTCTGTGAGAACCAACCCCAATCTCGAACAGGCCCCAACTAGGAAGATCGCATCAGCAATTAAATTATTTAAATTTATTTGACTAAGGAGGCAAAATTTACAAATAATATGGAAACGTAACTCTACTTATCTCGTCTATTCTGGCAGGATTTCGAGGGATCAGCTGGGATGTTCTTGATTCTAATTAAGTGAGCTATGCGGCTACAAGAGCTAAAATTATTTAGGCAAGCAAGCGAACAAAAAAAAAAAAAAAAAACAATTCCTTTTACCTTAAGCGGAAAATATGAAATTCGACGCAAAAAACTCAAGTTTAGCCCACAATAGTGGCACAAACTGTGAACAGCGAACCCTAAATCCACCATTAGTAACAAAAACACTCAAGCACTGTAATATAAGCTTGCTGCAAACAAATTTAATAGTGGTCCGCTGAACAGCGGCCACGATGGATGCAAATGCAAAAACCACGATGCCCGCTTCTACCGAGCGTTCACTCAGCCTCGGTGAGCTCTTCAACATAGCACTGAACCAAGACTCTGTGCCGATGCCGGAATCCATAGACGCCGACACTATCAAGCCAGCGCCTCAGCGGATTCAAGTCATTAAGCGGAAGGCATGTGGGTCTCCAATGAATGCCAAGAAGAAGGCAATACTTGATACCAAGATTCCTGTTCCCACCTACAGCGGCAGCTCAAACCACTTTGGGTTGCTTGCGCAAACCAGCCATCAAGCAGCTATTGCTGCTGCCAAACGTGATGCAGCCTCATCTGGCATTATCAGTGCAACTTCCAAGGCGCAACATAAACCCCCTCCAATAGTTTTGGAAGGTGTTGAAAGCGCACCCCTGCTGATGGACAACATCTCAAAAATCACTGATCTGAACAAGGTCTCTGCCAAGGCCTCGATGGGCATAGTCAGCTGGCTTGACCGAAAAGCTTGAGTTTCACTATTACCAGCTCAAGGAGGACAGGCCACACCGAGTCAGCGTTAAAGGACTCCACCACAGTACGCTCCATCATCAAATCATTGATGAACTGAAAAGTCTCGGTCACAAGGTGCTAGACGTTCATACACCGAAAAGGCGAAACGAGCCAGGTGCTCCTGTTGCCAATCCCATAAACATGTTCTTTTTGAACATCGCTGCTGCGACGAAGCGGAGTCTCCTACTCAGATGTAGCTAAAGACTGGATGGGCCCCAAGCAGGATCAGCAGCAGGTGCGACAGCCCTTCCGGAAGCAACCTGAGACCAGGAAGCACAGCCGGCAAAGGTGTCGGTCTAGAGGCGGAAATCAGCCCCCTTTGGAAAATAATACTTTTAGCATCCTGCAGACGCTAAACGAAAGCATGAACGCTCTGCGCTCCCTTCAGGAACAGCAGATTGAAGAAATGAGGCTGATGCTACTACAGCAAGGGCAGATGATCCATCTGATCACTGCTATACACGCGCAGACAGCGACAAAATGAAGCCGCTGCGCATCTTAGTATGGAACGCCAACGGCGTCCCCGCGAAACTGCCCGAAGTTGAATGCTTTGTGCGGCGCTACGAAATTGATGTTTTGCTTATCAGTGAAACACATTGCAAAGATGTAGTCAAGCCCAAGCTGTATGGGTACGAGGCCTATACTGCAAACGACCCGGGTTGAGGGTAACGCCAAAGGTGGATCAAATCAAATTTGGTTCATTTCCTCTTCCTTCAGTAGCCACTGAAAGGGTGCAACTTGCATCTGCAACTATAGAAACTGGGAACGGCATTATAAACTTCGGCGCGGTCTACTGCCCATCGAGGTTCGTTTGGACCATAGACAACTTCAAATCCATATTGGAGCAACATCAGCATAAATTCATTGTAGCAGGCGACTGGAATGCGTCCCACTGGCTTTGGGGAGCAGGGAGGTGTAACCAAAGAGGTCATGCCCTGGCAAATCTAATCTTCAACTCAGATGTAAACTCGCTAGCAACAGGTGGCCCCAAAAGCTTCCCTTATGGCAGTAGAGGGTCTCCAGGCTACATCGATTTTGCGCTGACAAGAGGAATCCTGGGTTTACACTCAGATATCCCGTCAGTTGCCGAGCTCAGCTCTGACCACTTACCTCTCATCAACACTCTGGACACAATAGCTACAGACTATCCCAAAGTCGAGCGGCTTATCAGCAGGCGCACTAACATGGAACGTTTTCAAGAGCACCTCGAGTCGTCACTGAACCTTACCATGGCGCTGAACTCTGAGCGGGACATTGAAGTTGCAATCGACTCTCTCACCCACAACATCCAAGTAGCAGCTAGATTGGCCACTCACACCCCAGGACTGAGATTCGCAGCAGCCAGAATACCGGTCCCCAGAGAGATTCTGATGCTCATTGCAGAGAAGAGGCGCTTACGCTCCAGATGGATGAGATCGCGCCACCCTCTGGACAAAGCTGATTTTTACAGGGCGAAGTTTATCCTCCATCGTGCAGTGGTGGAACACAAAGCAGCATGGTTCGACGATAGGTTAGCCAATATGGGTACCGAAGCCGACGCGACGCACTCGCTCTGGAAGGCCACACGTGCGATCAAAAGACGTTGCCTAAGGAAAGCACCATTGGTGAACAGCAACGGGGCATGGTGCCGAACTGATTTCGAGCAAGCAGAAGCGTTGGCCGCGCACCTGGCCGAGCGGTTCCAATCTTTCAACCTCGCCAGTCCGCAGCAGGTTGAAGAGACTCACGATCAGCTGTCCCAAGCTCTCCAAATGGACATGCCGATCCAACCGTTCGATCCTGTTGAAATAGCTGATGTTATCGCCCAGCAAAACTCTAAAAAAGCACCAGATGCAATATGTAACGCCACTCTAAAGGCCCTACCGAGCAGAGCGATCCACTACGTAGCGATGCTTTTCAATGCTATTGTGAGGCTGCAGTACTTCCCTCCTCAGTGGAAACTGGGAATCATCTCTATGATACATAAAGCTGGCAAGCCGGAGAAGGACCCTGGATCCTACCGGCCGATTAGTCTCCTCCCATCGATCTCAAAGGTGTTTGAGAGGCTGATTGCCGCCCGTATGGTCAGGTTTATAGATGCCCAGGGAATAATGCCAGAACACCAGTTTAGATTCCGTGCTGGTTACTGCACGGTGGAGAAACTGCATCGAGTGGTCGAGCAAATTTTAACGGCCTTCGACTGCGACGAATACTTCAACGCTCTTTTCCTCGATGTCCGGGAGGCGTTTGACCGTGTGTGACAGTAGTAAGGCGCAGGCAGGGTTTTCTTGATTTTCAGTAGCAGACCAGGACTGCTACTGAAAATCAAGATTACCCTGCCTGCGCCTTACTACTGTCTCCTGGCGTCGTACCTTGGGAATAGGAGATTTGTGGTCCGGTTCCACTCTGCGTCCTAGGCCCGCTACTATACTGCCTGTATAGCCATGACATACCGCGCCCGGCTGACAGTCTCTACGGAACTTCAATGCTGGCCACATTTGCCGACAACGTGTGCATAACGTACAGGTCCAGGTGCGAGCCGGAGGCCAACAACGGTATCCAGAACTACGCAACAAGATTTTCCGACTGGGCTAGGAGATGGAATATTGGCATAAATGGCAACAAGTCCACGAATGTTTGCTACACTCTCAAACGGAGAACGCCACCAGCAGTGCTCATTGACGACACCCCTGTGGAACAGGTTGACTCAGCCAAATACCTGGGAGTCATACTCGACCGTCGGCTCACTTTCTCGAAGCAAGTGAGTGAAATGAGAATACGCATACGGGCCGCGGCGTCAAAGCACTACTGGCTCATGGGCCCGCGTACCAAACTGTCGCTGAGAAATAAGTTGACTATCTACAATCAAATCATAGCTCCTATTTGGAGGTTTGGAGGTATGCGTGCCAAATTTGGGGTCTGGCGGATGACAGCCGGATCCGCAGAATACAGAGCATCCAAAATAAGATGGCGAGGACGATCACTGGCTGCGAGTGGTATGTGAGGAACACCACCCTCCACAGTGACCCAAAGCTGCTCACGGTCTTTGAGACCATAAATTTCCACTCCAGCCTCTACAACGACCGATTGGAGCGCCATCGCAACCGACTCGCTAAGGGTCTTACCAGACCTCGCCCACAAAGGAGGCTCAACTGGCGACTTCCTAGGGACCTTATTGACCGGCTGCCAACAAGACGCACAGCAAGATGATGATAAGCCAAACGATATACTCCCCATCGTCTTTCTTCCTTTTATATTTTTTTTTTAAGTTTTGTAAATATTGTTAGTTTGTAAGTTTAAATTTAGTAATAATGGTAACTCTGAGCACACTTAGCCAGCGAGCCTCTCGGGCAGTATTAATAGATGCCAAGGACACCATGGGGTTTTAAGATACCCTGTATGCCTCAATAAATAGTAATAGAAAAAATTAAATTTAAAAGAAACGACCACCCGCCGCGGTAAGAATTCCACTCCCATCTGTAACGGGAACAACATTCTTCACGGGCGCAAAAAAGTTGTACATAATTGAATATTAAGGAAAGACGGAAAGACACCACAACCAACACAACACCAACACAATTTGTCAAGGGTGAGTGAAACAACATAATTATCCAAATTGTACCTTTCAATTTTTTCCGTAAACGCCATAAAGTTAGAAGTATACAACATTTTTTTGTTTACTAAAGGAAGTTCTTGGTTGTCTGTTTGCACTCCTATCCGCTGTCCATTATTAAGGGAAATGGAGGAAATTAAGGAAATTCTGAATGCACTCCTTGTCCAAATGACCGTCCTCAAGGATGACATGAGGAAAATTAATAGTAGAATTAACGTTTTAGAAACTGAAAACGAAGCCCGTAACCCGGTGGTAGCTCCACCGGTGCCCTTGGCACGTGCGCGCAATGAGTTTGATTTAAAAGAATCTTTTGCGCTCCCAGATTGCGTTTAGAAACGTTCGAAGGTCAGTCTGAGAGATATGTCCCTTGGATGAACCGCGCCCAAGCAACGAGGTCTGAACGATTACGAGGTTATCAAGGCAAAAGATACGAAGAGAAGCCGGAGAGGCCCTTGACTTTTATTTGGTACCAGACGATGACTGGCAGGAAATTAGGAGAGTTCTAGCGTTGCATTACGCGGATAAACGCGATGTGTGAACGCTAGAATATCAACTTAGCCAACTGAGTCAGGGAATAAAACCCTGGAAGAATACTATTTGGTGAATAAACACCTTTCTCTTATTCTCAATGGATAAAAAGGAATGGGACACCCAATGGAGGTAGTTAAAGCCTTGTCTGAACCTTCTAGGGACAAGGCCCTTGACGTCTTTATTCGAGGAGTTGGTAATAATGCCTCTAGATTATTGGTTATGCGCAGATCAAAGGACTTGCAGGAAGCCTACTACTTTTGTAAGGAGTTACAGGCAGTTCCCCGAGGGGAGGTTCCTTCGCCCATCCTCCGCCACCGGCCAATTTTGCACCGAATACCAGATTTTACCGGCCGGCAGGCGCCCCTTTTTTTTACTTCCCCCTATCAGAAAAACGTAGACCAGAATATAGTGGCTCTTAAAATAAGATAATAAATAATAAGAGAATTAAGATGAAATCAAACTGGTAGGGTCAGTCACACCGCTTCGAATACAAAGTAGATCAGAACGAGGTTTCTGGTGTGAAAAGAATGTCATCCAATTACCAGAATCTATTACAAAGGGCAACGAAACTCTATCACATGGACCCTATGCTAGACCCTTCGTCTCCAATCCCTATCCCTTGCCCTTATTATGATCAACTCGGGGCTGAGAACGTTAGCATGCCTCATCAGAATGCTATGGAAGAGAGGGACGTTTCGGAAATAGGCTCAGAAGGCCCAAATTTTATGACCGAGGCCTCTCAAGCGTCCCAAACTTAGAGTATGAGGGAAAAGATGGGGTTAAACTACAATTTTTGATCGAAACCGGCGCGGTGTGTTATTGAGGGCTCTAGACACATGGCCCGTACTCCAGAATTGGACGTACTAAAGACACGGTCATTGAATTCCTTAGACCATCTTTTAATGAAGCCAAGCACGACCTTGGCCCATAGAAATCCCATAGAGAAAATATGTGGCCTGGTTAGGGTACGAACGATAAAAAGACATAAGCTTACATTTTGACCCATTAAGTTTTAAGAGATTGGTAGAACACCACTTTTGAAAATTGTCCAAATCCGACTGAAGTTTATATTGGCAAAAAGGGATTTGTATTGAAGACAAAGCTTAACGTCGTCTGCATACATAAGAACCAGAGAGTTCGTTATGGCTGGGGGTAGGTCGTTAATAAAGATAGTGAAAAGTATTGTCCTTGGGGGACTCCCGATGTAGCACTAACAAGACGAGAGTGTACATCCTTAAAAAGAACACGTTGGGTTCTCCCAGCTAAGTAGCTAGAAATCCACGTGAGAAGGTCTGAGGGAAATCCTAGGATACTAAGTTTACTCAGAAGGAGTGAGTGGTTGACAGAGTCAAATGCTTTATTAAAGTCAGTGTAGATGACATCTGTTTGAAGGCCTTTACGGAAGCCATCTGTAAAGGGATGGTTTTTTCGAGTGGTGGAGTAATGTTTTATTGGAATGAATAAGAGGATAACATTAAGAAACTAATTTAATTCTAATTGTACAAAACTTGGCGTGCTCTCCGTTCGCTCGTGCCTTTCGATCTCTTCTCTTCTTCTTATATATATCGGTATCGATAGAATACCGAGTATCTATCGCTTATATCGGTTCCTGCATAAATATTCTTCCTTGCCAAGAACCTGCTCGTTACATTCGGCCTCTCCTGACAATCGCAGCGTCCTCGCGAGATTAGTCGTCTGGGTCGTCTTCTTCGTCGTTGTCTTCATCTGACTCATCGGGTGGAAGTTCGCACCAGCGTTTCATCTTATCTGAATACACTGATTTATAGTGTCTCTGCTTTCTGTGTGCATGCAGGATATCTAGAAATATGATTGACTGTTTGTACAACTCACACTTATCTCGATTTAAAGTTAATCCGCAGTCTCGTAACACTTGTAAAATTTTCTCAAGTTTTTCATACATTTCATTAAACGTTTGGCTGCCAATGAGGATATCGTAAATGTAATGCATCATGTCGCCTTTCTTCACACGCTTTTGCAACTCTGCCATGAGTCGATTGAATGCAGCAGGTGCATTCTTCAGCCCAAACGGAAGACGTTTAAACTCAAACAATCCATCCGTGGTGATAAATGCAGTGAGCTTTCTGCTTTCTGGATCCATTTTGATCTGATAATAGCCGCTATTCAAGTCAAGGGATGAAAAATATTTGAAGCACTTCGCTTCCTGCAGCCTTTCCTAAATATTCGGTACTGGGAAGTTTTCCTTTCTGATGAGCTTGTTCAGGCGGCGGTAATCGATGCAAAGTCGATCACTACCGTTCGGCTTCTTGATGAGCACCACTGGGCTGGCGTACTCTGACGTGGACGGAGTAATAATGTCTCGTTCCAATAGTTCGTCTTTCGATCTTTTAAATGGCAACAAGAAACAGAAGAATAAAACTCAAACCGCTACTCAAAAAACACTCAAAGAGTACTGGCTAGCCGAGGCAAACTCAAGCAACCGCTTTGAGTTACTAGCACAAGATGATGAAGACGAAAACCAAACTGACAATGGGACAAATGCAACGATAAATACGCAAATGCAAATTGAGCACAAAAAAGCAAAACCCCCCCCCATATATGTTCAAAATGTTGAAAACATATACGCACTAACTACTGCTTTAAATTCATTAAAAGAAACACGATATGAACTTAAATCACTGTCAACTAATGAAATAAAAATACAGCCACTAGAAACTATCACAACATATTAGGACTATTAAAAGATAAATCGACCAAATACTACACCTTCAGACCAAAAGACCAGAGAGGATTTAAGGTAATCCTTCGTAATGTCCATCACACTACAGACAAAGACGATATTATAAATGAACTAGCTCAGCAAGGGCATGAAGTTATAAATTTACACAATATCCAGCGCTACGACTCCAAACATCCATTGCCTCTATTCTCTATTGAACTTAAAATGAAAGAAAATAATAAAGACATCTATAAAATTGAGCACCTTCTTCACTGCAAAGTAATTTTCGAGCCACCGCAATGTACAAACTGCCAAAAATATGGACATACCAAAAACTACTGCACCAAACACCCAACTTGTGTAAAGTGCGCTGGAAAACACAGCTCCTCATCATGTACTATAAATACAAGATCGGACCGAACAAGTATTAAATGTGCATTATGCAGTGAAAACCACACTGCAAACTACAAAGGTTGTATGGTGTACAAAGCACTGCAAATCCAAAAATACCCACCTCTCCGGAAGAAAGAAATACCGGTAACAGAAACAAATCAAACGACACAATACAGGACAACAAATAACGTAGCAATCTTAAAGACGCCAGCTATATCCTATGCCGAAGTCTTAAATAAAAACCAAGTAACTAGCCATCAAACCAACTCAGCAATCCAAACTGCTAGTGTACCTGATATACAGCCTGCTCCAACTCAATTAAGCCAAACCGCACAAAATGATTTTGACGAACTAAAACAATTGCTGAAACAATTAATAGCCCAAATGACAAATATAATAAACATTGTCACACTTTTATTATCTAAACTTGACAAATAAACACCTAACAATCGCCATCTGGAATGCTAACAGACTTTCACGCCATTTACTTGAAACAAAAACATTCTTAAATGAAAAGCTAATTGACGTCATGCTCATTTCTGAAACTCACTCAACTGAGAAAACCTATATAAACATACCTGACTATAATATATTCTCTACTAATCACCCGGACGGTAAGGCCCATGGTGGTACTGCAGTAATAATTAAAAAAAGCATAAAGTGCATAGAGCTCGATGGATTCAAAAAGGACTACATACAGGCTACTACTATATCGACCTCAGACACAACGGGTCCAATAAATATATCTGCAGTTTATTGCCCACCTAAATTTAACAATACAAAAGACCAATACCTCGATTTTCTAAAATCACTGGGAAATCGGTATTTGGCAGGAGGTGACTATAATGCCAAACACATAACATGGGGGTCCAGACTTACCACTGCAAAGGGAAGACAACTGTATGAAGCAATAAGAAGCAATAATAGCCGTGCCTTAAGCACAGGCGAGCCGACTTACTGGCCAACTGACACAAACAAACTACCGGATTTAATTGACTTCTGCATTACAAAAATATAACTTGCGATAACCTAACAATAAAATCATGCCTAGACCTCTCCTCCGACCATTCCCCAATATTAATTACGTTACATGGTGGGGTAGAAGAAAACAACAATGACCCCCTTTATTTAACCACAAAACAAACTGGAATATGTTTCGCGAGATTTTGGAACAGAACATGGAAATAAATATCTCCCTAAAGACAAACAACGAACTGGACTCCGCAATAGCATATTTAAATGACAACATCATATATGCAGCAACGCAAGCGACACCATCTATAAAAATGACTGCATTAAAGAAAACTCCCGCCTTTATTAAAGACAAAATCAGAAAAAAGCGTAACGTTAGGAAGATATGGCAAACGACTAGGCATCCAGAAGATAAAAACAAACTTAATAGAGCAACAGACGAGCTCAAGAGAATTCTCAGGGCAGACAAAGATAACCGGCTACAATACTACCTTAGCAACCTCGGAACCTCCTTATCTACTAATTATTCTCTGTGGAAAGCGACCAAAAAATTGACGAACTCAACTATACACAAGCCGCCTATAAAACACTTTAAAACATCATTTACCAATGACATGGACAACGGCAACGCTGAGCTTCCAACACAAATCACCAACTCAAATTGTGCAATTAAAACTATAACAAAGGCAGAAATTAAATCTCACATAAAACAAATTAAAAACAAGAAAGCCCCCGGATATGACTTAATCGGAGGAAAAATTCTGAAAGAAGTACCAGACGCTATAATCACCTATATTAGAAACCTGTTTAACGGAATCATTCGACTGCAATACTTTCCCATAACTTGGAAGGTAGGCCAAATTAAAGCAATTCCAAAACCAAATAAAAACGCCAATACTGTAAGTTCGTACAGACCAATCACTTTATTACCTGTCCTCTCAAAAGTATTTGAAAAAGTCCTATTAAATCGAATCGAGCCAACCCTGAAACAAAAAATATAATACCTCCTCACCAATTCGGCTTTCGGAAGCAGCACTCGACCGTCCAACAGGTCCATCGAGTAATTAATAAAATAACAGAGGATTTTGACAAAAAGAAGTTTTGCTATGCTGTGTACCTGGACATTGCTAAAGCATTTGACAAAGTATGGCACAAAGGACTGCTGCATAAGCTAAGATATATACTACCAGACAACTTATATACCATCCTACAAAGCTATATAACGGACAGATATTTCTATATCAAATATGAAAATGAATGCTCAGATGTTATGCCAGTGACAGCGGGTGTTCCCCAAGGTAGTGTGCTTGGACCCATCTTATACCTGATTTACACCTCCGATATTCTAGCGCCAACTATCCCTGGATCAATGATTGCTCCGTTCGCAGATGATACTGTGTTAATGTCGTCAAGCGCATGTGAAAAAACAGCTGCAAGTACATTACAACAAATCATGACACAAACAGTATCCTGGTTCGAGAGATGGGGCATCGAGATAAATAAAGACAAAACTCAACAAGTAATATACACAAAACGACAACCCAAAAACCTCGCAATTAAAATCAACGACAATCAAATATTGCTACGCCCATATGCCAAGTACCTTGGACTAACCATTGACGCAAAACTGACATGGAAGCAGCACATCCTAAACAAACGAAATGAAATAAAAAACAAATTTCGACAACTTAACTGGCTAATAGGAAAACACTCAAAACTAAAATTACATTACAAAATTGCAATATACAAGGCGATAATAAAACCAATATGGACGTATGGAATAGAAATCTGGGGAACTGCCAGCAAATCTCACTTACAGCTAATTCAACGAACGCAATCGAAAATGCTCAGAACAATGACAAATGCCGAATGGTATATTAGAAATGAAGATATCCATAAAGACTTAAACATAGAGACAGTCAACGAAACTATTAAAAAAAGCAGCAAAAAACACACAAATCAACTACTAAACCACCAAAACCCAAACCTGAGACAAATACCGATGAGAGAGCTGGAACCGAGAAGATTAAAACGAAAAACTCCAACAGAATTAAATTATTAGTAATTATTAGTAAACTATTAAAGTATTAGCGTGTCCTTGCAATGGGAAGGGCCGCTACCTTTTTTTCCATTCTTCAACCATTATTCATTGTTATTCTTTAAAAAAACAGAATGTAATTTAAAGGAAATTAATAAAAAAAAAAAAAAAAAAAAAATAGTTCGTCGACCATCTTGGCGACAACTTCCTTCTTTGGCTCGGAATCTCGATATGGCGCTTGGGAGACTACTTGGCCACTTTTAACCACAATTTGTGCCTGGACGACGTTTGTCTTGCCTAGGCCTTCCAATCCTGTTGAGAAAACGTCGGCAAACTTCTCGAGCAGACTGCATACTTTGCTCCTTTCTTCTGTGTTCTGAAAATTTACAAGAAGGTTTTTAAAAATACTCTCGGTTGAACTTGTTACCGGCTGATGAACTGCTCTCTTGACTTCTGTCTCGCTTGGTTCGCATTTCAATAATAACTCGGCGCATGTAATGACATCTTGTCCCAACAACAAATCTTCCTGCAACAGATTGTCGCCTGCGATGTAAACTTTGGCTGTAACCATTTTTCCAGCGATTTCGATGTCCACAACCATAGCTTTGGTGAGGATACGTGAGCCCCCACATATGTCCACGATTTTTAGGGAAGCACTCCTGTCGATCTGCGTCGATCTCGTCCGCAATTGAGTGGCGAATTAAACTGGCTTGGCTTCCAGTGTCAATGAAAGCGGTATAATCTTTCGTGTTGATGTAGATTTTTCTTTTAAACAGCTTGTCCTGATTGGATGCGGCCAAACGCATCACCTGTGCGGCTTGGCAAATCTCATCTGTGGCATGAAACTTATTACATTTGGAGCATTTCTTCCTTTCCTTTGGGCATGAATTTGCAAAATGCACGACATCTCCGCAATTAAAGCATGCTTTAGGTTCTCTTGGCTTTGGTTGCTTCATTTCATTTTCCAGCTTTACCTCAAAACTACTGAATTTGGGTACGAACTCTTTCTTGTTGGCATTGGGCCTGCCTCTATTTATAAAATATGACTCGGCAGCCTCGCGAAACTCCTTCATAGTCGAAAAATGAATGCCTGCAATACTGTTTTGCAACTGTTTGTGCTGTAGGCCCGCTCGAACATATCGGATGACTGCTGCTTCACTAAGCTTGAATCGCACTCCAAGTGCTGACATACGGAAACAATACTCCTTTACGGTTTCCTTCGATCGTCTGGTTGCATTCGCCAAGTTAAAATGAATTTCTGCCTCGTCCGGCTCTGATCCGAATTCTTCTCGGATTGCTGCTGCAAAACTGTTCCATGTTGTGTGTAAAACTTGCGAAGAATCAAGCCACATTTTGGCGGGACCCTTCAGCTTTGTGTATATGGCAAGACGTACAAATTTTTCGTCCCATTAATACGCATCTACCACTCTGTTAACACGATCGATGAACTGGTTCACTGAGATCGAATTCTCATCTCTGGGGTCATAGTCTGGTAAGGTATCCGCAATTTCCTTAACTGACGCTTGTCTACCATGGCTGATCGCCGCTTGATCTCCAGGGTTACGGTAAATAAACTCATCTATATCAATCTGATCTTCACGTTGACGCTGCTGCTGTTGTTGATTATCTGCTGGCATATTGTTGACAAACTGGGCCATCAGGCTTGTCAGTGTCGTCATCTGTTCTTGTAGCTGTGCAATCGCAGCCGCCTGTGCTGCGAATGATTTCTCATTTTGGCTCATAATTCCAGCTGCTTGTGGCAAATCCACGTCTTCTGAATTTTCGTGTTCCACTAGTTCCGCTCTGGAGCCTGCAACTCCCAAGTTTCTCTCTCTCAGCAGATACCGCAACTGGTCTGCCTTTAGCTCCGATATCTTGACCATCTTCTCCAAAAATGATCGCCACTCTTCGAAAACCTTGCCTAGTTTCCTATGTACGCACAACCACAATCGTTTGCACGCACAATCTTGCACCCACGAGCACCTCTGTATGCCCGTCTGCAAGCGAGATCGCTATTTCACCACAATTCTCGTGAATTTCACAACGCCGCTACACATACACACAAGCTTTTTGCATGTACACCTCCAGATTCCTAAGTAGTCCGCTTTGAATCCATCAGCCACGTAGAAAAGGATGCCTTATCCGTAATTTGTAATTTTTGTGTCACCTAGACCTTTGGGAACACCTATCCCATTACAAGATTCCCACGCCGACGATTCCTCTACCGCTTCTGCTTTTTCGTGTATCTCTGTTACTGCCTCATAAACATTGCCAACTCGAATTATCCCACTTCTGAACTGTAAAGGGTTGGCTTTTCCGAGTGGTGGAGAAATGTTTTATTGGAATGAATAAGAGGATAACATTAAGAAACTAATTTAATTCTGATTGTACAAAACTTGACGTGCTCTCCGTTCGCTCGTGCCTTTCGATCTCTTCTCTTCTTCTTATATATCGATATCGGT